>VBSM01003176.1:5623326-5636567 GCA_008086735.1 Cheirogaleus medius | reverse complement strand
CCCCAAACCACACAAGCAATCCTCCTGAGGTGGGGCAGGCAGGCCCTGTCACGGGAGGAAATGTGGCAGGGACGGTGGCAGTGGTGAGGGACAGAGAACCTACCCTACCCTTGACGCCCAGGATGGTGCCTCTTGCCTTCACCCATCTTTCATGCTTCCCCGGGGCTTCTCTTTGGCAAGAAAAGAGACAAACATGCAGACACTCACCAGGCAGGTTCAGGAGAGTCCAGAGGGGGATGAACTTCATGATGATGTTGGAAGTCTTTTCAAGGGGTAACGTTCAGCTCAGAATTTCTGGAAAACATGGAGAGGAGAGTGGGAAAAGGACTAAGTAAGATAAGGTGAGAAGAGGTTCTAGGGGTGGAAAAACGTATCATTTGAATTCTTTCAGTGCCAGGGTTCAGTTTTAGAAAAGGGGCTCATCAGCTCAGCTGTCAGAGGGATAAGAAGAGAGGTCAGAGGACTCGGTCCCTGAGACAGTAGAAAATGGTTCTAGAATTCCGAATTCTGCCCTCCCTCCTCAGGGAAGGAAGTACCTACCCTGATAGAAGCAGAAGTTTACAATGTCTCCACAGCCCCCTACTCTCTGGTCTCCTGTTTGTCAAGCTCTGAAGGCAGGTCCCTCTCTGAGCGATGTGTAGGATACTGCCCCTCCTGTCTGTGTGATGCGAACCCGCGCTTGTGTGATGCTGGTATTTTTCTCCAGTGGACATAACACAATCTTCTGCCTGACACTGAACCCCTCTTTGAAATACATTAGTCCTTTCCTTCATGTCACCATGCATCCATTTATTCATTGAATCAACCAACAAATAATTTATATCCTGTGTCTAACTTGTGCTAGGACCTGTGCTTGCTGTGGGGGATGCCTGAGTTTAAGGACCACCATTCCTGCCTTCAAAGAGCTTATAGACTAGTGGCGATGACAGGTATTTAAGCAGACAGTTACAAAACAAAGTATTCAAGGTATGCTACAGACTAGGTGAAAATATTTGCAAAACACATATCTGCTAAAGAATTTCTATATAAGGAAATATTAAAACTCAACAATAAGAAAACGAACAACACAACTTTATAAGTGGGCCAAAGACCTGCACGGATACCTCACCAGATGTTTTGGTCCTCTTGGGCTGCCATAACAAAATACCACAATCTGCATGGCTTAAGCAACATATATCTATTTTCTCACAGTTCTGCAGATTAGATTCCATGATCAAAGCGTTGGCAAACTCAGTTTCTGGTGAGAGCTCTCTTCCCGACTTGTGAAGGTCTCTTCCTTCTGTGTCCATGCATGGCCTTTCCTCTGCACACGCACAGGGGAAGAGAGGGAGACCGAGCTCTCTGGAGTCGCTTTATAAGGACACTAATCCTATCAGATCCAGGGCCCACTCTTCTAAACACATTTAACCTTAATTACTTCGTTAAAGGCCCTATCTCCTAATATACTCACATTGGGGTTTAAATTTTCAAAGATATGTATTTTGCAACGGATGTGGGGGACAATTCAGTCTATAACACCAGGGAAGATGTACAGATGGCAAACAGCATGTGGAAAGATTCTCAATATAAGATATCATTAGGGAATTACAAGTTAAAACAATGACGAGATGCCACTATACACCTAGCAGAACGGCTAAAATCCAAAACACTGATAACCACAGATGCCGTCAAGGATGTGGAGCATCAGGAACTGATGCTGGGGGGAATTTATTGCTAATGGGAGTGCAAAATGGTACAGTCGCTTTTTAAAGTAGTTTGGAAGTTTCTTACAAAGCTAAACATAGCCTTACCATATGGTCCAGCAGTCAGACTGGTATTTACCCAAATGAGTTGAAAACATATGTCCACAAAAAAACCCCTACACATTAATGTTTATAGCAACTTTATTCATAATTGCTAAATCTTGGGGGAAACCAAGATGTCCTTCAGTAACTAAATGGATAAACAAAGTATGATGCATCCATATAATGAAATACTATTCAGAGATTTTAAGATTTAAAAAAAATGAGCCATCAAGTCATGAAAAGACATGGAGAAAACTTAAATACATATTGCTAAGCAAAAGCACCTAGTCTGAAAATAATATATACTCTATAATTCCAATTATGTCACATTGTGGATAAGACAAAACTATAGAGATAGTAAAATGACCAGTGATCGCCAGGATTTGGGGAGGAGAGAGGGATGAATAGGTGGAGCCCAAGGGATTTTTAGGGTAGTAAAACTATTTTATATGATATTGGAAGGGTGGACACATGACATTATACATTTGTCAAAACCCATAAAATTGTATAACATAAAGAGTAAACCCTAGTATAAACTGTGGACATTAGCTGATAATAACATGCCAATACTGGTTCATCAATTGCAATAAACGTACCACACTTCTGCAAAGTGTTAGTTAAAAATAGATTTCTCAGTGGTAGAATGGAAGTGGTGGGCACGCAGGTGTGCACTGTAAAATACTTTCAGCTTTGTTGCATGCTTGAAAGTTTTCATAATAATATGTTGGGGAAAAAAATTAAAAATTGAAGTTTGTGTTTTAGCATTCAAGATGCTTTTCAGTGTACACGGTGTGTAAGAAAGGAGTACCCAGGCATTACCCTTGACCTGGGGCTTAGAGGCAGGGAAGGAGCTCTTGTGGGGTTAAAAGGAGAGAATAAAATAATCCAAGGAGAGGGAAGAGCATCAGTCACAACAGGAAGACACACAAGGACACAGGGTATTTGTGGAACTATACCCAAGTGCAGGTGGGGAGTGTTAGGAACTAGGTGAAGAGATAAGAGGAATCCAGCAATGAAGGCTCACTGTGTAAGACTTGCATAGGTCAGACTCACTAAGTCTTCATCAGGCAGGAGACAAGGAGCTAAGAATTCTGTTATTTGACAAAAACCCATTGAGTGTTATGGGGACAGACCATAGGCCCTATGTCTCTGCCCTACGTAATCGCCTTCCTTTGAATGTGGCAGGACTCTGACTTGCTTCTAACTAATAGAATGTGACCAAGATGATGTGATGGGGTGTTACCCAAATGATTATGTTAATATATAACAGCAAGTTCTCTCTCTCTCTCTCTCTCTCTCTCTCTCTTTCTCTCTCTCATGCACAAGAGAGATTCTCCCTGCTGGGTTGGTGAGGTAGCAGGTGTGTTGAGCAGGCCCAGGTGTTGGCAGCCTTTATAACCAAGGACAGTCTGAGGACCTGAGAGCAGCTTTCAGCTGACATCAAGCAAAAAGCCGGGCCCTGTACCACATAAACACAAGGAGATGAATTCTGCCAACAACCTGAGTAAGTGCAGGAACAGTTTCTGCCCTTGCAGCCTTGTTAGACTCTAAGGAGGGGACCCAGTTAAGTTCTGCCTGGACTCTTGATCCATGGAAACCGTGAGATGATAAATGTGTGCTGTTCAAAGCCATTAAATTGTGGTGATGTTTTTACACAGCAATAGAAAACTAATACCATGACTTGGATGGCGTAGGATTGTCAGTAAGTGCCAAAGACACAAATCAAGAATTACAAGAAGGTATCAGCTGAGCACTTTATAAAAAAACTCTGGCACAAGTACAGATGTGATTCATTAAGGGGTCAGGGACCCGGAGACAGGAAGTGGGGAATGCGCATGTGACTGCAAGACCAGCAAACCAGGGGCCTGCGGTATGGATTCCCAGATTACTGGGGATAGAGGAACACTTGAATTAAGCAGCCTCAGCATCTGGTTTTGAGAACAGAGACGATTTTTGCGTATGGGTCAGAACAAGCTGCAGGTTTTAACCACAGCCAGGGTCTGTTTTTATTTATTTAATTTTGAATTTACTTTTTGCTTTAGGAGAAGAGAATATACATCCAGGCTCAGAGTATATCAATATCCAAAAACCAACCCACCTCTGCAGCCTTTACAGATACCCTGGATTCACTGCATCTCACGTGGGATGTCCCCAAACCTCCTCGCGCCTTCCACAGCCGGTTTCTATTCCCATCTCACTGGCCCATCTTTGCTTTTTTAACAGAAGCTCCCCAGGTCGTATTGACCCTCCCCTATATGTTGCTCCATGATCCCTCATATGTCACTCAAACCCCCAACTTGTGGGTCACTGAGAGTCCTCTTAGCTGCCTTTGTTCTTCAGTGTCCTGTTCAGTGGGTCTGGGATGCTGCACGTCTCCACGGGGAACGTGCAGCTGTCTCCAGGAGCAGAGAGCCCTCCCAGAGCCTGCAGGTAACCCATCAGCATGGGACTCCTACTTCTCAGCTACTCCCCAGGTAGCATCTGAGCTCCAGATCCTTGCCTCCAGCTGCCTGCTAGCAATCACCACCTGCAGGTCCTTCCAGGATCTCAGATATAGCAGGCTGCACCTCTCCTCACTGCCTCGCACACAAACGCACGGATTATCCTCAGCTTTTCTTTTACTATCCCCGTCTACCCAGTTGTCCGAGTCAGAAATTTGGGGGTTATCCCTGACACCTCCCTTTCTTTTTCTTCCCACAGGCAGTAGGTCCACGTCTTACAGAGGCTACGTCTTTAGCATCTCTCAATTCAGAAACCTGACGATGTTGTGTTTACTGGGAAGGCTTTGATGACACCCCCTCCAATGCCTAAGAGATCATCTGGATTCCTTTCTAGAGCAGGGAAGGCCCTGCATCATTCTGAGTTTGGCTGCCTATATAAAACTCATTTTTTATTACATTCTTTCTCTTCCTCTACAAATTATTTTCTACTCTCCAGTGTTACTTATTTACATAAATTCTCCAGAACATGCCACATGTTTATATGCCTTTTTTGCCTCTTAGTAAACTATGCCTTCAGTTTTACAGTCTCCTCCTGTGACTCATCTGCCTCTTTGGTGATACATGTCCTGACTCCACCACCCAGAGTGTTTTATTAATATCTTATTCTCCCATGGAGCTTCTTGCTCATCTCTGTTGTTGCAGTTCTCACAGGTATTATAATTGGATACCTGATGGCAAAGGTCACATCATACTCACTCATGTGTCCCTAGCAAATGCACTGCCTACTAAGCAGCTCAGAGTTCAATAATTTTTGCATCAAATAATTTATGTGAATAAATTGAATAAATGAATGAATGCACAGTGGGGATGTTGCTAAATTCCTTGTCATTTTCAAAGTTTGCTTGGTAAAAAGAGCGGGCATCATGGCATGGGTGCTTAATGGCTTTGTTTTATTGGATGCTTTCTCTTTGGATTTCGTTGAAGAATAAGAAAGATGAAGACATCTTGCATCCTGTGTAGAAATGAAGCAGAGAGATGGCACTGAGGGGATGGGGGACAGAGGTGCCTCAGTGGGTGCTTATGATTTTTAGGATCCATCTTCCATAGTTGTGAACATTTGTGAAGAATGCTTCACTTCCCAGGGTGACACTTCCTTTTGCCCAGGACAAGATTCCATGTAACCTGCCATTGCAGACGGCTGGAGCAGCTGAAACTTCCTTTTAGAGAGATGGAACAGGAGGTCAATGAGGCTTTGTCCTCGTGGAACAAGAGTAAATCCCAAGAAGTGGCACATGACTGTAGCAAAACCATCTAAGGGGGTGGACTTATTTTTCTTCACATTTACATCAGTCTCACCTCTCTGGGTTCAAGCTTCACCCAACCCAAGGGCGAGCAGGAATAGGACAGACGCTACTACCCCAAATCTCTCCCGCTGTGACAGAAGGAAGCGTTTACAAACCCAGAGATGAGAGGGAGGGGAAAGGGACTTCAGTTCTCTGCTCCTCTCTCTAGGGAAGGCTTTTTGGGTGAGTGCCCTTTGATTCTCCATTGTCACCTCTCTCACCCGGGTGCCCCATGCTGTCCTCCTGGATGGAGGAGAGAGATACCTTATGTTTAGATGTGGTGCTTAGAGGTTGTCCCACACACATGATGCCCAGGGTCTGTCCTTCCTGGAGTCTATCCTGGCAGTCGTGAAAGGGAAGAGAGTATTGGTTTATCCATGTCAGGATGTCAGGGTCACTGACTGTGGGAAAGAGAAGACAGTTAAACTCCAATTAGACAGTTACTCTCCTTATCACAAGGGCTCTTGTGATCAACTCCTATTGTGTAACTACATGAATTTCTGAGAATATTCAGCCTGGACAGCAGCTGACATTCCATCCTTCTTGGGGTTCAGTAATCTCTACTGAACGTGGAGAAGTGGGTTCACAAATCCTCTTCTGTGAGGCATCCAATCTACAGTTCTTTCTGTATTATGCATAATTGATAAAACTTTGAAAAAACTGTGAGAAAATTATGACTGACCACAAGGAGAAAGAGAGAGTAACAAATCTATTGTCCCAAGAACCATGCCCCCACCTCTTTTGAACATCTACTTTATCCTCATTGCATTTAATCATAAAGGCAGAAACTATTTTTAGTATGTATAAAACTGCTTTTTAAATTAGACTATTTATGAATGGATTCTTTACAAGTGTTTGTGTGTGTATATATATATGTATTTTCTCCTAAGAGGTCATATTGCTGACCTACATCATAGCGATTGTTATTATACTATACACTTCAGGATGCAGGAATTCTAACCAAGGTATTATGTAATTTTAATCTCTGGTACACAGTAGCAAGGAGGAAGAAAACAAAAAATTGACCAGAGATTGCTCAAGCTAATTTAAAATACGTGTAACAAACTAGGCTAAAGTAACTTGCTACTTGAAATAATGAATTCCTAATAAATATTGGGAGCCCAGCATCAGACAGTGTATAGAGTTGTATAGTTTGCCACTACAGTTCTGACATGCAGAGCTTAAACAATAAAACTTTGGTATAGTTTTATTTTGTTTTCAAAGGGTATGCAATTAATTACTTTTGTAAAGTGTGATGCAGTTACTTTGAATAAGACTTACAAAGTAAAGGACAAAAACCGTACAAGTTGAAATTTGTCCAGAAAATATATTCACTTAGATGTCCAGGTACTTTGCTTCTAAATTGAAAAATGAAGTGGCAAAGTACTGAGAATATAAAAGTGTATGCTTTTTATTTTTTTTTATAAAACAAATAGATATTAAAAGTTCCCCTTTTTAAATTTGTTTTTATAGAACAGATTGTTCTGTAGCCACCAGAGAAGGATTTAACCCTGATTAATAGATCCAGGACCATGTGCCTGAGTGAACACAGCTTTTGCAAGCCAATCAATCAATGTCGGCTGTCACTTCTTAAATCAGCGAATCAGGAACAGATGTTCTCCTAGAAACATCTCAGAGCGCCAACCAATCAACAACAAGCTCACTGAAGATTTGAATAGATCCATCCCATGCTGCTACAGATGATGTAACCCTTATACGTTGGAAAGGCCTCCAATCCCTCATCTCCAAGCTTCCCACAAACCCCACATACACATAAGTACTCTGCTCTGCTTGGCGGGCCTATGCCTGGTCAGTATTGTTCTCCCTTGAATAACAAGCAATAGATTTAGCTTTGTCATTTTATTTCAGATATCAAGTGGTGGTATCCTCATTCTTTGACAATACCCAAAGAGAACAACACGGTTATTAACAGCTGTATGAAGTAACAGCCAGCAGAAACGAACAAATGCATTAGAAAGCAGATTTCTTCATAAAGCACCCTTGCTTAGACAGGTTCCCACAGAGACCAGATCTCTCTGCTCATCCCAGTTACAGCTCTCGGGGGAGAAGGACGTGTGCCTACAACAAGGACTGTGACTATGGTCCCCACGACGCATACCAGGCCAGAGAGAGACCGACAGTGTGTCATAATAATCGATTTCCCTATGAACACTCAAGTCTCCACCTCTGAGTAGGAACTCTCAGGTGTAGCAGTACTATGAGTAGCCCTCGCTGCAGCAAAACAGCTCTGGTGACAGGACAGGTGGCTCACTCAACCATCCTCTCCCAGGACCCCCTGGAAGGAATGGATCGCCGTGTCTTTGCATGTGTGTTGGCTTCTTTGTGGTAGCAGTGGGAAGCCTCCTCTGTTACCTCACTATATCACATTTTGTTTTTATTTTTCCCACATCTCTTTTATTAATTGCATGGTGGGTATTCAACAACTGTCAATGAGTAGGCCACCCTCCTGCTTGATGCCTTGACATCGTCTTTGTGCACATCCTAGACTCCTATCTTCCCACCTTTATTTCAATTCAGTTCCCTGGATCTGGTCTTGGATATTCCAGAGATATAACAGTTTCTGCCTGCTCCATTTGATGGTGTCATATTGGCTGCCCTGCATCAGTCTCTTTCAATCTTATCTTCGACCTCCAGTCATGCTAGTATAAGGTCCTGGCAGTAATCCCTCTAAGGTCACGAACCATACCTCATACCACCTGTTTTGTCAAGTACATCCCGCCTTTTTCCCAAGTTCCAACCTGCTCAGGATAAAGAACTCAGAGTCAAACACTTACGGTTTTTATATTCATTCCAGGTCCAGGTTGGGATAAAGCAGGACTCGTTCAACCTTATGGGTTCCAAGGCTATGGCTATCGTTCCCAGGTATGTGTTGACTAGAGCAGGCTTGGACAGTTTGATCATCATCAGGTCATTTTCCAGAGTTTGTTCGTCAAAGTTAGGGTGGGGCACAGTCAATGAGTAATTTCGTATCTGCTCCCTCTTAGTTTTGGTGCTGGGTTGATAAACTCCCAGTCGGATTTTAACCCTTCGGAAGAAAGAGGGCAGGGAGATGAGAGGGAAGAGAGTCACAGAACGTCACACTACAAGACATGTCCCAGGCCGCCTTCTCCAATCATCTTAATTTTATTTCTTAACCTGAGAACTAAAAGTGGCCCGCTCTTGTCTGAAAAATAATAAAGCTAGTTTACAGGATTGTTGTATTAGAGACATGCATTCGTAAACTCTGACATGGCGTCTGGCACCTAAAACACATCAGTGGAGTCTAGTTATTATTATTAAGACTCAGATCGTCTGAACTAGCAGGTACTAGAGCTGGCACTGCCATCCGCTATTCCAGAGCTCCCTGTCTATACTACACTGCCTCAAGCAACCCTTGAGCAAGCGTGTAGTACCCACAGTTTCTGAGTATTCCCGAGCCTGCCGCAGCTCTTCTCAGGCCCGTAGCGTTTGTATTTGCCATGTGTTGCCTATGGTGATTTCAGACTTGACAGACTATTAGTCGTCTGTCAGGACTCCCAGTTACCATTTTGCATTATATTCCCTGGGCAAATTCAGACTACCCACCTCCATTGCCAGGAGCCCAGGCCTGCAAGATTTACAAGAGCTATTTCCCGCCAAAAGCAGTTCATGTGTTAGACGTGTGGATGAGAGAAAGAATACCTGATTTTTCACTTCCTACTCTGAGAGGACTTGAACACTCTTTATCTCCTATGCATTTCCCATACTGCACAGAGCAGTGTTCCACCCGTGTTGAACTGAACTGCTTTGAACAACCAGATGGCTGAGAGTTGCGAGTTCTATATGACCCTTGTATGTGCCTTAAACTCTGAGTGGGTCTTACACAACACAGTCTCACACTCAGCAGAAACCCTGAGATTGGCAAGGGACAGCTTTATTTTGTACAGCATCTCTTTATCCTTCCACGGTTACTCACATGACATGGCTTTCACCTAACTCTTCAGCCTCATCCTAGGATCATCCCCCTACTCAGCCAACACGGATTTCCCAGTTTGCCAAATACTCTAAAGTCTTTGCTACTTCAGGGACTATCTGAATATTGTTCCCTCGGCCTGGAGCGTCCCCCAGGCTTTCTTCATTTGGCTGTCTCCTTCTCTTCCCGTTGGTCTCACTGCTTAAGAGGACGAACATGACCACCATAACTAACGCAGACCTCCTTTCATTCCCATATGTTACAGCTTGCTGTTCTTTTTGTGCTTTGCTTTTAGCCATTTGTTTGCTTTGGCTTACTCCTTCTACCGGAATATAAGCTCCATGAGGAAAAACTTATTATCACATTGTGTCCCCTCACCGTTTTCTCAGTGTACTAAGCAGCCCTTACTATACAGTAAATGTTTAGCAAATACATATTGACAAATGAATATTATTTACTCCTCATGACAGTCTTCCAACATCTTCCTATTGGTCTCCTCTTAAACTGCCCGAATGTCTATTCTATTCCCTATTTGGAAGAAGATTCTATCTTTTCTTGGTCCTTCTAATTTCCTTAAAAATTTGCTGGGACGCTTCACCAGACCTGCTTTCATTGGAATAGACCCGTCCCAGCTCCTGAGAGCAAAGGTATACTTACGGCAGGGAACAGTGAGCGGCCGTCAGCACCCACTGGGGGTGAATGAGAGCCCCCACGCAGGGTTCTGGTCTGGACTGCAGATAGACCATATAAGGAATAGTAAAATCTTTTTCTACTTCCAAGTCATCTTTGGGAATTTTGGAAAATTTGGACAGAAGCGCTCCTGGAGAATGAAGAGGTCATAGGTGGAAAGAGAGACAAAGAGATTGAGAGGCTAGAACTGGCCAGCGTAGTTTTCTTTAACCTAAGGGTTTCAAAGATGCTATTGATGTCTTCCATTTATTTTCCATGTGTTTTTTTTAAACGAGAGGAAATCATGCATGTAACCTAAGCTATACACAGTTGGAGAACTGACACATACCTTTGCTGAGATGGAATTACAGTAAAGTTCTGTGAAATTAATATATGGGCTCATCTCACACCGCTCAGAAACTCTGAATGGCAGTGCTATTAAATATGTGTTACAAAAATGAAAAAAATAAATGACTATTTTAAAAACATTCTTTGGATGTTTAAAAACAACCAGAGCCCTGACCAGCCCACCCTCCTTTCCCGGCCCACATCCTCTAGCGCTCCCCTGCGCAGGGAAGGGGAGATGCGGCTGTCCCGGAGAAGCAGCAACCTAGGAAATCCCGCTCTCGGGAGCTTGATGAGAGGGTGGCAGGACAGGGTCGGGCATCGATCCTGAGTGTGCCCTGACAGGTTCACGGACACCAGAGGGGCTCAGAGACCGTGTGGACAGGATAAGATGCACATCGAGAGTGGTTGCTTTTGTTTCCTTCCACAGTTAATTTTCTAAAAGCCCTTCACTTCCCATGCCCTTAGCTGTGGCTGGCCGCTTCTCTTTCCAACTCTTCACACACTGCCCTAGTTCTCACCCTAGACAGAGACAAGGCCCCAGACTCTCACCGGCTGTGCTCATGAGAGCGAAGATGAGATAGCCCTTCATGGCAGGCTGTGACCTCGCCAGCCGCAGACAGACAAGGTGATCGAGCTGTGAACTGTCCCAATCTTTAGTCCAGGTGTCCTTGGCAACAGCGGCTGCGGGAGAAACACTAAGCGTGGAGTGAGGAGAGACACAAGGACCTTAGAGCAGTCTTCAAACTAGTCCTTATCAAGACTCAATTATGTCAATTACATGAAACATCAGTGGGATCCGTGTCTGATGTGAGTGTAAGAGGGAAAGGAACAGACCAAGCCAAGGTCCTGGTGCCTCCTCTCTGATCCTACCAACCTCCCCAGGAGCCATTATGTACCCGCTGACATTTCCCTCCCCTCTCTGTGACATAGGCTTTATTTGTTGTCTCCTCCTCCCCCTGTGACTTAAACCCCACTCCCTGCCCTCCCCTGCCATCTCCCTTCTTCTGAAGAGTCCCTCTGCTATTCCCAGATACTCACAGAACATTGGGGTATGAAATGCATTTAATAAATTCTGGGTTTCTTTTTAATCTTATTCATTTTAATGATGAGGAAGTTGTGATCCTCTTGGAAGTTAGTGGCAAAGTCAGCACTCAGAACTGAGTCTCTGGATTCTCCGTGACAAGGTTGAACTTTACCTGAGCTCTGTACTTCCAGAAAAGAGCTGTGGTTAAGAAATTCCACTTCCCTTTTGTGTTTTGGGAAGTGAATTACTACAGAGAACCACCCTTCCCGGATGACTTAGGCAGGACTCTCTGTCCATTCTTTCTCATGACTCCCGGAAGACTTCGGATGGCTCCCCTGTACTGGTGACAGCTTGAATACAGACCTTTCCTCTTTTGCCTGCACCTGCTGACAAGGCCAGATGTGGACCCTCCAACTCCCCATTCTTTGTTTCATGGGTGGTTAGAATTAGAATGGTTTGTCTCCTTGAAACTAGTTACACTGAGAAATGAACATTTCCTATGTAGCCAACCTACTGAGACTTCCCCTGATTTCAAAACAACCCTCAACTGTAAATCTCCCCGTGTATAACTTGTCTATTCCTCCCTATAAAAGTCTAGAGAAAACCACCCTGCCAAGATACTATAATCTTCAGATCTGAGATGCTTTCCTATTGGAATGGTCTGAATTAAAACTAACTTCTTACTAGTTTGTTTTTTGTCTTTTGCACCCGCTACTCTTTCCAAATCTACCACATTCCTTTTTTATAAGTTAATCTTACATTTTAACTTCCTGACTTTCGCCAAGAGATAGTTACTAAATAGCAGTTCAATCCCACATTTTATAAAGAGTAGATTGAACAAATGCAAAACATACAAGACTGAACTGGCCATTGTCAGAGTAATTAAAGAGCTGATCATTTATAGAAGTCAAAAAAAAATAACATTCCTCTATCTGTAAAAAATATATGCAAATTTAGTTCTTCTAAAATTTAATTATTAACTGAAAACATGTCACCTGGATATTCCCTAGTCTTCTAAACTTCTGGGGCTAACATTTCTTTAGTATCCAAAGTTTAAAAAATATTAATAATTATAATAATAAAGTCAGCATTTATTGAGATTTTACCACATATTAAACACTGTTATACGTCCTCTATGTGTAACCCAGTTTATCCTTCATAGCAGATCTGTAAATCAAATAACATTATTATTCTCTGTCTACTAATAAGAAAGCTGAAGCTCTTTAAGGTTAAAAATATTGCTCACAATCACAGAGCTTGAAACCCTCAACCCACAACATTTCCGGAAGTCTTTCCAAAGATTTACCTGGTAGAAATTGGACTTATTTCTGTTAGTTTCTCTAGTCTGCTTTGCCCCAGCACTCAAAAACAGCTGCATCCACTTCATTTCTCAATTCACCACTAAGCCAAACTGGGGTGCACCCCCGGCCAGTGTTGAAGCTCAGATAGCCATTATTTTGATTAATTCTCCAAACCAGATTGAACACTAAAACGCAGTAGCAAAAGTAAAATTTGTTTTGGATATTCCACAGGAAACTGAAGACGAAAATTTGTGTTGTATAGTGTACAGCAGAATTTTATAAAGATCTACCTTTTTAAAAATTTTTTGTGTTTTTTTAATTAATTATTATTATTATTATTTTTTTTTTGAGACAGAATCTTGCTCTGTTCCCCAGGTTA
>VBSM01003176.1:5595444-5623226 GCA_008086735.1 Cheirogaleus medius | reverse complement strand
CAGGAGGATCGCTTGAGCCCAAGAGTTTGAGGTTGCTGTGAGCTAGGCTGACATGACGGCACACTAGCCCAGGCAACAGAGTGAGACTCTGTCTCAAAAAAAAAAGAAGAAAAAGCAGTTAGCTGTTCTGGGCACGGTGTAACTCTCCCATCACAAGTGGCTTATGAAGATATTGATTGAACAAAAATGTAAATGGTTTAGGTTGAAGGCAAGGGGTTAAATTCCACAGCTAACAACAACGAAAAGAAACCTTTAAAAATATTATTATGTCTTTTTCCAAATGAAATGAGGGGGAGTTTTTTTAAAAAAAAATAACACATGTAAAACGAATGTAAAACCGGGGAGATCACGTTAAGCTCTACTGAAGACAATTCTTTCTTCCTAGACATGGCACTAAGTGACACTTTCCCTTTTGAAGGCTAAATAACCCTATTAGTTAAACAGGAACAAGAAATGAAAAGGAATCCAGGGGATTAGGGAGAGAGTTTTTGATTTAGAAACTGCAATTGTTGAGTTCAAGGAGTTGACCATCCAAAATGGAAAGTGTGAAGTCGAAGTGGGGAAGCCCCAAAAGAAACTTCTACGACAGTGAGATTGGCAGGCGTGACGTTGGAGCAAGAGTCTGTCCATGTGAGCTCTTCTTGTGAAAGAAGATGCAGGAAGAGCTCCCATGGAAGAGGCAGTCGTGTGCAGAGGAAGTTTAGGGGCTCGGGAGGAGTTTCTCAGAAGTTGCACAAGCTTTTCCTTCCATGTGGGACAGAAAATGCAGTGGGATGAGGAGGGGAGACTCCGACACACCGGGATAGAAGTCCTGTGACTCCCAGGACAGCATGATCTTTCCTTTGCTTTTATAATCCTTTTTTAAAAAAATATAGATACAGTGCATGGATGTTATGAGAAATTACCACAACGCAAAATTTTGTAAATCATGTAATTTCACCTTATAAATGAAGACAAAACAAACCTTTCATAAGCTCATCAGGTTATATGGCTTTATTTTCTATTTGGAAAACAGGCCAGTCTGCTTACTGCCATCAGATCTTTGAGTCAGAGAGAAGCTGGCCTAGGAGGACACCTGTGGTCTTAGACTGGTCTCTGCCATGGGTCCCTCCCAGTCTGATAAAAGTCAGAAACAGAGCTGGTAAAAGCGAAGAACACTGACCACAGAAATGGGGGTGGTCTGTTGAAAAGGGAACATGGATCACTCATATGGACATGTCTTTAATAATAAGCTCTGTTAACTAACTAAGGTTTCGTACGTAAATTGTGTATATAAAATCACAGTGGACTTTTGAGATAATGTTAGAGGACGTATATAACTGTCAGATTAGTTTTGATGAAAGAATTTGTGTCTCACGGTGAGAGCATGAGATCAGTTCATGAGGATAAAATCAGTTGATTTATTCTGTAGGAGTTGGGAACTATTTAAAAAATGGAGAGATGAAGGGATCGTTGAAAACTATGATTCTCTCAAGATGTCTGGAAATCCTTTAGCTTATAGGAACAGGAAGGGATTAGACTGAGCTATTCAGAACAAATGAATATCTCTAAGAATAAAGAATTTTGTGTTTGTATTCCTTTAACAAATTGACATTCTTAATTGACTTTGAAAAGTAAGACTAAAAAATACTAAGATAGTAAATACTTTTATTTTTCAAAGTCCTTTTAAAATTTGATTTCAATACTAAGATAAATTATGAGAATGGTTTGCATTAAAAGAATTAATTAAATAAGATTTTTAGGGGAAAAGAGGCTTGTATTTATCTTATTAAAGCGAATTTTTTTTAGATAAATTGACTCTGAGAGCACATGTTGAAGTTCATTACTTGTTAATGAAAGAGCTAATAACTGAATTATGGAATATACCAATCCAAAGTAAAGTTACTTCTAACCAGCTTATTGATCCTATATGAATATATATATATATATATTTTTTTACAAAAGTAACTGAGCTTCTAATGCAGATATTGCTTTCTTATACACGGTATAAAAGGCCATAACCATGGAGTTGACAGTTGAGAGTTATCTTCTCAGTTTCCATTAGCAAAACATAAATAAATTTATCTATCACTACAGTTAGATATAACAAGCCAAGAAGACTTGTCTCTATGCAGCTGTCTCTAATATCAGATTGTAATCTCTTTATATTTCCTTATTTTTGCTACAGAGTCTACTGAATCATGAATTGGGAATTTATTTACAGTAAATATATTTCTGTAAGAAATATCTCCTCTGACCCTTCCAAGTGCCTTTTTATTTTTAAACTATGGTATGTTTTCATAGGTCTTTTGATGTTTTTCTTTGATTATATTTTACAAACAGATCTATGTTTCCCAATTATCTACCCTTTATTCACCTTGCTTTTCTTGTGTCATATGCATTTGTTGGCATTATTATAGAATCTTTATTGACTTATTGTCTGTTTATCAAACAGATTGTATAAAACATGGAGGAAGGATATTGGCTGTTTTCTTCACTGCTTTGGTGCATAAAACAGAGCCAGGAATACAATAGGCTCTCAACAAGTATTTGCTGAATAAGTGATTGGGTAGATGAATAGAATAGTTGTATTATCTCTACTGAAGTATATACCATATTTATTTAATCAATCCTCTATTCATGTTTATTTGAGTTGTTTCTGATTTTTCAGGGTTATATAGATAATGCATCAATAAACATATTGATTACTTTCTTGGAGATTGTGCTTACCTTTTTAGCATCCATTCCTCCTTCTCTTGATAACTAACCTTATTAATTCAGCTAACCAAACATATACAAAGTAGATCATGTTTATTGCAGAATACAATGTCCATCTTTCACTCTGATGGTATGCCATGTAACTTAATTGTAAACTAATGAGCATAATCCCATATGACTAATGATTCATGAGTGTAGAAGTGCACACATGAAGTTAAGAAGACACTCTTACATGTCTGCTGTGAGCTTTTGTGACAGAGCCTTCATTTCTTCTGGGAACAGCTTTCTTTGTCTCCCTCCCTAGATACAGACAAGGGAGAACGTAGCTCTGAGTGTCATTTTATGATCACAAGGCTTTTTCCTTCGATTAAAGATGACAGTAATGAAGACAGCAAGCAGAGGCAGAAATAACTGGGTCCTTGATAACATTTTTGAATTGCTAAATGAAACTATCCTTGAAGCCTTCCCTACTCCTAAGCTTTCGTTTGTGCATTTTAAAAGACATTATGAGTTGGATATTCTGTTCCTTGCAACTAAAAAACTCCTAAGAGATGTGTTCACATTTACACATTTTTTTGTATTTAAATGCATATTTCAATAGGGTAAACTCTTTAGAATTAAGTTGCTGGGTAAAAGGGCAAACAAAATTTACATATTAAGATAAATTTACAAATTGTGAAGAGTCAGTCTGAAAATGACAAGAAGATTGACAAAGGGGTTTTTGGATGACACAAAAAATAAAACATATGAAAAAATGCTCAACATTTCTAATCATCAGGGAAATGCAAATCAAAACCACAATGAGATATCACTAACTCCAGTGAAAATGGCTTTTATCAAAAAGTCCCAAAACAACAAATGTTGTCGTGGATGCGGAGAGATAGGAACACTCATACACTGCTGGTGGGACTGCAAACTAGTACAGTCTCTATGGAAAGTAGTATGGAGGGAGGTACCTCAAGGAACTAAGAGTAGAACTATCATTTGATCCAGCAATCCCACTAGTGGGTATTTACCCAAAGGAAAAAAAAGACAATCTATAAAAAAGACATCTGCACTTGAACGTTTATAGCAGCACAATTCACAATTGCAAAGATGTGGAAACAATCCAAATGCCCATCAGTCCATGAGTGGTTTAATAAAATGTGGTATATCTCTCTTGGAAAACATGAAAGATCTTGGAGAACTGGAATATACATACAGGTAGGTGAAACCCTGGGAAATACAGGGAACCTGTGAGTTTTAAACATTTATGCATCTAAAGGTTTCCCTTATTTAGTCTCACAGAGTTTCACATGGATTGAAGAAAAAGGCAGGGAGAGAATTCTGTTATAGCAGCAGCAATGCACTGGGAATAAGGACACCTTGAGTTTTATCTCGGCTTTACTAGGTACTATTTGAATGATTTTGGACAACTGATTTTGACTTTCTGCATTTTAGTGTCTTTGTCTGTAATAGCTTATGAATACATATTCTACCATAAAAATGTATGATCATATTTGTATTGTAGCCAAACCTTACAAAAAATTTATATGAGTTATTAATACAGTGCCTAATAATTATTTTATTTATAAAAATAGTGATGGTAACAGCCACCTCTAACCTTGTTCCCTTTTCTATCCTCAATAGCTCACACAGAGTTTGGAATGTAGTAGGTGATCAGTAAATTTATACTGATTAGGTTGAATGAATGGCTAAACAACCTTTCAAATCATTAAAATTTGGTATGTATACAATGGAATATTACTCAATTATAAAAAATGACAGTGATGTAGCACCTCTTATATTTTCCTGGATTGAGCTTGAGCCCCATTATCCGAAGTGAGGTATCACAAGATCAGAAGAATAGGCTCCACATGTACTCGCCATCAAATTGGCACTAACTGATTAACACTATGGTGCTCACATGGTAGCAATATTCTCCAGGGATTCGGGGGTTTGGGGGGTAACTGACAACTAAAGGACATGGTGAGCATTGTAGAGAAGGGCATGCCTCTAACCCTCGCTTGGGTGAGGCAAAGACATAAAATGTATCCAAAATGTTTGTGCCCTCATAATACCCTGAAATAATAATAAAAGAACTTAAATGAATATGCTCTAAAAAGGAAAAAAAATGTTCTCAATATAATAGTACAACTCTGTGCCCATCTTCTTATTTAGCAGGCAGCTAGTTTCTAGAGAAAGTTTGCCAACATGAAGCAAGGACCATTCTTGGACAGATGGAGTGCAGGACAAATGTTTTTATTTAGGTACTGTTTTCGGGCACAGAAGGAAGGTGAAGCTGTATAACAGGAGATGAGACATGAAGAGATACAGGCGTCTAGTTGGCAGCGATGGTCTGCTGAATCCAACTCACGTAGTTGCAGACCTTGGTGTAGACACCAGGTCTGCCTTTCAGAGCACAGCCATAGCCCCAGGAGACGACACCTTGGAGCTGTCCATTGCAGACCACGGGGCCACCAGAGTCACCCTGAGCAAGGGAGAAGAGACCATCAGAGCCCTTATTTATGCCCAGATGGGGGAATGGGGTGCAAGATGTTCCTCCACTGTACCGGGGCCATTTTCCTAGGCTGATTATCCTCTATGAAGCACTTTCTCTTCCTCCAGAAATTCAGGCCTCAATTTATTTACACTATATCCAATCTTTCTCCTCTCTAATTCCAGCCTCTCCTTTTTCCTACTAGGTCAATTGGGCCAAGGAGAGGTGAGGACTGGAGAGTTTTAATGCTGCCCAAGTAGCTCTGTTCCTTCGGCTAGGGTTCCCTCCAACAATTTGCCTCCATAGAGGCTACCTGGATGCCCTGTTTGCACACCATCTTCTGAGTATCTTTTTACCCTTAACACTGGCCGTGTATATCACAAAAATAAAATTTATAATTTGTCCCAAAGCTACCCCTCACAATCAATCCCAGGGACAGTTTTACATCCTCCGTGTGTCAGGAAAGAAGAACTATGGTGGAAAAGAATGAGACTGAGCTGGACGGAGGAGGAGGAGCACAAAGACACTAACCTGGCAAGAGTCCTTTCCACCCTCCGTGAAGCCCAGGCAGATCATATTGCTAGTGATCTGGTTTGGGTAGGAGCTGCGGCAGGTGCTGTCAGAGAGGACGGGAGCCTTCAGACACTGCAGGAGATCAGGGTAGTTGGCTGTTGAGTGCAAGAATGCAAATGGAAGATTACCAACAGGGTTCCTGGAAATTCATTCTCAACATCTCTCTCTTCTTTCCCAATGCTCCCACTGTTTCTCTCAATTTGCCAATGACTTCTAGTTTTGGAGGACAACTTTTTTCTATAAGGTTTACCAAATAATTCTAGTCAATCAGTTGTTCTTTCTCTGACACTAGCATCATGACCACAAATCTTACACCTAGAGACTATTTGTCAAGCGGCTATATGCTTCCAGCAGTACCAAACCCTTTAGCCTCTGTTCTGTTTACCTCCTCAGTTTCTAGTTCTCTACACATCACTGATCACACTTTAATTAAATACGTTGACATCTTTATAACAGTTCATTTTTATTGTGTCCTATGCATGGTCCCAGCAAGGGAATCTTCCTCTTTTCAATTCGTACATTCTGAGACTTCATATATCCAAAAGCTATCCTCCAGGAACCACACCTTGAGTGAGAATTTGGATCAACTGACTCTCAACATGCCTTTCACCTCTAGTTTCCTCAGACTTGGTACTTTAGTTCCAGGTGACACTTACTGCCACTGCTCAGGGTGTTGCCCCAGCCAGAGATGAGACACTGAGTACCAACAGCTGCACAGGATTTTGGCAGAGAGATCGTGGACACTCGAGAGCTGATCTTGGCTTTTGAGCTCAGCTTAATTAGCATAATGTCATTGTCCATGGTAGATTTATTGTATTTGGGGTGAGTGATGATCTTGGCAGCATTAATGAATTGCTCATTGCCCTCAGTGACTTCAATGTTGTGTTCTCCCAGACGCACCTGGATTCGGCTGGATTAAAGGATGAAAGTTCTGTAAGTATGCAGTTTGAGATTTTTCCCTTTCTCCTGACCTCCTCATTCATGAGCATAAACACAGACACCATCCTCTTCAAGCATTCACTCTCACAGATAATTGAGCACTGAAGATAGCATTATGCACTGTCACACGTGGCACAGGTTAGAGTATTCCTTAGTAAAGTGTTCCTGCGAGGACAGACCCAGCCTGCCGTCTTGTTATAACAGTAAGGAATAGGAATGGGACCCCAATGACCCCAAAGAAACAGCTCCAGATAAAAAGGGAATTGGTGGAGATTGAGCAGCACCTGTCATTTTCTACTGGCTGCGATCACCATTTCTCATAGGGAGGTGAGGCAGGACTCAGAGATTTGGCGGAATATTAAGAGAGCAGAATGAATCATGCTTATTTTTTGTGTTGCATAGGAAATTTTATGTGTTTTATTACCTCCATATGTCATTTTTCCTGGTTAAGCTGTAATAATCAGGACTGATTCATGTGTTAAACTATTTCTATGTATGCTTCACCACTCACTATTTCCCTTCCATGCCTTTAGTGCCACCATTTGGGAAGACATCGGGGAACTCTAAAGGGTACCTCTCCATGCAAAAGTCCCTTGGTACATCCTACAATGCTTGGGAGAATGAAGTGTCTCTTAAGATCTGAATGCCTCACCCCACAAGCATAACTCCATACGTTACCCTGGTTGTGCTTTGATGGGGCTAGAGGATAAGTTGATCTTAGAGCATGTGAAGGTGAGTATCGGTCACTTACGACTTGTAGCAGTGAGCTGCGGACACCACCCACTGCTCATTGATGAGGGAGCCTCCGCAGAAGTGGTAGCCCGAGTTCAGGGACGCCTGGTAGGGGACTGAATTCGCCTGACAGGTGTAGCCCCCAACGATTTTGTCGTCATCATCGTCGTCAGTGGGCACAGCGACTGATAGGACAAAGTTGGAAACTCTCTGTTAATCAGATCCATCTTGGAATTTCTATGCCACCATGAAGTTTTTGCAGATTAACCACAGAAGAGCAGATAATGTTCTTTTGTCTCACATAATTAGGAAATGGTGGTTTTAGGTAATTTTCTGGGAAACTTTATTATTCCGTACCTTTAACATATACTCCACATATGCCATTATCAGTATATCGTTTTAAATTTATGCTTTAAATTTGACAAATACATTGTTTTTATAATGTACCATTCAGACACACATACACACACACACACACACTCACAAAGATCAGAGGCTCTTTACAAAATAAATGCCATTGCCTGAGGATATAAAGACCACTGAAGACCGCTACCCAAGGATATAAAGAATAACTGTTACACAGAACCCTGCTCAGCAACCATGCAATTAGCTGTGAAGGTTTGCAGAAATCATGCTGATGTTTGGTTGGTGGTTGGTGGGACATTGGTATGGGATAGATATCCCCAGGAGGTGACAGAAAGGAAGCTTTTAGAAGCCACTGGAGAATGTTCTGGGCTGCAAGGAAATGGACAGTATTGTCCTTTTGCACTTCCAATTTCTCTCCTTGGTTCTAGCCTAAAAAATTTGTAAACATTTGGGACATTATAAGATTTGCCTCTCCAACATTTCCTTTTATTCCAATTATCTTTCCAACAATTATCAATTTATTCAGCATTGTGAAGTCTGTCCCACTGATGTATTAAGATTTCTTGAAGCTCCAAAAGTTTGTGGCTATGTTATATGAGCCCTATTGTTCAAAAATTTTAAAATAATTTCAGGAAACAATTTTCCAGGTGTGTAGACAGTTGTATTGAATTTATGACTGCCCAATTGGGAAAGATTTAGTACTGAGTTTTAGTAGTATAACATTTAATAGTGTAAAAGTAGAAATAGTCACTTCTTTTTTAATATTTTTCACGATTGAATGATATGTTATTATACTTTACACCATAAAGATTTCATTGGCAAAGATGTCATTAAAAAATAAAACAGCCCATAGCTTTTATCCATGAGAAATGAAATATCTTTGCTGTTAAGACTTCTTGGCTTTAAATCACTCGCCCTTTAGTATAGAAGAGATTCAGGCTCTGGCACCAACAGCCTCGTAGACGAGCACAAGATTAATTCCAGTTATTAACTCCAAATTCTTAGAAAGTTTGAGATAAACAATTCCATCATGTGCACTACCCTTTCCTTTTCTCTCCTTTTTCTTAAATTCTACCTGGAAGTTGAGAGCAAGTTCTGCTTCTTTATGTCTTCTACCCTGATCATTCCTGCTCATTGTGATTTTCCTCCAAGAAGTGATATTCAATTATTAACAAACATAAGTGCTATGCACTATTGCTTTAACATTTTAAGCTTCTCGAGTACAGAGACCAGATTTGACATTCACTGATGTCTTCCAGAGTACAAAGTGCAAACTTAAATAGATAATAGATGGCTAATGATTCACTTATTCAAAAACTCACCAGCAGCTCCCAGGAAAGCGAGGAAGATGAGGGTCTTCATGGTTGCTCACTGAGGAATGGGAAGGTTTTTCATCCACAGGTATTTATACCTCCAGATTCGTCATTAACACCCATGGCCACGGGTGCCAGAAAAGTGATTTCACTGGAAACTCACAAATCTAAATTTAGAATTCAATTCTGTGACAGATTGATGATAACCCAGTATTAAATATCAACATTTGTTCACTTTTCCAGAAGGTTATGGGAATGGAAGTAATAAACCCACCTGGTGGGAACTGTTCCCCATAATAGGAAAGTAACGTAGAATAAAATCACAGGACAGAGCTACAGGTGTCCTGATTCCCAGACCAAAGTCTTAGGTACTTGGTTGCCTCAACTGTGAACTTTTATCCAAAGGACTATCTTGATCCCTGAACTCTCATTGTTTAATCAACACAGGCTCTTTCACAATTATATATTAATATTTAGAATATCCCTGACATACAGTAAGCTTTAAATAAATGTAACTTACCATTTTTTTACTTTCCTCTTTAATCTGTTATAATTTCAATTAAGAACAATTTCCTTTTTCTCAGAGTTGTTCCTAGGAATAATAAAAAGTTAACATGAATATATAAGACCAGAGCTACCATAAGACAAAGTATAATACTTTGCCCATATTAATTTAGTAATCCTCATAACAACCATACAAGACACCTATTATAATCCCCACATTACCTATAGGAAAAGGAAGGCGCACAAGAGTATAGGGGAGTTGACCAAAATCTCACAGCAAGTACATGGGTAGAATCAGGATTCCAACCCAGGAAATCTGGTTTCAGAGTCAGAAGGAGTTTTGCTTCTAAGGCTATCTCCTTAAGAAAGTGCCTTTCTGTTACTGTGCAACACTTGCCCCAGTCAGTTGACCACAGTTTGGATACAAAGATAATACAGAATTCTTGGCCAATGATAACACAACTGAAATTTATAGATGCTTACCATGTGTCAGGCACAGGGAAGGGTTTATCTGCATCAGCGCATTCAATCCTTACAAACATCACTGCAAGTGTTGTGCCACAATTTTCACCATTTTAGAGATGGGGAGGAGGAAGCTGAGAGAAATCAAATGTCTTGCTCAAAGTTTCATTGCTATTAAGTGGTCAGCCCAGGGTTCAAACTCAAGCAGCCTCACTCCGAGGTCCACGGTCTATCTCAATTGTGACGCCATAAACATAATAAGGAAGAACAGTCTGAACTCCACCAAAGTAGGGCTAACTCCTCCAAGGATTATTGAGAGTTCTGGAAAATCCAAGAAATGCGTTCCTGGAGCAGGAATTGTCAGAATTAATGGGGCAAGGCAGAAGTAGCAAGAGTGAGTGAATCTCAATGAGCAGTAACCCCTGGCTAGCTAGAGCCAAAGTCTACACTTAAACAGTATATCTGCAATGGCCTTCCGGGGTGTTATTTCTGCTTACGCAAATTATTGCTCCTGAAGTAGTTTCTCTTTCTTTTACATTTCAAATTTTGCTGCTCTCAAGATGACTTACTCAAAGGCAGAGTTTCTCAACCTTGATCCTATTGACATTTTGGGCCAGATAATTCTTTGTTGTGGACAACTGTCTTGTGCTTTGTAGAATGGCCCCTACAGCAAAATAGCAATACCTATTTCCCTGAGTCGGGACAAACAAAAATGTCTCCAGACATTGCCACATGCCCCTAGAAGGCAAACCCATGCCCAGTTGAGAACCACTGCTCTACGGGGGAAAGAAGGGCGAAGGGGCCTTTCTTCTAAGGCTGTTGTCTTAAGAAAGTGCCTTGAGCTTTGGGACAATATAGGAACTCAGTGACTACTGGATGAATGGCACCCAAGGCAGGGAGCTGCCTTAAATGTATCCCTTACAATTAGGAAACATTAAGGAGTAAGGAGGAGGGCAGTGCCTAGAATGGAGAAGGCGGAGTCTTTTCATCCTGTTCAATGTCTGCCATTGCTGATACCTCCACCTGAGAGATATTACAAGTTGCATGACTCAACATCACCCCTGGAGCTTTCCCAGATCCTCATAAGAGACCTGGGCCTATCTGAAAAATACAGTATCTTAGAGCAGAACTTTTCATAATGATTGGCTCATCTAGTGCTATGCCCTAGAGAGCCGCCTCAGGTATGCCCAGGGCTTTATCACGTGGATTCCTTCCAGTCGAGAAAGAGTCGGGGTTTATAGGGGTCAGGGGATGGGAGCTGTTATCTAGGATCAATGGCAATTTTCCCCCTTAAGAAATCTGAGGCAAAGGAAGGCTAGAGTGATAGTTCTCCAGGCATGTGGGGGAAACTGCCAAGTGATGGTTTCCTGACTTCAGTTATTTCCATACCCCTCACACTTCTCTGCAAGTAAACCACTTACATTTTGATTTTTAAATAGACTTCTTTTTCTTAGTCTCTTCTTAAGCAATGACATTGACATTTCATGTGTGGGTAGCTTGATATCTAATGCATATTAAAATGAATGAATACATGCTTTTCAAATAAAAATCATGATCTGAGTCCTATCTAAAATCATGTTGAAGACTACTAATGATGCATATATTACACTTTGGGAAACATGGTGTCAAGCAGATGTCTGGAAAATGAGAGTGGGAAAAGCCAGGGCTCACTGATGCTGGTGGCTGTGGCGGGTGCCTGTGAATGGGAAGGGTGCAGAGCAGAGCAGATTAGGGTGCTAAGTGAACGTGAGTAGGGGATTGCTCCCTGGAGAAGAGGCCAGGTGAATACAGGATCAGTATTAAGTGCCTCTGTATACATGTAGGCATGTTTGTCATTTATGTACAGGGGGTGAACAAATCTGAAAAAATATTCTTTTATTGCGTGGGAGCTTGGACCTGTAAGATACTCTGTACTTCTGAGATACTGTTAATCATTCTGTGATGTTTGACACTGGAAAATTGGGTTGCAAGCTCCCAGACTCAATGAAGTATTCTTATCTGCACTTTATGTGTGAGAAACTTCTGTTCTCAATGACGTCTCACTTATAATCAACACTGAACTTGCTACAGTGTGTGTGGTCTCCTTCCTGAGCCTCCTCTCACAGTAAGATCCCTGAGCTATGAGGAATGCCCATGTTCCTTTTGCCCAGCAGAGTTAGTTGGTACCTGTACTTCTTTTCCTACCTTCAAGCACATGGTGACCCAGAGATATGTGCCTATATTTAATTAGTCTGTTTTTCTCACCTCTCTTTCCCATGCTTAGTGGCTTAGTGGCCTTGGAAGAGTATTTAAACTTGTGCTTAAATTGCAGCTCATTGGGTTCCAGAAAAATATATTAACATTTGTATTGGCAAAAAGAAAAGGCACCAGCCCCTAAAGGCAATTTCATGGTCTTTTCCTCCATGTGGACTCTATTTTTCTTTTTCCTTAGCTTCTCCAGCCACTTTCCTGCTTATCACATCACTAATTACTGGAGCCATTCTGGGTTTTAACTGCTTCAATGTGTAGGGAAAATTTTAAAATATAATATTCATTCATGTAGGAAATTTTAGCAGAACTATAGTACAGTATAAATTAAGCAATACAGAGATAAAAATTATTTCAAATTCTACTCATTGAAAATAATCTCTGTAAATGTGCAACAGAAATTCCTACAAGTATTAACTTTTAAAACAACGAATTTGTCTACTCTGAAATGCTTTCGAAAGCTAAACAAATTTCACATAAATGGCCTCCATTTCTCAAGCATGACAAATATTGTTACAAGGGTTAATCATGAACATACATTCAAAAGGAAGCGTGGGGTTCACAGAAGTAGACCCCATCTGGTTAAGAACTGCTCACGGCCTTCTCGGTTTAGTAAGTGACAGTGACACAAAGAGCAATGTTAAGCAGAAATTTGCATCGCTTGAAGAATGAAATACACTCAATACAAGTGATATATAAATGAGTTTTATACTGTATACATTCTCTCTCTTTGCTTTTTTATAATCTAATTTCTTATAATTCATAATCTATCCCTCTAATATCAACTCTCTCCTGAGCTTCCCTCAGGTCCAGCTTCTACCTGAACACATCTGCTTAAGCACCTTGGGTCAACTTGTCTAGAGCTGAATTCGTCATAGTTTCCTCTTCCTAGATTTTCCATTTCAGTGCAATGTAACTTCATCCATATGGTCAGCCAGACTGCAAACGTGGAGGTCACCCTCAACATCTCCATCCACCTTACTCACCACCTATATTCAAATACCAAATCTTAAGGCTTTTACGTATCTTAAAGGTCCTTGACATTTTCCTGAAGAGCTTTGGCTTATCTTTTGAGTCAACCACCTGTGCTCTTTTTCAGGACCACATTTCCTGAGTTATTCAAATAGTACTACAAGCACTTCCTGGTTTGGGGCCTTACTCTCCTTCAACCCCTCCCCTCCACACCAGAGTGATCTTTCTAAAATGCACATGGATCATGTCATTTTCCTGCTTACAGTCCTTTACTGTCTCCATGTTGATATCAGGACATGTTTAAGTTTCAGGGCACAGCACGGAAGTCTGTGCTCTTGGATGCTGCATGCTGTTTTCTACCTCTGTGCCCTCCCCACACACCTTACCTGGTAACTCCCACCCATTCTTCCAGTCCCTGCCAGGGAGGGCCCTGAACCCACCTGCATTCCCCAGCTCACATCAGGCCTTCCTGAGCTTCCTTGATGGACTTGACTTTTCTTTTATTACGTTTGCTTCCAATTATGTCATTTGTGTGAATATCTGCTTAATGCCTGTTCGTTCCAGGTAGTTTAAAATTCTTGAGGGTGCAGATAATGTTTGCTTACTATGACGCCTCAAATCCAATTACCCTAGCACAGGGTAATTGCTCAATGAATAATTGCTGAATGAATAAATAAATGAGTTTATATGTTTTCTTTCTTTGCTGGTGAAATCATGTCCATTCACTAAAATTCATCTAAAGTATCTTTTCCTCGTAGATTTAATCTCTGACATGACCTATGCCCACCCCTAACTCCACCCCGTGGTGCCCCTGATTTGTTGCCTTTCTCTACCTTTTCGAAGCCCTGTGTATGTTGCTATTATAGCTTTAGAGTTTTGTTGCAAGTTTCGATTTCCTTTGTTTCTTCAGCTAGATTTGGAGCTCCTGAAGCAAACATTTTAAGTTTAAATCCCCAGTTTGCAACACTGTCTCTAACCCAGAATAGATGCTTAGATTCTTCCTTGCCCCATGAGTCTCATCTAAAACATCCTCACCAAAGGTCATCCAGCCTCTATTCTGAAGAGGAGATCACAATACCTTCTTAATCATCTAGGAGAAAAGGTCTTCCTTATTTGGACCAGGAAACTATCTTCTTAGAGCTTCTAACCATTTGTTCTTAGTCCTATCTCTTGGGGACATAGGATCAGGAAAGCCATAGCATGAAGGGAAGTGGTCCCCAGAGGCCAGAGCCAGCAGAAGATTATGGGTTCTAAAATAGTTAAAGGCGAGCCAAGATAAGCCAAAATTCCAGTGCATCGATGACACTTTTGCCTCTTTCTGTAGTTTCAGTTACAAATCTCAAAAGATAATCTCATAAATTGTTTCACATTACTGGGAAATAACGTGACAGATAGCAGCAGTCAAAGCTAGATGCTGGCTCTTTGTAGACAATCTAGCAGAGATAGTTCTTAGAAAAAGAAGTTGGTACAGGGCTAGTTAGATTGGTCTAGGATCTGGTTTAAACACCTCTCCTTCAAAAACTCTACTCCAACTGTTGTAATCCCCAAATAATAATTGTTTTCCTCTACATAGTCTTTGAATGCTGATGAGAACAGTTTGTACCCCACAATTTTGTGATCAGTCAAATATCATACAATTTTTAAATGCTATTTTGTCTCAATATTGGCTCTGCCTCACCATCTAGAATATTCATACACACTAAAATCAAAGATGCATATCCTACTGGTTTTTTAAAAAAATTTTTTTATTGTTTTATTTCCCCATTTCACACAGTAGTCATTGCATTCAGCATCCTTCTAAAGATTCACACTCAATGGGTGTTTGTTGACAAGAACAGAGCATGGGACAAGTCCTTGAGAAACCTAAACTTCAGGGCAGGCTCTCAAATCCTGAGAAGAATGTGTCTGGTTGTGGTTTTGAAGCCCGGAGTCCTAGTAAGATGAATGGGTGGTGGTTAGAATGTTTGTGCACCTGGGGATACTGGACGTCAA
This sequence comes from Cheirogaleus medius, assembly GCA_008086735.1. Classification (NCBI taxonomy): domain Eukaryota; kingdom Metazoa; phylum Chordata; class Mammalia; order Primates; family Cheirogaleidae; genus Cheirogaleus; species Cheirogaleus medius. The sequence continues at coordinate 5,607,950 of VBSM01003176.1, read as the reverse complement.
CCTCCAGCTCCCACTTTCAAGGGAAGAAGGGGTGAGAAGCATGTGATGGGCTATCAGGAACAGCTGCTGTTGCACCACTGTGGTGCCCTGCAAAGACTTGCAGGTGAGGAGGGGGATTGTGCTAGGGAAGAGGGAAAAGAAAGTGACTAAGACACAGCCTGTAAGGGAGACAAGTACTCACATAATCACATATTAGTAAGGGAGGGAAAATCTAGAGCTTTTAGGACCAAGAACTTGGCATTGCTTCCTGTAGAAAAGGATGAAAAAGAACAGAGAAATACAGAGGGCTCAGAGAAACCCAGGCAAATCAAGTACATGTTCATTAGCTGTAACTGTGACCTTGTACACTGGGAAGATCTGCAGATAAGGTCCCGAGGCCTCCCCTGCCCATCATGCACATCAGATGCCTCAAGTTCTGCAATAAGCACACTGTGACATGAAATGCTTTCATTGTCAGAGGACTAAACAGGTGCATTTCTTTGTATCTGTGTAGAAGGAGGCCTGGTGGAAGGTGACAGAGACCATGCAAGGTGAGGAGGATATCCCCAAGGAGTGGAGTGCTGGAATCCCCATGGGGTGAGGAAAGCAGATGCCTGCAGGCTGTGGAAGCCCCTGCAGACTGAGAAGGGTGCCGTGTGGGGCAGGGAATGCCTTGTGTGGGGTGTCAGAACCCGCACTGAGCTGAGGAGGGTTCCGACATGGGTGTTCTCCGGACACAGGGAGTCGGAATTGAAGCAGAGGGAGGAGCCACGACAGACACGTGCTTACATGCAAAGGGACTGATCAAATACGTAAGTCTCTTAAGGATAACAGAAGCCAGGTTTCTCGGTATTGGATAAGGGAGTTGCAAATATGGAAAGGGAAAACACAGAAGCACAAGAATGAACCTTATAATATTGGATTGGAACTGGAATTACGAGAGTGAACTCACTGTTTCTCAATATGCACAGACATGGAATTAAAGACACATATAAATGTGTGAATGTTTGTGTGTGTATATGTGTGTATATTCTCTTGCTCTGCCCACTGTGATGCTTGAGAGTACTGCCACCCCAAAAGCACAGATCTAATGCCCATGTCTTGTTTTCTACATATCATTGTCCACTAAAAGGAATCAGGTCTCTTTGGAGAAAGAGCAGATGACAGACTGAGTCATGAAAAGCCTATGATACCTTCTTGTGCCATAAAGCAAGGAAGTGCTCGAAGAATGATGGGGACTCTGACAGGAAGGAGGATGGAAGAAGGGAAACAATTCTTCTATTCCCATACCTCCTTCAGACAATGCTTGACACACATTGGGAAAATATTATTCTATATCCTTTAAAATAAAAATTAGTATCGGAAGCTCACGTCACGTTAGGCAAATTTATTTTTATCAGTTACATTCCAGCCTTATATCCCAAGACCATGCCCTGATTTCTGTAAAGCCACCAATACAAATACAGCAATGCCAACCATACCACAGTAGAAACACAATTTTTAATGGCTAGGCCTACCCCTTATATGTGGTCTCTTACTGTTTTCCATTTCGTTCATCTATACATTGATTGATTAGCAAGCATATGTTGAGTTCCTGCATCCCGTCAAGTGTTTTGATAGCAGTTGGGGACGCTGTATGGCCCTGGCCCAGCAGCCTAGTGAACATCTGGGTGGACGTCTACCCTGCTGGACTCCCACAGTTTTAGAGTTGGTCAGAGGGTTGGAGATAATTATTTAAGCCTCTCCCCACATACAAGTTTCATGCATGAGGAAATAAAAAGGCACATAAAAACCAATTATCTTTTAGCCTTCCTAAAGCATGTTTTCCAAACTAAATGCTATATGTAAATGCGTTAAACATGTCTCATTGCTCCTAGAAGCCTAGAAGCATTGCAAGGACGAGAACATAATTCAAAAATGCTTGTGGAACAAATTAAAATAGCCCATATGCTCCATGAGAGTCTTTTTTACCCACTTCTCTATTCCTAGCCCTTGAACAGTGCCTGGCATATAGTTGAGTGTTCAACAAATACTTATTGAATAAAATTTAAAAAGAGATATCCTAAGCAAGTGTATATATTGAGGTGGTGGTCTTTGGGGGTGTTTCGCCAACAGGCATTATTTACAGTTGTTAAGGCTTTTATTTGGGGTTCCAATGCCTCCTTGCCCTGTGTAGTCCCCAGCCTTAAACCTTCCCGCCTCAGCCCTTTCTGTTAATATCTCTCTGCATTCCCAATGCTGTGTCAGGGTCAGAAGACTCAGATGAGGGTAATGTGCTTCTTTGACCTCTAGGAGGAGCTGTGACTACTAAAATTCCTGAGGCAGGTGGGGGAGAAGAGAGGAGGGAGGGAGGGAGAGAACAAGGAAGGCGTAAAATGCCCTGGCATCAGGGCTCGCTCCTTGTTCTAGCTGAGAGATGGTGTGTGGACAACTCAAAGACCCTAAAGTCCATTCCACGTGGACCTTCTCCAGCCTGCGGAGCACTGTTGCTGCAGTCCCTCTGGCCGGCACCCTTAGAGGTCTTTTGTTATTCAGTGCAGTTTCGTTGGTGTGTGTCACTCCGTATTCAGGTCCAGCACCCCAAGTGGCTGAGATGCTCGCAGGGAGTAAATGGTGCACAGTACTCCTCTTGTGTCCCGCTCACCACCCACTGAGGGGTACTCCTCCCTAGTTAGTGTTAAATCAGTGTGTCTTAAATTGATGCACAACTGCTCCAGGGAAGGGCTCCCTTGGGCTGGGCAAGGCAGCCCCTCTGAGTTCATCAGGATGAGGGAAGGCAAGCTGGAGTGGACCTGTCCTGGGTCATGAGAGGCAGCGGGAGGGCATCTGGCCAAAGGGAAGAGTCTGCTGTGAGGGGAGGAGGGTGCCACAGGCAGAGAGAGGAAGCAGAGACTGGGTTGTGCGCTGTGGGGGCGACAGCTGCTAGCACAAAAGCAACTGTCTGAGGAACCTACCCAGGCACACTGGGCCCCGACGAGCTAGTCCAAACCCCCAAACCCCCTCTTGAGGTGCCAGTGCAGAGCATGAAAGGGAAAGAGGAAGTGTGAACTGTAGACACTAACAGGAGCAGAGACTTCCTGGGCAAACCGTCTCCCAGAGCCGGGGAAAGAAGCCCAGAAGACCAGGAAGCCGAGCAGGGAGACCCCAGGTCACTGTGTGACGCTGCCATGGGCTCCAGGCTCATCTTCTGTGTGGTCCTTTGCCTCCTGGGAGAAGGTGAGTCCTGGGCACAGGTGGGACATCTCCATCCTTGGACTTTTAGATTTTTTTTCATGGAATTGCCTCTTAAGATTCCCTGCTGGGCTGAGTCTAAATTAGGCTTCTTCCTCCCACAGGCCCCCGTGGACACTGGAATTACCCAGATACCAAAACATCTGGTCGCAGTGGTGAGGAGTAAAAGGACCCTGACATGTGAACAACATCTGGGACACAATTATATGTATTAGTACAGACAGAATGCTGAGACGTCGCTGAAGCTCATGTTCTTCTACAACTATAAGGAACTCGTTGAAAAAGGGACTGTTCCAAATCGCTTCACACCTGACTATCCGGATAGTTCTCCCTTGTACCTTCATGTGGATGCCCTGGAGCCACAATGACACAGCCACGTATCTTTGTGCCAGCAGCAAAGTCACAGCCATGCAGAGCCACTTCCTCCCTGTGCACAAACCTCCTGGGTCTAGCCGGAAGGCTGTGGGGGCGACGTCCACTGGAGCCCTGAGACTTGGTGCAGCAGGAGCTGACAGAAATCTCAGGTCCCAATACCACCTGTCAATTCACCGGCTAAGCCAATGCCAAATTCCATGCCCAGACGCCAGCAGCCTGTGACCTGGCTTTGTCTTGAACGAGACTGTGCTTGCAATTGCATATAGTGCGGGTGCTCTCAAGTTTAAGCTATTCCAAGTTTCTTCCCATTGGCTTGTGCCCCTGGGAATCTTTTGTGAATCACTTAACACTCAAGCCACATCACTCCTCCTTTAAATATAGACCTTCTTCTAACTTCTTTTTCTATCCAAGTTAGACCCTGGATGTCAGCCCTCATTCCAGCTTCAAATATGCTCAGACCTTTTTTAAAACACCTCGTCCCCTTCCCAAGTGTCTCTGTGAGTGCCTGTCCCTGAGGACAAGAGTCCCGTGCAGTTTGGATGGCTGTTCTGCAGTTCACGCTCCCTGCTGCACACTCGAGGTCTCAGCTTCTCACTGGCTTCTGGCTTCCACTCGGGCTTTGACACTCTCATGCTTGATTCTTTTTCCTTCTGCCTCTTCAGTCCTAATGCTACGCCTTCGTGTGATCCATAATGAGTTGTAGAGTCTGATGCCCCTGGACTGTTTCTCGTAACAAGCAATAAAAGAAGACGACCTCCTGACTTTCCTGGCCAGGACTTAACACTTGGGGTTATCTTTGCTGTGCCCCATATTTCCCCTGCTTGCTCCTGGTAATGGGCCCTCCATCCTGCACACACCCTGAGCGCTGAGCAGGGCCCTGAGCCCTGGGTGGTCAGGTGTCTGCATGGGCACAAAGGCTCCCTCCTCTCTCCTGTAGAGGGTGCTCCAGGGGCAGTGGGTGTTGCCAGAGACACTAGTCATTCTACCAGACCTCACCTATGTGACACAGGAGCACAGAATGTCCCTCCTCTGTTTCTGATAACCCAAGGTGTGAGCCAGGAGAGGCTTCATTCCTGTGACCCTGCCATGAAAACCTGGCTTCTGTGCTGGACAATGTTTAGTCTCCTGGATGCAGGTGGACCCACAGGGCTCTAGGAAATTCTCATCTCAGACTTAACCAAGACAGTTTGAAACCATCCTCTTAATCTTCTTTCTTTTCCCACAGGACACACAGAACCTGGAGTCATCCAGACCCCTACCCATCAGGTCACAAAGAAGGGGCAAGAAGTGATCTTGAGATGTGACCCCATTTCTGGTCACTTATACTTCTATTGGTACCGACAGATTTCGGGACAGAAAATGGAGTTTCTGGTTTCTTTCTATAATGACAAAATCTCAGAGAAGTCTGAAATATTCAAGGACCGATTCTCACTTAAAAGGCAGAGTGGATCATATTTAACTCTGAAGATACAGTCCACGGAGCTGGAAGACTCAGCCACGTACTTCTGTGCCAGCAGCCAAGCCACAGCCTTGCAAAGACACCTCCAGCCTGTGCACAAACCCTCATGGCCCGCCCCTCTCCCAGCTACTGGCACCCTTTCCTGCCCAAGAGAAGGAATCCTGGTCAGGCTTGTTGTTGCATCTGTCTCCAGATAGACACATATCTGAAATTAAATTCAAGGTAGAATATTGTGGGCAGAAATGGCCAGAGGCCATGGGATATGTAGAATTTTTATAGATACCAAAAGGTGTGACAGTGGGCCCCAAAGATGGGAGAATACTTGCCCAGGAAGTGACAAAGTGACCTGTCTTCTCCTTATTCCCATTCTGCTATTTTCTGTTGGATTTTTTATTTGTTTTAATTGTTTGGGGGAAAAAATTTAACTCATAGGATGGAGAGATGATTACTGAGTGGGGGCTCAGGTGTTTATATGAGAGGAGGATCCCGATGGAAATCTTCATAATGATAAGGGGCTCGGTCCATGGTCATAAATAACAGAGTCTTGCCCAGCATGTGGTCAAAATCAGAACTCTGTGATGACCCTGTCAACCTGGTGTAATGCATTTGGGATCATGATGTTAGCCCACATGAGAATGAGCTAAGAGAATGCACTTGTGGGTCAGGGCACCATGTCACTGGGACATCCAGGGCTTGGGTCTTATGTAAACAGAGGTAAAGTGACCAGTGGCCTCCTGCCAGTGGCCAGATGCTAGGACAGGGATGAGGATTCCTTCACCACCGCTGCTGCCCCTACCACTGCCACAGCAGACCACCCTTGTCACCACAGGTGTGCCAGGGCCTTGGGCAGTTGTCCTCTTCCGTAACTGCTCCAAGGGAAACACCAGAGACAGTCTGAGCTGGGATCAGAGGAGGATGAATTAGAGCTGAGTTGTAGTGATTCAGAACCCTTCCCCCGGATATGTCTCGTAGTCCAAGAGCACAAATGAGCCCACGGAGCTTAAGAATTGAAGGGGTATCCTCCCCACGGCTGCGATTGTGTGGTTTGGGAACACAGGGCATTTATCTTGACCAAGACCGAAGAGGGACAATTTTTCCCTGACCCACAGCCTCCGTCCGTCCCAGGCACCGCAGCAGGGCTGGAGCACTGTCAGGGCAAGACGGGAGGGCGTGTGCCTGGGGCGGCGTGCGCCCTGCAGGGCTGCGGTGCTGTGGGGGAGACTCAGGGGGCTGCATGTTAAGTCTTCCCAGATGAAGCGTCTACATCACCTCGGCTTCCTCCTCCACAACGATGACGTTCTCCTCACAAGGGACAGAGCAGAGAGGGACTCTGTTGTATTTTCAGCTGGCCTCTGTTTGGGTCTGTTTCTTTTGTCTCTTCTCTTTTCTTGGTTTTTAGTCACAGGATCTCGTTTCCTCACACAATCCGTAATTCATTTAAATGCTGGATACCGCACATGAAAAATTATGCAAATAATTTAAGAATATGAATGATTTCATCCTCCTTGGAAAGGATTCATTTCTGTTTCTGCTAGAAAACCGTAGCAGGGGCAGGTCACCTTAAGTTAGTTGATGATTGAGCTCTATTGGAGCTGGGCTTCAGCCTTTGTAATGGCCATTCACTTTTGCTTGTAGGTTGTAGCCATTTAAGTAACAAACTAAATGTCTAGAGTATTTTTAACTGCTTTATACGAGTATAATTTACATAAGATAATATTTGCCCATTTTTAAGTGTGCAATTCAATGAGTTTAATAAACTTTATGGAGTCATTCAGCTGCCACTATGATCCAGTTCTAAACATCTCCATCCCTCCCTCTCCGTCAAAGTTCCTCTGTGCTCATTTTCAGCCAATCTCTGTTCCTACTTCCACCCCAAGGCCTGGGATCTTTGCCAGGGTCCTCATCTAGTCAGTAGTCACTGAACATAAATGTTCTCCAGATCAGAAAGGTGACAGATTCTCTGCAAAGTCACTCACCTCTCAGTCTTCTCTTTCTTCTCAGCTACTTAGGTGGTGATGTTACGTCAGCAGATGACATTAACGGAAAGATGTTCTTGTAGATTAATATCTACTCTTTGAGACGTCGATCTCTTAAGTCCTGAATGCCTCAATAGTTCCCAATGACTTAAAACTTATATCTTTTATGTTTTGATGGGCTTTCCTAGATGGTTGTGGTGGGAATGTTGTTCTGTAGCAATCCAGACTGCTAACTCTGAAAGCCAGTTTTTACATTTTTTAGAGGTAGGGTGCATTTGAGTATGTTTGCATTTTGGGTAGAAGCAGCCAGAAGAGAGGGAGGAGTGAAGCCCTTCCACTCTCCCACTCATGTTCCTATTTGTTAAGACCTCTACCACCCTACTGCCTTTGGGGCCCTGCAGGACTGAGTCTTGGCATGTTTGACCCTTTAGCCACAAGGAGGAGCTGTGACTCTACCGAGTGAGACTCAGGGGACCCTATGAAGGGCTGAGAGAATTCTCTGGATGGGAGAGGGTTAAGAGAAAGATCGGGTTTATTTGCAGTGTGGGAACATGTGGTCTGCAGAGGCTGTGAGTCAGTGCTGAAATGTGAGGGGTTAATACAGACTACTCACCTTGCATTGATGTGCAGGTGTGTTTGTCCCAGCAAGGAGCCAGAACTGCCAGGCTTGTTGCATGTGAGCCTGCAGGGGGCTAGAGAGGAGGAGGGGTTGAGCTGGGCAGGGTGAGAGCCCACAAGCAGATGCAGGTAGAGGACCCCTTCTTGGGAGGAATGAGAGAGGCTCTGGTGGCTGGACCTGTGCTTCAGCTCCGCCCAGTCCAGTGGAGCCCTGCCTTGCAGTGAGCTCCTGGGCCCAGGCAGAGAGCCTGACTGGCCAGGGTTCCTTGGGGATGTTGCAGAGATAGCAATGACCAAGGGAAATCTATTATCAGGTCAGAGGAGACCTAGAGCCTAATCTTCTCACCCGAGAATCTCAGGGAATTAAGCTGGAAAGGATTTTTGTTGTTGTTGTTGTTTTTAGTTTGTTTCTTGTCCATCTTCTTGATGGTTCTGTGTATTCTTGGAGCAGAAGTGTCCCAGCAATGACAGGAAACCACTCCTCTGGGTTTGAGCAAATGTTTCTATCAAAACAGCAGCAATAGATTCCCTTATGGACTCTGTCTCCAACTTCTGTCTCTATCTACAAAGACACACAGATGCTAGAATTGTCCAGATGTCAAAACATCCAATGATACCCAAACACCTAGAGACTGAAAAGGACGTGGCATTGACAGACATGCAGGATGCACTCCTGAAACATGACTTTTCATTTTCTTTTCCCTAGAGGCTCCTGTTACACCTTTAATAAAAAAGAATTTGAAATTTCCTTTGCTTCTTGGATATCCAAAAATACAACAAAATTACATTTTATGTAGGTCTAGTTAAGGAGCAGGAGGAAGCTCCAGAATATCTCTATACCTTCCCATATCTTGTCTACCACATGGCCTGGAGTGATTGTCTCCCTACACGGTTCAACAGGTAAACTGCTAGCACTTCTGTGAAGGTTAATTTTGCAGCTTACCTTGGAATGGGACAAAGAAATCTCCTAAGGATAGCCAATGTATTTGTCTATACTGAAATCTAAATTTCTTAACTTTCTGTGGTATGAGCCACTTTCAAATCTGCTGAATGTTATACACACATCAGAAAATGCAGGAACACACACTTCAAAGCTTAATATGAAATATGTAAAATGACTAGATTTAACTTAAGGCTTAGGGAATTCAGGATCCCCCTGAACTTCTCCACTCCTCCCCTCAGCAAACACCTACACCTTTCTCAATAACAAACATAAGGTGATATACAATCATTTTCCACGGTTAATAAGTAATGCCGATACATATGGCATTGAATTTAATTTTGTTAATTGTTACTTTCAAATGTCTATACATTAAACATTTATGATCAATATAATAATAGAAATAATAAATGCAAATATTTTAGGTTGATAGATGAAATTTTAATAGCAAAATGGGAAAATAACATGAACTGATGATTTGTAAAAGGAAAGGACAAATGGTCTATAACAGGATATCCCACTGGACTTTGATATGAATCTCCATTTGGAAAACTGGAAGCTTAGTCCACCTGCAGGCATATGATCACATGAGTTGATGTGCGTGATGCGTTTATATTTTTGTCAGCAAGAAAGGAGATTTTTTCATTAGAGTCAGAGCCATAAGTAACCAGCAGCCAGCCGAGTGGAATAGAAATGATGCCATGGCCCTTGTCCCCTAGCAGACCTGAACAACCAGTTTTAAGCACCAGTGAATAGTTGGAATCTGATGAAACTGAAATCTTCATGGGCTTCTGTTCTCAGGAAACTAAGTTTGACATGATTGGGCACAAGAGATTTTTCTTCCATCCTATTCTGCCAGAGCACACAGCACAGTTTTCCCCCATGAGTTCCTAGGGGGCTGAAGGAAGTTGTATTCTCATGAGAAATCAAAAAAGGAGTGGCTTTTTTGAAGGTTTTGTTTCTAGAAGAAAAAGAAGATTTTTTTTTATGAAACATACCAACATGCATGCCTTTCCCACTAATATCCAGACTTTGAGGAATTCACCAACTAGAAGAATTTTAAACATTAGATTAGATGACAATATGAGGATGGTTTTATATCTGGGTTCTCAGTCCTGTTCCAAAGGTCTATATCTCTGTTCTCATGTCAGTACCATGAAGTTTTGGTTACTACAGCCTTATAGTAAAGCTTGAAGTCTGATAGACTGATGCCTCCCAATTTGTTCTTTATGCTTAATATTGCTTTGGCTATATGAGGTCTCTTATGAATATAGATGCAAAAATTCTCAACAAAATCTTAACAAACTGAATTCAACAGCATATCAAAAAAATAATTCATCACGACCAGGTAGGTTTTATCCCAGAGATGCCAGGATGGTTCAACATATGCAAATCTATGAATGTAATACACCATAGAAATAAAAGCAAGAATAAACACTATATGATTCTCTCAATAGATGCAGAAAAAACACTGGACAAAATTCAGCACACTTTTATGATAAAAACTCTTAACAACATAGGCATAGATTGGGTCATACCTCAAAATTATTAAAGCCATATATGATAAACCCACAGCCAATATCATACTGAATGGGGAAAAGTTGAAAGCATTCCCACTTAGAACTGGAACCAGATGAGGTTGCCCACTATCTCCACTTCTATTCAACATAGTGCTGGAAGTCCTTGTCAGAGCAATCAGACAACAGTGGGGAATCGAAGGTGTCCAAATACAGGCAGAAGAGCTCATTTATTTTCCTGATGGTAGGCTGGCTCTTGCCAAGGGTCCTAGCATCCACCCTCTCTCCCTACTGTATTGGTTTCCCCTTCTTCAATGTGGCCGCCATGTCAGAAAAAGTGTAAAGAATCAATTGATTTGTTCCCTTATATTGATTGAACAATTCTTAATAGACTGTAAAATATTCTTGTTTTACAACTCTCCTGTAAAAATATAAAACAATAACCAAAACTATCATTAGCTCACATGACAGCAATTTCTATCAGTTTCATTGGAGCATCTCTTCCTAAGAGGCTGCCTACTTGATTTTGTCAACACATTTGACTAAAATAGTAAGATAAATGATTATTTAAAATCTACTCTTTAAGGGTGGTAACTTCATTATATGGTTCTAATCACCATTATACATGTAGCCTCTTTTCATTTTACTTTTCTCCCTTCCCTCCTGCCTTCCCTCTCTTTTTCCTTCCTCCTTTCCTTTCTTTCTTGAACAGCAACCCATGTAAGCCATGTGGTGCAATGAGGTAGGTCTCGGGGACACTGGATGAATAAAGCCCATATCCGGGTATAGCTGGTCATGTTTTTGAAAATGACTTTAGCCCATTGTTTTATAGGTGAGAAAGCTGAATGCTGTATAAAGTATTTAAATGTAAACACTGATAATAATAATGACCTTCATGTAACATGTATCTTATATCTTAAATCTACAGACAGTGTGTGAATTTCTTAAGCATCATGAGAATGAGAATATTGTCTGACTCAGGCTTTGCACTAAATAGCCATTTGATAGCAGTGAACAGACAAAGGATGGCCTATGTTCCAATGAGAAGAGTGGTCATTTTGTTTATTTCTACATCCCCAGTGCTAGTTTGTGCTCAATAAAACACAAATGAACCACCTGGGTCTATCTTGGGAAGGGTTTCACCAGTAGTTGGTAGTATTAACAAAGGTGGTTTTTGTTTATTTCTGTGTGTAAGACACACAAAAATGTGATGACTTTCCTGACCATGGTTGTTCCCTGGTCTTTCTCCTGGTGGTTGCTGACCTGGTCCACTGACTGGGAATACGAAGATCTGAGTGCTGGTCCTACTGATTGCAGAGGAAGAGCTGGGACTCTACTGATACCTGAGGCTGGGGACAGATGGAAGGACGAGAGAGAATGGGAAGGACTATTGGAAAAAGTACAGAGGACAGCAGTTCTGAACCAGGGATGATTCCGCAATGTCTGGAGACATTGTTGGTTGTCACACCAGGAGTGGCTACTGGCATCTGGTGGGCAGGGCACAGGGATGCTGCTAAACATCCTACATGCACAGGGCAGTCCACGACATTCATCTGATGCAATGTGTCAGTAGTGCCTAGGTTGAGGCGTTGTGCTTAAACTTTATGCAAAAAGGAAGTACACCTCAAGGACAGAAAAAGTCATTCTCTTGGGTCTTCCCCAACATCCATCTGGTTGTTTACATCAACCTTGATTTGCTCCCAACACACAGTGACTTCCTACTCTCTAGCAGCCTCCTGTTCCCTCACAGCTCTGCCCCCTGGACAGATAAAAACATCACAGACACTGGGGCTGCACTTTACTCTCCTCAAAGACTCATCAACAGTGCTTTCTCCTAAATTAGATCACATTTGTGCATTTAAATGGCTTAGCTGGTCCTCAGGTGAGACCACAAGTCGGTCTTTTCTGAAATAGTCAGGGGGAGGGGAGTCACTGAGCATGAATCAGACATTCAAAGGAGCAAAGATTCAGGAGAGCAAAACAATGTCCTGCATGACTGGGAGGGGCAGCAGAAGATGCAGAGAAGGGAAACTAGCCTGACTCTGAGGGAGGGGCTGACAGGGAGGGGGGTGAGATCCTGGGTGGGGAAGGGGAGGGAGGCTGCAGCTGGCACAGGAACCACCCCCAGAGACACATCATGGGGACAACAAGCCACCCTCCAAACTGTCCCCAGGAAACACAAACACGCCTTTAAAACACCAAGCGCAGGACATGAAGGAGGAGGAGGCCATGGTAGAGGAGCCTGAGAAGGAGGTGATCAGAGCTGTGACCTCACAGGCTCAGTCCTTCTCAGTGGGAGTGGAAACACAGCCTGGTGCTCTCCCCACTGCAGACCAGAATTCCACGCTGGGGCCTTTCCTGGTCCTCCTGACCCTGCCATGGGCTCCAGGCTCCTCTGCTGTGTGGCTCTC
>VBSM01003176.1:5577947-5595344 GCA_008086735.1 Cheirogaleus medius | reverse complement strand
TCCCGTGCCCTGAGGCTCCGTTCTCCCTTCCCTGTTGGACACAGCCCGGACAGAGTTCCCGTCTGCAGTACAGATGCCTGTGCTCCCAACAGGGCCCTGCTACATTTTACCCACACAGAGGTCTTCCAGAATTCCGTTTATCAGCTAGAGCCAGGGATCTTCCAAAATCATGAAAGTACTAGGACTCCACAAAAGCAAAAAGGACCCTGTCCCGTGCACTGAAGATCTTAACTCATGGAAGAAACCATTTCTGTCTTTCTCTCCTGTACTCATTGGTACATCTTGTACACAGCATTGTGATTGAAACACATTATTACTAAATATGTTTGATGAGCACAAGCATAAAGGAGAGGCGAAGGAATATGTTACAAAGATCAAAAGGAAATTCAGATTATCAATGTGCATTCTGTTTAATAGTAAAATATTTGGGGAAGAATGGAAGTCCATAGCAACAGGTGACCTAGAAGAAGGATGAGAGAAGTCATTGGAGGGCCGCGTGTGTGTTGTAGACTCCTTCCCTGCAGGAGCGAAGCTGCTACGGTTCTCTCCCGATTCTGACTGCATGCTGTCTTCCAACTCTCCTCACACACAGGCAACAAGCAGATGATGGGTGATATTGTGAGACACAGAAAGGACTTTAGACACAAATTTCTAGGCTGCAGATAGCCATTAGTCCTACTCTAAGAGAGATACAATAAAATGCATACTTTGAAATAACACTGGTAGCACTATGGATCAGAAGGAAGATAGATTTTCAGAGGAGCGAACAATTAAGAGACTAATGTTTGTACCCCCATAATATGCTGAAATTAAGAAAAAAAGGTAAAAAAAAAAGAGACTTCTAAAGTATTCTACATTAGAGATTTAGAGGGGTTTATGTGTGGCATTGTGGGTGATAGAGTATAGAGACACTGGCTTATGTTATCTCTTGGAAAGAGTATTGGATTTTATTCTGCATGTCGGATGTGCTAGGGTCTATTGCAGCTGTGTCCTCCCTCTTAGGAGCCCTTGCATGTGGCATCATTACTAGTGCCTGGCCTTTCTTGTGTCTCAGGGAATCACAGCATGTTCACCTTGTCTCTCCACTCTCGCTGGGTCTCAATGCCAGTGTCTTCCAGCTCTGGGTGACTTCTGATATCTCTGCTGAACTCTCCAGCCTTCCAGGACTTGTTGTCTGCTCAGCATTCTTGGTCCTACCCTCTGTACACACCACTTAGCAATTGGCCCAGAAAAAAAGAGGATTTCCTTACACATATTCTCAGGGCTCATTTTTAGTATTCTGTACCCAAATCCCAGCTATCACGAAATCAGTTATACTTTCTCTATTTATCTTCAATCACCATATTCTACCTCTATTTTATACAGAAATATTTGTTAGAATTTACTTCATGTTTATCATTTCACTCTTTACTCACCTTTCTTGCAATTCACACTGTCCTGAGATCATTTTCCTTGTTCAGGGACATCCCTAATTCAGATGATTTAAACTCACCTTTCATCCACCCCTTGCTGTGGGAAGTGCCTATGTTAGCTGTTGTTCTCAGGGCAATCAAGCCTTTCAAGATTTCAGTTTAAATTTTATGTTTTTTTCTTTCTTTCTTTTTTTCCCAGTAATCCTTGCAATTTGGTTTACTTATTGGAGCCAAACAAAGCAATGCAGTAAATTTTTATTTATTCAAATTGTTTTTTATTTGTAGAAGGACCTTAATGTTTCCTTGCTGAGGTAGATACCTAATACAATAATTTTAGTAATAACAATGCTATTCTTTAAACCAGAGTTAATTTTATGTTCTTGCCTAAGAATGAATTACATCCAGCTATAGCAAGGTGAAGGTACATTGTATACGGAACCTGTTTGTGGAAGAACGTCCAACCCTATTTCTTAAATTCTAATCCACATACCTTTACATATTTTTATTTTATGGAACACACTGAATATTTGATAAAATTTATACATTATAAACATGCTAATACTTTCCTTCTGACTCAACACATCACTGGGTTAAAAACAAATCAAAATTATCAATCTTTGACTTAAATCATGGGCAACTATCTTCTGTACCTCCAACATAGATTTACATATAATATAGATTTATAACCCAAACCCTAACCTTTAAATACAACTGTCATTACAAAGTGGTAATAAATATGTAATATAACAATAAGTTAATTGATGGTAAAAAAAATCATTTAGGGATTATAGATCATTTCATTTTTGTGTTTATTTCTAGCTTCAAATTTTATAAAATCAAAACCCAATACTGGTACCACATTTCAAGAAAATACGTGATATTGCAATACTAAATGGTCAAAAACATCAACAGCTTATAGAGTGAAGTGGAAATGCTCTATGGGAAGTCATCCTAGCTAGTTCCAAGTTAGAAAGCTTTCTGCACAACCCATAAGCTTGGGTGGGTTTTTAACAACATAGAAATGGACAGGGCCTTGGAAATAATTTCACTTCTGATGATTTAATAGATTAATAAATATGGTATTGCATATATGGATGAAATACTGGTTACATTTCTTAAAAATAATATAAGATACATTTTTATTCTCCTTGTGGTTATTTGTGAAAATGTTTAATAGCCCAACTCAAATACAATTCTGTGGCTGAAAATGCTGGTGTTTCTGTGCCTGCCCCTGCTGTTCCTCAGGGAGCATGAAGTGAACAGCTCAGCTGCCCACAGGCTGCAGAGGGGCTGGATACTGTCTGTCTTTCTCTTTACTAGGATCAGACATAGACATTCACTGTTGAGGTTGAAATCGATTTCCCTTCATCATGCGTCACATGCCTGTGTGGTTCTCTTTCAGCATCCTGCCCACGTTTTCTCTAGGCTCAGGCAAGACCCAAACCCGCAACTGGTCCCTTCTGTGCTCTCCTCAGTGCCCTTCCACGAGCCTGGCCCCTGCTTGGCATCACAGTCACACACTTCGAATGACGGACATTGGTCCGGAATGGAACCGTGGTCGTCCCACCACCCTCTGTCCACAAAGCTGACCCGGGGGCTCCCTGGAGCTCAGACACTGAGGGCAGCAACGATTTGAGAGCTGCTGTCGTGTGTGCCTGAGCAGGGAGGGACAGATCTTTCCTGGGGAGACTGACTGCTGGTGAGAGGGGGACCTGGAAGAGGGGGACGGAGGGAGGATCTGTGTAATGAGGAGGGCAGCTAAGAGCAAACGCGCAAGTGTCAGAGGAATATCTCGAGGAATAAGAAGCCTGCTCTGCTCTTCCTGCCCTGCTCATTCACCCCTGCCCAGTCCATCCAAATCCACCTTCTGTTAGAATCCACAAAGGCTGTAAAAGGACAAGGAGGAGACATCCCTTAGGTCTGGGGAAATTGTCAGGAGAGATGACATCACAGGAAATCCACCAACCAGGGCCAAAGAGAATGGAGCTCAGCCCCCTCGCCCAGAGCAGCCCAGGTACCTGACACCATCCGGTCCTCACTCCACCATGGGCGGCAGGCTGCTGTGCTGTGTGGTCCTCTGTGTCCTGGGAGCAGGTGAGTCTTGGGTTCCAAGTGGCTGCACTCAAACCACAAGCCTTTTCCTTGTGGCTGCAGCAACAGCCTTCTTCATGGGCTCTGCCTGAATTTTGTTTCCTTCCACCCACAGTCCCCACGGACACTGGAATTACCCAGACGCCAAGACACCTGGTCATGGGAATGACAGATAAGAAGTCTTTGAAATGTGAACAAAATCTGGGACACAATGCTATGTACTGGTATAAACAGAGTGCTAAGAAGCCACCGGAGCTCATGTTTCTCTGTAGATTAAAGGAACTCACAGAAAACATGACTGTGCCAAGTCGCTTCTTACCTGAATGCCAGGACAGCTCTCACTTTCACCTAAACCTGGACGCCCTGCAGCCAGAAGACTCAGCCACGTACCTCTGTGCCAGCAGCCAAGACACAGCCTTGCAGAGTCACCGCCTCCCTGTGCACAAACCTTCGGGCTCAGCCAGGAAGGTGTGGGAGCCTCCGAGGGCTTGGCTGAACATTTCCTGTGAGAACCCCAACAGAAGTTTCAGAACATAGTACCAGCCGCTCATTCGACCCACATGGCAACTTTACATTCTATGCATGTGTGTGTGTGTGTGTGTATATATATATATATATATAGTGTGTGTGTGTTTTCTTCTACTGAGTTACTCTTCCCTGTCAACTTGTTAATAAAAACACACATATTTCAATCTAGGGATTTTTTAAAATAGATTTTTATATAATCATGAAGTACAACAAATCCTCTGTTAAGGGGATCATGTGATTTAAGCTTTGGCAAGAATTCTCTAATGTAAACAAATGCAGGTGCCACCCTAGAGCCACCCTGCACTGGGCCAGAACACTGTTCCGTGAGGAGGCGAGTTGTTCTCACACTTCATGTCCAGTGGTTTCCAAGCCTCTTCTTGGGAACCTAGGAGTCCCATCTGTCATAATTGTTGCCACCCAGGGTCAGGCAGCATTGGGAGTCAGAGAAGGGACTTCCAGGCAACGGTCCCAGGACAGGAAACAGACGGAAAGGGTAGTAGGAGATTCACCCTTTGGGAAATGAGTTTGAGAAATATTTATATTTTTTCACTAATTCTACTGTTCTATATTTCAGTATGTCCCTTCTCTAATTTCTCTATTTTATTCTCAGAGATAGACCATAAATCCTAGCCCTGATCAGAGCTGCAAATTGGCACAAATCCTTTACCTGAATCTCACAGACAGCAAACGTGCCTCTGTCTGCTCCCTTCAGTTCAGCCTGTGGGCACTGAGCCTGAAGCTGCCTTATTTATTCACTCTCTTTCCCATAGTGTGAAATGTCCTTGTTTAGCTTGGGGTTAGTGACTCACGTCTATAGTCCCAGCACTTTGGGAGGCCAAGGCAGGAGAATTATTTGAGGCCAGGAGTTCCAGACTAGCCTGGGCAACATAGGGAGACCCCGGACCCCATAGGTACAAAAATTGACACATCCTTGTTGGTTTCAGGTTGGAGCTCCTCACTGGATTTCCTGAGCACACTGACACTTCTGGGGCTATTTTTCCCTGTTTGGTATCTCTCTCTCTCTTTAGATTGTTTTTAAATTTGTGTAAATGTATGGAGTGCAAGTGTAATTGTGTTGCATTGATACATTTAATTCTGGTGTAGTCAGGGTTTTCAGTGTACTGGAGCAGTGTACATTGCACCCAATAAGTAATTTCTCATCCCTCACCCCGCTTCCACCCACCCCCACCCTTCCAAGCCTCCGCTGTCCATGATTCCATACTCATGCACACGGGAGGCGGGCCGGGGGCATCAGTGTCCACGATGGCACTGAGGCTCCAACACTCATGGGGGCTCCTAGGTCTGGAGGGGGGGGGCACTGAGAATGTGCTGTTACCCGTCCCCTCCCTTGCACTTCGGATGACCAGAGTCCCAGCCGGGAGTGGTCTCAGCCCTGCCCAACCCTGCCCTGGACAGCAAGTTTCTATGCCTGGTGACCCTGGGTCTCCTGGGAGCAGGTGAGTCCTGGGGGTGCTTGGGAAATTCCCATCCTGTGTTTGCCTAAGGCCACTTCCAAACTTTTGCCTCATTTTCTTTCTGACCTCTGTTTCCTCAACAGGACACATGAACTTGGAGTCACCCAAACTCCTGGGCTCTATGTCACAGAGATGGGGACAGAGCGTTGCTCTGAGTTGTGACCTCATTTCTACCTCTATTGGTACCAATAGACCACAGAAGAGGGAGTGGAATTCCTGGTTCATTCCAGTGATAATTTTCCTTCAGAGACAGCAATTTCTTTCAACAATTGCTTCTCAGCTGAGATGTCTGATGAATCACACTCCAGTTGGAAGATGCAGCCTGCACAGCTGGGAGACTCGGCCGTGTGTCTCTGGGCAGCAGCTTGGCCACAGCCTTGCACAGACATTTCCTGCCCTTGTACAAGCCTGCCAGCTGCTGCTTTCCCCCAAGGCTCTTGGCAGCCCTTCCCTGGCTAAGGGTGGGGCAGGGGAGATGTGTGGTTGGACCTGCAGGTGCTGCCAGCAATGAAGGTCAAAAAATAAATCGAATTGACCAGATGGTAATTAGAAATAGGGCATCTGGGGACGTGGTATTTGGGAAATGTTTCCAGGCACCATAGAATGTGGCTGTGGACCCCAAAGATGGGACAAAGGCAACCAGGTGAGTGACCAGGCAAACCTAGAGAGAGATTCTGCATCCTCTTTTGGTTTCTGGTGTTGTTTCTTCCTCTTCATTAAAACATCCTTTCATCTTTGAGCGGGGACCAGCCTACTAGATAGGAGATGGGGCATTTTCACAGAAACTCAGTGGGAAAGTTTGAGAAAGTAAAGGCCTTGGATACCGGGACTTCAGTGCTGGCAGGGAGGAATGTTCTAGGACACTAGACGGCAGGGACAAAAGAACCTCATATCATCACCACCAGGACAGAAAGCTGTTTGGGGTTCAGAGGTTGCACATGTGTGTGTGCGCTCACACTCGTGGGCCCCTGCAGCAGGGCCAGCATGATCCCTGCCAGCAAGGGAATCTGAACAGGACACGGGCAGATGCCACAGAGCCTCCTGGGGCTGTAAGTAGAGCAGCAGGTGTTACCTGTTCACTCTCAGTGTGATGTGTGATAACATGGCTGAATTCTTGGAATCTAAGACCTGAGGATTCTCAAACAATCAGCAGGAGGGGTGATGTATGAAAATACCATACAAGGGAAATACTGGATTTCCAACTAATAAGTCTGTAGATTTCAAGTATTCGATTACAGAAATAATTGGGACGTGGTGTGCTAGGCTAGTTGAGTATATCATATTGGTTCTACACTTATTTGTTCATTAACTAATTCATTCATTCATTTATTCTAAAGACCAAAGATCCCCCACTCAAAGATGTTGAAAGTATGATTGGTACACTGTAGGGACCTCTGAAGGAGAATCCATTACAGATTCATTTATGATTCAGAGTCCAGTCTCACCCGGTCAGGACAGATCTCCCCTTCATTCTGGGAAGTCACTAGCTCCTCTAGAGAGGGTTGCTGGGGCCATCAGGGCAGATATACAACAGAGAAATGAAAAATTTGGAGGAGATGTACATTCTCATCTTTTTAGTGTGACCATATTATTTACCATCTAGAGTGGAGCATGCTGGTAGTGAAGGGGATGCTGTTAATAACTACACTCTGACAACAGATGCAAAGTGGGACACAGGTTTACCCACCTGTGTCCCATCCTGGGGCCTCATCTCTAAGACCAGGGTGGGAAGAGTATTCAGATTTGCCTGGATCCTGCCACTGGCCCCAGGCCCCTTGGCTGTCAACCCTTTTGATCCAGAGGCAGGGGCTCTGCAGTGCAGGTGGGATATTCCTCTCTTGGTCTTGGAAGGCCACAGCTCCAGGGCTCCTGGTTGAGGCTGTAATCTCAGGCTATGTGTAGGGCTCTGTCTCTGGCTTGTCTCCTCCCCTACAAGGCTCTGCCACCCTTGTTCCCCCATGCCAGCCACAGGCCACAGCACTGCACAGGCACTGAAGAAATGGTGGTCACAGGGAGAGGGGCTAATGTCCTGGATGGTGTGAGCCTTCATCCCACATCTGTCTCACCAGGTCAGTGACCCAGCAACACAGGCCTGGCTTATTCCCCCATCCCCCAGGCCTGCGTTCTTCTAGGTATCCTTGGCTCTGCCTTTTGGAGAGATCAATTCTCATTTCCTCCATGCAGGAAGAAAACTCTAATTTTATCTAAAAAACAGTTATTCTTCTTGTATCTCATCTCCTGTCCCATACTCAGGTCTTCCTTTGGACTCTAATGGCAAAGCCATGTCATTTCACTGACCCATCTCATTCTTCTTACCATGGTGTCTTATACTCATATTGATCGTCTGGCTCTGGCTAATGTGAGCCCCAGTTATATTGTTTGTGAGACACAGATGGTAGATTCTACCATAGAGCAGGGCTGTAAAGTTCCTGTCCTTCACCATACACAATAATAAACTGAAGATGGATTAAAGACTTAATTGTAAGACCTGAAACCGTTAAAATTCTATAAGAAAACTTAGGAAAAACTACTTGTTATTTGGCCTATGAAAATAAATTATGAATAAATTCAACAAAAGCAAAAATTTTAACAAAGGAACTAAATTAAACTAAAATGCTTCTTCACAGCAAAAGAATTAATCAAAAGAGTAAATACATAACCTATGGAATGGGAGGAAATATTTGCAAACTAGTTATCTGACAAAGTATCTATATGGAACTTAAATAAATCAGGAAGAAAAAAAAAACCTTATAAAGGTGAGTAAATGACATGAACAGGCATTTTTCAAAAGAATATATGCAAATGACCAACAAACAAAAATGAAAAATGCTCAACATCACTAACCATCAGACAAATTCAATTTCAAACTACAATAAGATGCCATCTTACTCCAATTAGGATGACCATTATTTAAAAACTAAAAACACCAATAGATGTTGGCATGGATGCAGTAAAAAGAGAACACATATGCACTGTTGGTGGGAATGTAAATTAGAAAAAAATCTCTATGGAGATTAGTATTGAGATTCATCAAAGAACTAAGAGTACATCTACCATTTGATCCTGCAATCCCACTATTAGGTATCTACCCAAAGGAAAAGAAATCATTATGTCATAAAGATACCTGCACTCCTATGTTTATTGCAGCACAATTCACTATTGCAAGGATATGTAATTAGCCTAAGTTCTCATCAACTGATGAATGAATAAAAAAAGTGTGGTGTATGTATACCATGGAGTACTACTCAGCCATAAGAAAGAATGAACTAATGTCTTTTGTACCAACTTGGATGGAACTGCAGACAATTATCCCCCTTTAAATAACCCAGGAACAGAAAAATAAATGCTACGTGTATTCACTTTTAAGTAGGAGATAAACAATGGCTATACACAGACATAAAGGGTTGTATATTGGACATTGGTGACTCATAAGGGAAGAGGGTAGGAGAGAATAAGGAAAGAAAAATTACCTACCGGGTACAATGTATTCTGGTGATTGGTGCATAAACCTGGACTTCTCCACTATGTAATATATGTGTTCACTGGTATTCAACTTGTACCCACTAATTCTATTAAAATAAAAAGGAAATGTGGTATAGTATATACATATAGATGTATGTATGTATATACATACATACATGCACACACATACGCATATACATGATAGACTACTATTCAGCCATAGAGAGGAATGAAATAATGTCTTTTGCAGAAATTTAGATGGAACTGGAGGCCATTATCCTAAATAAAGTAACTTAAAAATGAAAAATCAAATACCGCATTTTCTTATTTATAGTGGAAGCTAAGCTATGGGTATGCACTGTCACACAGAGTGACAGAAGGGACATGGGAGATTCAGAAGGAGGAGGATGGGAGGGGTATGAAGGATGAAAAATTATCTATTGGGTACAATATACACTATTTGGGTGACAGGTTACACTGAAATCCCAGACTTAACTGCCAGGAGTCAGCTACTCTCCCAGCACAAACAGGTCCCAAGGCAGGATCGTTGCAAGGGATCTGGAAATAATAGGAAATAAAGAAATGATATATTATAGATGGAGAAATGATTAGGAGGGAGACAAAGTCCAATTGAAAAGATGGGGGAGTTAGGGGGTCATCAGCATTCCCGCAGGCTGAGACCCTAAGTGAAGTCCCGTATCAGTATTTATTGGTACAACAAATAGTTGTCTTTTGTTAGAGAATTATGTATACAGTTCATTTTTTGAGGTTTCCGGGGGAACCTTACCTAATGCTGTCCACAAGAATAGATGGTTACATAATTTTTCTTAGATAAGCATGTTAAGTCCTAAGTTAGAAACAGACCTAGCTGAGCATAAAATGTATAAAATGAGAACACTGAGTCTGTGTACTACTCTAATCTACTTCTTCTAAACAAAGAGACATGTAGGCAGGAGTGAAGCAAGAATTGCCTTGAAGTCTAGGATAGTTCCAGCTGCATGTTATCTGCTGGGCAGGCATTTTAATCAGCTTCTCTGCCAAGGACCCAAATCGAGCTTCTGCTTTGCAAAAAAGTTAAAGACAATGGTCAGCAGCAAAGAAGAAACATTGCTTTGCAAACGTCCTCTGACAATGCCCCCCTTGTTGGAAGCGGCTTCTATTCTGTGAACTAACATGTCCACAGAATAGAAGGCAAAGACCTGCAAAACCCCTGAAATGTCTCACGTCTCTTAGCCTATTTCCCAACACGTAACCACTATACAATTCATCCATGTAACAAAAAACATTTGTACCCCTTGAATCTATTGAAATTTTTAAAAGATTGAATATCATTTACATAAAATGCCGAGTGTAAGGTAAGAAACTATTTAAATGGTAGATGTTCTGATTAGAATATACTCAGGGGTACAGTAGTGCTTACTGCAGGAGGTAACTTTGCTCCAATTATATCCTATCTCAGGGGACTGGAGGCTGAACAGGAACCATGGATTCTAAGTGAAGCACCCCCTTAAAATGATCATGAGTGCTAGAGGAGAAGGCAAGAAAAGCTGGGGTCAGGGAGTCACAAATGCTATTTTTCTATTGTGCTATGGAGCTTTTCACTAAGAGGAAGGGCCTCTCTGACAGCCATAAGCCAGCCAGCCTCCTCTCTGCAGCCTCGAAAATTGCCCCTGCATTAGAGGATGCTGACATGTGTCCCCAGTATGGTCTCCATGTATTGAGTTGGGGACATAAAATTAAAAACAAAATCTCTTCCTAACTCTGAAAACCTTTCCACCAAGGTAGAAGAGAAATAAACAGCTTGATCATGGAATAAACATTAAACCAGAATGTGATGGGCATCACAGGAAATTCAATACAAATTACAAAGAAGGAAAGAAATCTCAGCCATATATATAAACTCACATAGGCAAGCAGATGCAACCCATTGCATTCATGTTCTCAAGATAAACAAAATAGCCAGTCCTCAGCAAAGAGGACTTGACAGCACCACTTTTCACAGACAGTTCATGCTAGATTCACTTGGTAATTTGGGTGGCCATGTGTATTAGTTAATTGGCTTACTCAAATGGAAAATAAATGTGTCACATTTTTATGAAAGGAGGTAGTTTTGCATCTTGGAAGGAAGCATCCCCTTAAACTAAGATAGGCAACTGACATAGGCTCAGGCCTAAGTTAAATTAGATATCTAAATTAGATATGTTAGGGTAATAGGAGTCTCTTAACAAAAATGTTGTTCTCTAGACCAGAAGGTGATGGACTGGCCACTTCTCAGTTTCCTCCTTCTCAATTACCTAGCTGATGATATGAAATTGGCATATGTCTTAAAGGGAAAAGTGTTTTGGCAGAATGATTCTTTCTCTTTGAGATATCAGTCTCTTAAGTCATTACACCATTGGTAGCTCCCAATGCCTTTAAACATTTATGTGTTAATATTTCATAAGATTTTCTAGTTGTTTTAATGAGAATGTTGTTCTACAACAATACACTCCACAAAGTCTGAAAGCCAGTTTTTATATTTGTTATATTTTTGAAAGTTTTATAGTTTAAGTATGTTTGTATTTCAGGTGTACACCTCCTGAAGTGAGGGAGGAGTGCAGCCCCTGGTCTCTCCCTCCCATGTTCCTATTTGTTAAGACCTCTACCACCCTACTGCCTTTGGGCCCCTGCAGGACTGAGTCTTGGCATGTTTGATCCTTTAGCCACAAGGAGGAGCTGTGACTCTACTGAGTGAGACTCAGGGGACCCTAGGAAGGGCTGAGAGAATTCTCTGGATGGGAGAGGGTTAAGAGAAAGATTGGGTTTATTTGCAGTGTGGGAACATGTGGTCTGCAGAGGCTGTGAGTCAGTGCTGAAATGTGAGGGGTTAATACAGACTACTCACCTTGCATTGATGTGCAGGTGTGTTTGTTCCAGCAAGGAGCCAGGACTGCCAGGCTTGTTGCATGTGAGCCTGCAGGGGGCTAGAGAGGAGGAGGTGTTGAGCTGGGCAGGGTGAGAGCCCACAAGCAGATGCAGGTAGAGGACCCCTTCTTGAGAGGAATGAGAGAGGCTCTGGGGGCTGGGCCTGTGCTTCAGCTCCACCCAGTCCAGTGGAGCCCTGCCTTGCAGTGAGCTTCTGGGCCCAGGCAGAGAGCCTGACTGGCCAGGGTTCCTTGGGGATGTTGCAGAGATAGCAATGACCAAGGGAAATCCATTGTCGGGCCAGAGAAGACCTAGAGCCTAATCTTCTCACCCCAAAATCTCAGGGAATTAAGCTGGAAAAGTTTTTTGGGTTTTTTGGGGGGGTGGATTTCCTTGTCCACCTTTTTTTTAATGGTACTTTGGATTCTTGGAGCAGAAGTGTTGTAGCAATGATCAGAAACCACTCCTCTGGGTTAGAGAAAAAGGTTCTATCAAAACAGCAGCAAGAGATTCCCTTATGGACTCTGTCTCCACCTTCTATCTTCAAAGATCCACAGATGCTAAAATGGTGCAGATGTCAAAACATCCAATGATTCCCAAACACCTAGAGATAGAAAAGGAGGTGGCGTTGACAGACACACAGGATGCACTCCTGAAACACAACTTTTCATTTTGTTTTCCCTAGAGGCTCCTGTTTCATCCTTAATAAAAAAGCATTTGTAATTCCCCCTTCTTCTGGGATATCCAAAAATACAACAAAAGTACATTTTATGTAGGCTCTAGTTAAGGAGCAGGAGGAAGCTTCAGAATATCTCTATACCCTCCCATATCTAGTCTACCATGCTGCCTGAAGAGACAGTCTACCCACATGGTTCAACAGGTAAACGGTTATCACTTCTGTGAAGGTTAATTTTTCAGTTCACCTCAGAATGGGACAAAGGAATCTAATGAAGATAAGCAACTCTCACATTTATATTCAAATTTAAATTTCTTAACTTTCTGCAGTATGCTCCACTTCCAATTCTACTGAAAGTTATAAACATCAGAAAATACAAGAACATATAACTCCAAGCTCAATATAAAATATTTAAAGGGATTAACTTTAACTTAATGCTTGGGGTATTAAGGGTCCTGTGGACTTTTTTCACTGCTTTCTCACCAAGCATCCACAGTTTCTCAAAAAAGGTGATGTCTATTTTTCATAGTTAATGAAATATGCCTCTGCGTCATTGCATTGCATTTAAGTTTTAATTGTTGCTTTCAAGTGACTATAGATTAATCATTTATGATAAATATTATAATATAAATAATAAATGTAAACATTTAAGTCGATAGATGAAATTTCAAGAGCTTAATAGGAAAATAACATGAACTCATGATTTGCAAAAAGGAGAGGGCAAATGGTCTGTGGAGGATGTCCTACCTGGCTCTCATCCCAATTTCCATTTGGAAAACTGGCAGTTCTTGGTCCACTTGTAGGTATATGATCACATGAGTGGATGTGCATGATGACTTTAGCTTTTTTCTCAGCAGCAAAGGAGATTTTTTTTATTAGGGTCAGAACCATAAGTAACCAGCAGCCAGCTGAGTGGAATGGAAGTGATGCCATGGCCCTTGTCCCTTTGCAGACCTGAGAAACCAGTTTTGAGCATCAGTGAATATCCAGAATCTGATGAAACTGAAATCTTCATGGGACACTGAGCCCAGGAAACTAAACTGGAGATGATTTAGCACAAGAGCTTTTCTTTCCATCCTGTTGTGCCAGACACACAGCACAGTTTTGCTCCGTGAGTTCTTGAGGAGCTGAAAGAAGTTGGATTTTCATGGGAAGTCAGAAAAGCACAGGCGGTGATGGAGGTTTTGTTTCTAGAAGAAGAGGAAGATTTTGTTTATAAAACATACCAATACACATGCCTTTCCCACAATAAGATCCAAACTTTGAGGAAGTACTCCAAATAAGAAGGATTTTAAATATTCAACAGCCAAAAATTGGACCAATGTACAAAATTTGTATCCTGATAGCATGCAGTCCACTCCATTTGTTGTACTTTTCTTTCATCTTTTGCCCTATTCCCACTGATCCTGTGACTCTGCACATTTTTGTGGATTAAGATATCTCCATGATAAAGAAACTACATTTTCTTCCTTATTTACTTTCTTTTTTTCCAATTTATTTATTTCTCTTTTTTAAAAAAGTTCAGAATATTATGGGGTTACAAACATTTTGGTTACATGTATTGCTTTGCATCACTTAATCCAGAGCTACAAGCATGCCCATCCCACATAGAGTGGGCTCTACACCCATTAGTTATGAGTTTACGCATCCCCTCAACCCCGCTTCCATCTGCCCGGCACCCAATGGATATTACTTCCATATAAGCACCTAAGTGTTGATCAGTTAGTACCAATTTGATGGTGACTACATGTGGTGCTTGCTTTTCCATTCTTATAATACTTCACTTTGAAAGATGGGCTCTAGTTCCACTATAAGAGGTACTAGCTCACCATTGTTTTTTATGGCTGAGTAGTATTCCATGGTATACAGGTATCACATTTTATTAATCCACTCATGTATTGATGGGCACTTGGGTTGTTTCCACATCTTTGCAATTGTGAATTGTGCTGCCATAAACATTCCGGTGCAGGTGTCTTTATTGTAAAATGTCTTTTTTTTCCTTTGGGTAGATGACTAGTAGTGGAATTGCTGGATCAAATGGTATTTCTATTTTTAGTTCTTTGACATATCTCCAAATTATTTTCCACAGAAGTTATACTAATTGGCAGTCCCAACAGCAGTGTAAGAGTGTTCCTAACTCTCCGCATCCATGCCATCATTTGTTGTTTTCAAATTTTTTGATAAAAGCTATTCTCACTGTAATTAAGTGATATTTCATTGTGGTTTTGATTTGCATTTTCCTGATGATTAGAGATTTTGAGCACTTTTTTATATGTTTGCTGGCCATTATTCGGTCTTCTTTTGCAAACTTTCAGTTCATGTCCTTTGCCCACTTTTTAATGGGGTTGTTTGACTTTTTTTCTTGTTAATTTTCTTAAGTTCTATATAGATTCTTATTATCAGCTCTTTATTGGATGCATAGCATGCAAATATTTTTCTCCCATTCTGTAGGTTGTCTATTCAATCTGATAATTTTTGATAATTTTGGCTGATAATTTCTGATAATTTTGGCTGTGCAATCTGATAATTTTGGCTGTGCAGAAGCTTTTTAGTTTGATCAGGTCTCATTTATTTATTTTTGTTGCTGCTGTGATTGGTTTGGGGCTCATCTTCATAAATTCTTTGCCTAGCCTGATGTATATAAGATAAATAATT
Source organism: Cheirogaleus medius (assembly GCA_008086735.1). Classification (NCBI taxonomy): domain Eukaryota; kingdom Metazoa; phylum Chordata; class Mammalia; order Primates; family Cheirogaleidae; genus Cheirogaleus; species Cheirogaleus medius. The sequence goes on along the minus strand of VBSM01003176.1, from coordinate 5,580,141 downwards.
ATTTAAAATCTACTCTTTAAGGGTGGTCACTTCATTATATGGTTATAATCACCATCATTTATGTAGCCCCTTTTCATTTTGCTTTCCTCCCTTCTTCCTTCCTCCCTTCCTTTATTTTATTTTATTTTATTTCAGCATATTATGGGGGTACAAATATTATGGTTATGTATATTGCCCATGTCCCCCCTCCCCCCTCGAGGCAGAGCTTCAAGCATGACCATCCCCCAAACGTTGCACATCTCACTCATTATGTTTGTATATACCCATCACCTCCGCCCCCCTCCCACCTACCCTGATTGGATTAATAAAATGTGGTATATGTATACCATGGAGTACTATTCAGCTTTAAGAAACAATGGTGATATAGCACCTCTTGTATTTTTCTGGACATAGCTGGAACCCATTCTACTAAGTGAAGTATCTCAAGAATGGAAAAACAAGCACCACATGTACTCACCAGCAAATTGATATTAATGCATCAACACCTCACTTCCTTTCTCTCTTGAACTGTGACATGCAAGCCGTGTGGTGCAGTGAGATAAGTCTTGGGGACACTGGATGAATAAAGCCCATGTCTATAAGTACAGCTGGTCATGTTCTTGAAAATTATCTCAGCCCATTAATTCAAAGTTGAGACACCTGGATGCTGTATAAAGTATTTAAATGTAAACACTGATGATAATAATGACCTCCATGTAACATGTACTTTATATCTTAAATCTAAAGAAAGTGAATGTCTTTTTGCTCCAGTCAGAATATAAGCATCATGAGAGTGAGAATATTGTCTCACTCAGGCTTGGCACTAAGTAGCCTTTTGATACCAGCAAACAATTAAAGCATGCCCCATGTTCCAAGGAGAACAGTGGTCATTTTGTTTTATTTATTTCTACAGCCCCAGTGCTAGTTCTGTGTTCAGTAAAACACAACTGAACCACCTGGGTCTATTTGGGGAAGGGTTTCACCAGTAGTTGGTAGTATTAACAAAGGTGGTTTTTATTTATTTCTGTGTGTAAGACACACAAAAATATGATGACTTTCCTGACTATGGTTGTTCCCTGATTCTCCTCCAGGTGGTTGCTTACCTGGTCCACTGACTGGGGACACCACATCTGATTCTTGCTCCTGCTGATTGCAGCAGGGCGAGTTGAGCCCCTACTAACCCTGAGGCTTGGGACAGAGAGAAGGGGAATGACTAGAAAAAAAGAAAAATGAAAAATGATAAAATGAAAAATGATAAAAAAAGAAGAATGATAGAAAAAGTACAGAGGACAACAATTCTCAACCAGGGATGATTCAGCAATGTCTGGAGACATTGTTAGTTGTCTCAGTGGGGTTGGCTACTGGCATCTGGTGGGCAGGGAACAGGGATGCTGCTAAACATCCTACTCATACAAGGAAGCCCACGACAAATATTCATCTGATGCAACACATCAGTAGTTCTGAGGTTGAGGCATTAAGTTGTAAACTTTTTGCCAAAAAGGTGGTAGACAAGTCAAGGACAGGAAAGTCATTCCCATAGGTCTTGCCCAACATCCATGTGCTTGTTTATCTCCATCACCTTTTGCTCCCAATACAAGGTGACTTCCTACTCTCTAGCAGCCTCCTGTTCCCCTGCAGGTCTGTCCTCTGTACAGATAAGAACATCACAGGGAGTGGGACTGCAGTTCATTCCCTTCAAATAGTCATCAGTAGAGTTTGCTCCTAAATTAGATCACAAATCTGTGTTTAAATGGCTGCAGCTCGTCCTCAGTTGAGACCACAACTCAGTCTCTTCTGAAATAGTCAGGGGGAGGGGAGTCACTGAGCATGAATCAGACATTCAAAGGAACAAAGATTCCGGAGAGCAAAACAATGTCCTGCATGACTGGGAGGGGCAGCAGAAGATGCAGAGAAGGGAAACTAGCCTGACTCTGAGGGAGGGGCTGACAGGCAGAGGGAGGGGATGAGATCCTGAGTGGGGAAGGGGAGGGAGGCTGCAGCTGGCACAGGAACCATCCCCAGAGACACATCATGGGGACAACAAGCCACCCTCCAACCTTTCCCCAGGAAACACAAACACGCCTTTAAAACACCAAGCACAGGACATGAAGGAGGAGGAAGCCATGGCAGAGGAGCCTGAGAAGGGTGTGATCACAGCTGTGACCTCACAGGCTCCGCCCCTCTCAGCGGGAGTGGAGACACAGCCTGGTGCTCT
>VBSM01003176.1:5511609-5525925 GCA_008086735.1 Cheirogaleus medius | reverse complement strand
TTGGTTACATGTCATGACTTTGCCACACCCAAACCATGATTTGAGGCATCCCTTCCCCCCCCACAACGCTCACCGCGTCCATTAATTGTGAGTTTAACCACCTCCAACCCCCCAATCCCTGAAGAATATTATGGCATTATTTCATTCTAATGATCAATATTTCTTATATACATTTTCAATATTTTTGAACTGTTCTATCAGCACCACGCTCAAGATCCAGCAGGCGGAGCTGGGGGACTCGGCCACGTATCTCTGGGCCAGCAGCCCAGCCACAGCGTCGCAGAGACGCTTCTCTCCGGTGCACAAGACTGTACGATCTCCTCTCTCCACTCAGCCCACGTGAGCCCTAACAGAGCCTTACCCTACCCAAGGGAAAGAAGTGGGTTTGCAGTTATAAGCTAGGATTTATATAAGAGGCGGGTATGAATTTTTTGTTGAAACCTGAGGGCTGCAAATGTTGTTTGAAAATAATTATGATTCAGGGATCTGAAGCACATTTCAGTGACAACTCAAGAAACCAAAACTGAAAGTGACTTATCATAGACTTAGTCCTCAGGGGTAGTGATAAATTTTCTCCTCTAAAAATATGCAATCATGAAGCATGTAATATACTTAATATAGATGGTGATTATATGTAAGTAACAAACAGCAGGCTCTCCCTATGTAGTTGTCACCATCAGAATGATTGAGTGTCATCTTTGGTAACACCCTGTCTCTCTAGCTTCTTCTGTGCCCGTACACTGGATATTTTATGCAACCAAGTCTCAACACTTAGTAGGTGTTTGGAAATCTTTTTTCCCTGTTTTTCTTAGAAATATGTTAATGATGATTTTGTTAATGATGATAATTTCAGCTATTGTATTCAGCACACTTTCAGTTTCAAAGAGATTCACACAAGTGAATATCCTGGCCATTCGTCCCAAACCTGAGCTCTAAATAAATTCTACTTCTTCCAGAGTACCCTAACTCTTTAATGTAACCATCATAACATAACACTGTGTCTAGGGTTGGGCCAGCCAATTCAGATGCTGTTGAGGATATTTCTATTAATAATAGAGAGGAAACGTAGTGGGAGGATGAGGGAAGCTTCTGACACACCAGGACAGCGTAATCTTTCCTTTGCTTCTATAATCTTTTTCTTAAAGTATAAATATACTGCATGGATGTTATGAGCAATCACAACACAAATTTTTGTAAAGCAAGAATTCTCCATATATATGAAGGCAAAACAACAACAACAACAACAACAACAAAAACCCAAACAATAAACAACTTTCCGTTAGCTCATCAGATTGTATGGCTTTATTTTCTACTTGAAAAACAGGGTACACTTACTGCTATCAAATATTTGAGTTAGAAGCTGGCCTTGGAAGACACCTGTGGTGTCTGCCATGGGCCTCTCCCAGTCTGATGAGAGTCTTGGAGGCAGAGCTAAGAACACTGCAAACGGAAATAGAAATGATTAAGTTTAAAATGTACATAGAGTACCAATATGGACATATTCTTAATAATAACTAACGTTTAAATAAATTAATTGTGTATATAAAATCACAGTGGACTGTCGAAATCATGTTAGAGGACATATGTAAGTAACAGATTAGTTTTGATGAAGGAATTTGTGCTTCATTGTAAGAAGATGAGATCAGTTAGTGGAGGAGAAAGGGAGCTAATTTATTCTGTAGGAGCTGGGAACTTATTTTTGAAATTGAGAAACAAAAGGATCATTGAGAACAATGATTCCCTCAAGAGGTCTGGAAATCCTATAACCTATGTGACATAGAAATAGAAAGTGATTAGACTGAGCTATTCAGAAAAAAATGAATATATCCAAGAATAATGACTTTTTGAGATTATATTCCTTCAACAGATTGACACTCTTAATTGACTTTGAAAAGACTAAAGTAATATTATGATAGTAAATATTTTTTATTTTTCAAAGACCTTAAAAAATTTGAATTCAATACCAAAGATATTTTGCCGTAAAAGATAAATGATGAGAGTGGTTTGCATTAAAGTAATGAGTTAAATAAGATTCTAGGAGAAAAAAGGCTTGTATTTGTCTTGTTAAAGCAAATTTTCTTAGACAAATTTATCCTGAGCACATTTGAAATTCACTGCTTGTTAACTGGAGTACTGACAACTACATTATGGAATGTACCCATCTGAAGTAAAGCTACTTCTACTTAGCTTATGTATCCTATATGAACTATACAGATATATATATATATATATTTACGTAAGTAGCTAAGCTTATTAGTACAGATAATGCTTTATTTTACATAGCTATGAAAGGTGATAACAATAAAGTTGACAGATGAGAGCAATTTTCTCAATTTCCAGTAGCAAAAGATAAATAAATTTATATTACTATAATTAGACATAGCAAGCCAAAAAAACCCTTGTGTCTATGCAGTTGGCCCTAATCTCAGATTCTTAGCTCTTTATATTTCCTTATTTTTGCTACAAAAATATCATGTATTCCTGGATATTTTTGAATCATGAATTAGGGATTTACTTACATAAAAATATCTTTGAGTGAGAAGTATCTCCTCTGACTCTTATAAGTGGATTTTTATTTTAAATTGTGGTATATTTTCATAGGTCTTTTTACGTTTTTCTTTGATTAAATATTAAAGAACATCTATGATTCCTTACCATCCATCCTCTGATCTAGTTCCCTCTTTCTTGTGGCATGTGCATTGATCTGCATTATATTCTATTATCTCTGTTGATTTATTACCTGTTAACGAACCAGAATGTATATGCCATGAAGGCAGGGTTTTGACTATTTCCTTGATTGCTATATCCCTAGTGCATAAAGAGTCAGGTACATAATAGGCCTTCAACAAGTATTTGTTGAGCAAGTGATTAGGTAAATGGATAGAGTAGTTACATTGTCTCCCCATTGAAGTATATACATATTTATTTAGTCAATTCTCCATTAATGGTTATTCAAGTTGTTTCTGATTTTTCAAGATTATATAGACAATGTATCAATGAACATACTTGATTTCTATAGTGGAGGTTGTGCTTGTCTTTTTAACATCAATTCCTCCTTTTGATAACTACTCTTATCTTAATTCAGCTAACCAAACATATATCAAGTACGTCATGTTTATTGTAGAATGAAAAGTCCACCCCTCATTCTGATGGCATGCCATTTAAGTTAATTACAAACTAATAAGCATAATCCCATTTAATTAATGATTTAGGGGTGCGTAAGTGACCACATGTAGTGAAGAAGACACTGTCAGATGTCTGCTGGGGCCTCTTGGAAGATATGCTTTCAAATATTCTGAAAATACTTTCTTTATCTCTCTCCCTAGACACAGATTAGGGAGGGTATAGCTCTGAGAACCATTTTGTGATCACAAGGTTTTATCCTTAGGCTACAGCTGACAGTGATGAAGGGTTTCAATTGCTGAATCAAATGATCCTTGGAGCCCTCCCTACCCCTTAGAGTCCATTTGATTATTTTTTTAAAGACATTATGAGTTGGATATTCTGTTCCTTGCAACAGAATACCTCTTAAATGAATGTTCACATTTACATATTTTGTGTTTATGAGCATATTTTACTAGGGTGATTTTCTAAAAGTTAAGTTGCTGAGTAAAAGGGCATACAGAATTTAAATTTTGATAGAAATTCACAAATTGTGAAGAGTTAGTCTTTAAACAAAATAAGAGACTGAAAATGACAAGATGGTGCATTGACAAGGAGCTGTTGGATGACATCAAGAACAAATTATTTGTTTGCCCTTTCCTAACTTTTCTTTCAACCTGTCCTGATCACTCATCTTTTATGTATCTGGCTTATTTTCTTGGGTCTCTGAAGCTTTCCTCTACCTGGGTGGTAACGTGAATAGGTGGATTATTTGTGGTGTTTATGAGGTTGGGCAGAAAAGTATTTTGGAAGAAACAGAGGAATCTTAAACTCATTTGTTCTAGGGAGAAGCGTAATATGTTTAATTAGGTAGGCTTTAAACAAAGAAAAGTTATATGCAAAATTAATTTTGACCACACACAAATATAAATGCAATTCAAAGAGCACTAAGGAGATAAGAAAGGATAGTTGTTACCAAATATTTAAGATCCCTAGATGCAAGACTAAAATATGTTGGCTCCATCCTAGTGGCAGTGAAAACACAGTATAAAGCATTCAGGGCTGTTCTTTACAAATGTGCCAGAGTGAGAAAAACATAGGAAATTGGTAATGGGCACATCTATCTTCCTGTGCTTTCCTCTCCCAAGGTATCTGCATCAACTGCATGTTCGTATTCTCTTGAACTTTATTTGTTGAAACTCTAACCTCTGATGGGATGGTATTAAGAGGTAGAGCCTTTAAGGGGTGATTATGTTTAGATAAGGACAAAAATGTTTAGATAAGCCTTCTTGTTGGGATTCGTGTATTTATAGGAAGAGAAAGAGACTAGAACTAGCTATCTTGGCCATGTGTAGATACAATGAGAATACAGCCATCAGAAAACCAGGAAGCTGGACTTCACCAGACCTGCTGGTGCTTTGATTTTGGACTTCCCAACCTCCAGAACTGCAAGAAATAAATGTTTTTTTGTGTAAGCCACCCAGTCTATGATATTTTTTGTTATAGCAACTAACCTAAGACAGTCCCCCTCCTTCACCTCATCACTGAGACCACAAACACTCTCCCTTCCCAACCTGTTCCACCTATTCCAATGATTCTGTGCTCAGACTCCACTATGTCCTTCCCTTGTTCCATTACACATGTGCACAAGAATTATTATGTTAGGGTCTGCTGTTCTAAGCTCTCCTCTCAATAGCCCATGGAACAATGAAGATTTGATGGAAGGCTGTGGAAAAACTCAGGCAGAGTGTCTGGGGTATAGTCTCCAGGTAGGGCGGGACAGAGCAGATAATACCTGCAGCCAACACCTTTATGATCTCAAGATAAAATATCTATTTTCTGCAAACTGATCTGCATTGCCCTTTTCTATTTTTGCTTGTAGTTTAAATTAGCACATCACATGGGCTGCCATATGAGAGTGCTAGTGGTGGGAGAGGGACACACATTATCTCTAGTTGGAAAATGAGACAAATTTTGGAGAAATGAAACATATACATGGGTGAAATTTGGAAAATGCAGGAAACTTGAGATTTTTAAATATTTATGCATTTGAAGTTTACTTTAACCTCACAGATTTCAGGTAGATTGAAGAAAAAGGCAGGGAGAGCATTCTATTATGGCAGCACCGATGCACTGGGAATAAGGACACCTTGGGTTTTATCTCAGCTTTACTAGGAAGTATTTGAATGACTTTGGGCAATTGACTTTAATTTCTGCATTTTAGTGTTGGTATCTATAATAATTTATGAATACATGATCTACCAAAAACAGGAATAATCCAAATTTATTGTAGCCAAATCTTACAACAAAATTTATGTGAGATATTAATACAGTTCCTGATAATTATTTTGTAAAAATAAAATGTGATGGTAACAGTGACCTCTAACCTTGTTCCTTTTTCTACCCTCAATATCTCATATAGAGTTTGGAATGTAGTGGGTGACCAGTAAATGAATATTGATTAGGTTAAATGAATGACTAAGTAATTTTCCAAATTCTCTTGATATGATAATTTAACTGTGTCACCTTCTTACTTAGCAGTTAGTTTCAAGAACAAGATCATCAGTACCAAGGAAGGATCATTCTTGGAGAGATGTCGTGCAAGACAAATGTTTTTATTTAGATACACTTTTCAGGCATAGAAGGAAGGTGAAGCTGTATAACAGGAGACGAGACATGAAGACATACAGGTGTCTAGTTGGCAGCGATGGTCTGCTGAATCCATTCCAGGTAGTTGCAGACCTTGGTGTAGACACCAGGTTTGCCTTTCAGAGCACAGCCATAGCCCCAGGAGACAACGCCATGGAGCTGTCCATTGCAGACCACGGGGCCACCAGAGTCAAGCTGAGCAAGAGAGAAGAGATGATGAACTCCTGGTTACCCTCAGATAAGAGCATGGGGTGCAAACTATTCTTCCATTGTGCTGAGGCAATTTTCCCAGACTACCAATTCTCTATAAACCACCTTCTCTTTCCCTGGAAACCCAAGTCTCAATTTCCTTGCACTATACCTAGTCTTCCTCCGCACTCCTTCCAACCCCTCCTTTTTGCTACTAGGCCAATCGGGCCAAGGAGAGGTCAGGACCGGAGAGTTTTAATGCTCCCCAAGTAGCTCTGTCCCTTCTGCTAGGGCTCCCTGCCACCATTTGCCTCCGCAGAAGGAGACTAGAGGCACTGTTTTCACACCATCTTCTGAGTATCTTTTTTTTGTCTTTGATTTGTTTTTATTTTTATTTCAGGATATTATGAGGGTACAAACACTTTGGTTATATGTTATGACTTTGCCACACCCAAGCCATGATTTGAGGCGTGCCCTTCCGCGCCCCAGCAACGCTTACCGTGTCGATTCGTTGTGAGTTTACCCACCCCCAACCCTCAACCTCCAGTGAATATTACTACCCCGTGAGCACCTTAACGTTGATCAGTTAGTGCCAATTTGATGGCGAGTACCTGTGGTGCTTATTCTTCCATTCTTGCGATACCTCACTTCGGAGTATCTTTTTACCCTTAACCCTGGCCATGAATATCACAAAAATAAAATTTTTAATTCATTCCAAAACTATCCCTCACCCCTCACAATCAGTCCCAGGTACAGTTTTACATCCCCTGCGTATCAGGAAAGAGGAACTTTGGCAGAAAAGAATGAGACTGAGCTGGTCGGAGGAGGAGGAGCACAAAGACACTAACCTGGCAAGAATCCTTTCCACCCTCTAGGAAGCCCAGGCAGATCATATTGCTAGTGATCCTGCCTGGGTAGGAGCTGCGGCAGGTGCTGTCAGAGAGGACGGGTGCCTTCAGACACTGCAGGAGATCAGGGTAGCTGACTGTTGAGTGCAAGAATGCAAATGGAAGATTACCAACAGGGTTCCTGGAAATTCATTTCTCAATGTCTCTCCCTTCTTTCCCAATGCTCCCACTGTTTCTCTCAATTTGCCAATGACTTCTAGTTTTGGAGGATAACTTTTTTCTATAAGGTTTTCGAAACAATTCTAATCAATGAGTTGTGAGTTGTTCTTTCTCTGACACTAGCATCAGTGACCACAAATCTTAAATCTAAAGATTATGTGTCAAGTGGCTATATGCTTCCGCAGTCCCAAATCCCTTAGCCTCTGTTCTGTTTACCTCCTCAGTTTCTAGTTCTCTGCACATCACTGATCACACTTCAGTAAAGTAACTTGACATCTTTATAATAGTTCCCTTTTACTGTATCTTTTGCATCATTCCAGAAAGGGAATCTTCCCCTTTTCAATCATGTGTTCTAAGACTCTATATATCTAAAAGCTATCCTCCAGGAACCACACCTTGAGTGAGAATTTAGACTAACTGACTCTCAACATGCCTTTTACCTCTAGTTTCCTCAGACTTGGCACTTCAGTTCCAGGTGACACTTACCGCCACTGCTCAGGGTGTTGCCCCAGCCAGAGATGAGGCACTGAGTACCAACAGCTGCACAGGATCTTGGCAGAGAGACCGTGGACACTCGAGAGTTGATCTTGGCGGGTGAGCTCAGCTTAATCAGCATAATGTCATTATCAATAGTCTCTTCATTGTATTCAGGGTGGGGGATGATCTTGGCTGCATTAATGAATTGCTCATTGCCCTCAGTGACATCAATATTGTGTTCTCCCAGACGCACCTGGATTCGGCTAAATTAAAATATTAAAATTTCCCTGAGTATCCAACTTGAGGTCCTTCCACTTCCCTGGACCCCCAAGGTATGAGCATAAACATAGACACCATCCTCTTCAAGCATTCACTCTCACAAGTAATTGTGCACTTGAGGTACCATTGTGCACTGTCACACGTGGCACAGGTTAGAATATTCCTGAGGTAATTGTTCCTGCAAGTACAGCCCCAGCTTGTCATCTTGTTACAATAGTGAGGAATAGGAATGGAACCCCAATGACCCCAATGAAACAGTATGAGATTAAAAAAGGAATTAGTGGAGATTGATCAGCTCCTATAATTTTCCACTGGTTGGGATCACCAATTATCATAGGGAGGTGAGGCAGGAGTCAGAGATTTGGCAGAATACTAAGAAAGCAGAATGAATCATGCTTATATTTTGTGTTGCATAGGAAATTTTATGTATTTTATTACTTTCATATGCCATTTTTTCTAGTTGAGATATAATGATTGGGATTGTGTTCTAATTCATCTCTTAAGCTATCTCTCCAGATACTTTATCACTCACTATTTCCTTTCCATGACTTTAGTGCCACCATTTGGGAAGACACTGTGGAACTTTAAAGGGTACCTCTCCATGCAAAAGTCCCTTGGTACATCATACAATGCTTGAGAGAATAAAGTATCTCTTAAGATCTGAATGTCTCACCCCTCAAGTTCATGTCCATACTTCACCCTGATTGTCTTTGGCGTGGCTAGAGGATAAATTGATCTTACAGCATAGGAAAGCGAGTATTGGTCACTTACGGCAGGTAGCAATGAGCCACAGACACCACCCATTGGTCATTGATGAGGGAGCCACCGCAGAAGTGCTGGCCCAAGTTCAGGGACACCTGGTAAGGGACAGAATTCTTCTGACAGGTGTAGCCCCCGACAATCTTGTCATCATCATTGTTAATGGGGACAGTGACTGACAGGGAAAATTTGGAAACTATCTGTTAATCAGATCCATCTTGGAATTTCTACTCCACCAATTTCTGTCCTTGGCTCTAGCTGAAATTTTTTATTAAACCCTTTTACAGAACATTGTAAGATTTCCCTCTCCAAGCTGTCACTACCTTTTGATTTTCTTTTGAATATTCATCAATGTATTCAGCATTGTGAAATCTGGCCTACTGACGTATCAAGATTTCCTGTATTTTCAGAAGTCTGTGATTATATCACATGGGCCCATTTGTTCAAATATTTAAAAATAATTTTAGGAAAGAAGTTTCCAGGTGTGTAGACACATGTATTGAATGTATACCTGCCCAATTTGGGAAAATGTAGTATTAAATTTTAGTAGTATAAAAGTAGAATTAGTCATTTCTGTATTTTTTCATGAATAAATGTCATGTTACTTTATACCAGAGAGATTTCATTGGCAACGGTGTTGTAAAACACAACTCATAGCTTTTATTTATGAGAAATAAAATATCTTTCCCTGTTATGACCCCTTGGCTCTAAATCACAAGCTTTTTAGTATAGAGGAGACTCAGGCTCCAACCCTCACAGCCTCTTCAAGGAACATAAGAATAGTTCTATTTAACTCCAAATTCTTGGAAATGTTAAGACAAGTACTTTTTTAAAGTGCACTACCCTTTCCTTCTCTCTTCTTTGTCTTAAATTCTACCTGGAAGTTGAGAGCAAGTTCTGCTTTTTTATGTCTTCTACCCTGATCACTCCTGTTCACTATGATCTTCCTCCAAGAAGTAATATTTAATTATCTGCAAACAAAAGTACTATACACTGTTGTCTCAACGTTTTAAGCATCTCAAGCACAGAGACAAGATTCAACATTCATTGTTGTCTCCCAAAGTACAAAGTGCAAAGTTAAGTACATGATAGACATCTATTGGTTCAATCATTCAAATAGCCTCACCAGCAACTCCCAGCAAAGCAAGAAAGATGCAGGTCTTCATGGCTGCTCACTGGATCTGCACTCGGGAACAGGATGAGGGTTCCCAACCACCACTATGTATATCCCCATATTTGTCATGGACACCCACGGCCAAAGGTGCCAGAAAGGTGATTTCAGTGGAAACACACAAATTTAAATTTAGAATTCAATTCTGTGATGAAGGAAAGATAATTCAACATTAAATGTAAACATTGGTGTTTTCTCACTTCTACAGAAGTTTATGGGAATGGAAGTAACAAACCCACCTGGTGAGAACTGTTCCCCATAACAGGAACATAAGGTGGAGTAAGGTCGCAGGACAGAGCTACAGGTGTCCTGATTCCCAGACAAAAGTCTTAGATACATGCTTGTCTCAACCGTGAACTTTTATCCAAAGGACTGTCTTGAACCTTGTGTCTTTGATGTTTAATAACACAGGTTCTTTTACAATTATACACCTTGTCTTATGGTAGGTCTGGTCTTGTAGATCCACATTAACTTTTCATTACGAGTAGGAAAACTTTGTTCCCCTGGGAAAATAAAGTTTGTTTTTAGTTGAAATTATAAAATTTGACAAGTAAAAAAATGATAAGTTACATTTATGTAACTCTTACTGTATGTCAGGGATATTCTAAGTATTTTACTCTTGTTAATTTAGCAATCCCCACAGCAACCATACAAGATGCATATCATAATCCTCACTTCACAACGGGAAAACTAAGGCACACAAAAGTACTGGGAGGGAATTTGACCAAAATCTCGCAGCAAGCATATGGTAGCATCAGGATTTCAACCCAGGAAATCTGGTTTTAGAATTTGCGTTCTTCACCACTATGCAACACTTCCCACATTTAGTTCACCAAAATCTGGATACCAAGATATGACAGAATTCTTGGCCAATGATAGTACAACTGAAATTTATAGAATGCTTGCCATATGTCAGAGACCATGGAGGGGTTTACATGCATTGACTCATCCAATCATCAACACTGTAAGTGCTGTGCCATAATTTTCACAATTTTAGAGACATGGACGAGGAGGCTTAAAGGAGTCAAGCAGTTTTCTCAAAGTTTCATTGTTATGAAGAGCATATTCAAATTCAAACAGCTTCACTTCAGGGCCCATGTCCTCAACTGCGATGCCATAAACCTAACAAGGCAGAACAGTCTGAACTCCACCAAACCAAGAGCTAACTTCAGGGAGTATTCAGACCTCTGGAAAATCCAAGAAATGGGTTCCTGCAGTAGGAATTTTGAGAATCAATGGGGCAAGACAGAAATATCCAGTTAAATGAATCTCAATGAAAATTAACCCCTAGCTAGATATAGCCAGATTCTACCCCTATACAATTAATCTGAAATTTCCTACCCTGATATATTTCTGCTTACACAGATTATAACCCCTAAAGCAGTTTCTCTTTTTTCTTTACATTTGAAATTTTGCTGCTATCAAGATAACTTACAGGAAGGCAGAATTTCTCAACCTTGGCATTGTTGGCATTTTGGACCAGGTAATTTTTGTGGTGGATAACCGTCCTTTGTGTTGTAGAATGTTTATCAGCATCTAAACATCTAATAATATTTATCCAAGGGTGATAATCTAGATCCAATTGCAAATGTACAAAAATTTCCTGCAACAAATGAATGTAGCAGTCCTGCTTGGCTGGTGGGATGGTTTTCTAGTCACCTAAGTAGTGATGGATGGGTGTGTGGGGAGAACGCCAAGTGATGGTTTGCAGACTTCTGTTAATTTCATAGCACTCTCACATTTTTGCACATAAGCGCTTAACATAGTGCCTATAATGTCATTATACTTTCACTTTTAAATAGACTCCTTTTTCTTCTTAGCCTCTTCTTAAGCAATAACACTGACATTTCATGTGTTGGTAGCTTGATATCTAACACACATTAAAATGAATACACATGCTTTTCACCTAAAACCGGTCATCTATGTGCTATCTAAAATTATGTTGAAAATTACTAATGATGACCTACCATACTTTGGGAAACATGGTTTCTTGCAGATGTTTGGAAAAAGAGTAAAGAAAGCCGAGGAGGGTCACTAATGGTGGTGGCTGTGGTGGGTGCCTGTGAGTGGAAGGGGTCCGGAGCAGAGCAGATTAGGGTGTAAGTAGGAGGAGGAGAGTGCTCCCTGTGGAAGGGGCCAGGCAAATATGGGATGACTATGATGTGTCTCTGTATATACGTATGTGTCTTTGTCATTCATGGACAGGGGGTGAACAAATCTGAAAAACACATTGTTTTATTGCATGGGAGTTTGTGCCTTTAAGATACCCTGTACCTCTGGAGTACTGTGAATCATTCTGTGACATTTGGTGCTACAGTACTGGATTGAAACGTCCCAGATTTAATAAAGTATTGTCTGTGCTTCATGTGTGCAAAACTTCTGCTCTCAGTGACATCAATGACTTCTCATTTATGATCAACACAGAACATGCTACAGTGTGTGTATGGCGGGGGAGTCTTTTTCATCAGTCTCCTTTCATAATAAGGTTTATGAGCTATGGGGAATGCCCCTATTCCTTTGGCCCAGGAGAGTGGCTTGGTAACTATAGTTCTTTTCCTAACTTCTATTAAAGTCATATCAAGATGGAGTCCCTTGTGTCAAACCCAAACAAAATAAAGTCAGGAGGTTAAGTAGGGAGAGCCTTTATACTGACGTGCTTATTATTAGAGCTACTATTAGTACAAAGACTCTCTGAAGGTCTCTTATGTACGTATGACTGTAATAGGAATTTTTGCTAAGGACTTTCCAAACTGTAGTTTGCTACGTGAGTGACAAGGACAGCTAGCCAGATGCAGAACTCTTGCCTACACACTGTCTCCACTAATGGACTGACATCACCTGCTGCGATAAGTTCGTGCAATTACTGTGGGTTTTTTGTTGTTGTTGTTTCAACACAACTTATGTGTACTTTTCACCCTTTGCCTTTAAAAGCTTCCCTTACTTCAGTCTGCTTGAATGTACCCATGGTTGTCATGGCATGTGTATTCTACATTGCAAAGCTCATTCCCAAATGAACTCATTATCTTTGAAGAATTTCTCTCTCTCTCTCTCTCTCTCTCTCTCTCTCCCCTCCCCCACCCACCATTATTTAGGTCAACATAATTGGGGTCAGAAGTAGTATCTGAAGCAAGCTCACCTCCAGAAGGCATTGATGACTCTTGCAATCCACCACCTTACCTACCTTTACCATCCTGTGCTTGCCTCATCCATGGTTTGCCTTCTCTGTCCTAGTAAGTCTTCTTGTAGGCTGTGCTCCCTGTTTTGGATAGAAGTTATTTGAATTTATTCACGATCTGGTTTGGTTAAGGCTTTCATAATAAAGGACCTTGCATCCCTCTTGGGTTTGTAAAATACCTGAAATCTAATGGAGAGTCATTATGGATAGTCTCAGTTTTCCATACAACTTCTGCGATATTCTGAGAAAATGTGTTCCCCCAGTCAGTACCGATGGCCAGTACTGCAAAGTACCCTAACTGTATTTAAAGCTGGATTCTAAATATTCTTCTGGAACAAAGAAATTTATGTTATGGTAATATTTATCTAGTCTCACCATTCTGTAAAAAAAAATTCCTCATCAAACCATCCTTTTCCACAACCACATCTTTAGAGATTTGATGAGGCTGGAGACATCATCAAGAGCGCTTCCTAGAAATCAACCTAAAAACTGGAAAGAAAAATTAGCCATGCCCAGTAATAGAATCTTATCCTCCCTGACAATACTGTGTGCGTATGTGTGACTGTGAGTGTGTGTGTGCGTGCAGACATGTGTTCTTGTGGAGACACAGCCACATGGAAGTGGTTTCTGTCTGGGTGGCATTTACTAAGACACTATGGGTCTCAGGTCGAGCTCATAGGTACTTCTGGATAGTGTTGGAAAATGTCAGATTGCACTGAGTCTGCCTAAATTATAGGTGATGGGGTTGTTTATCAAGATTTTATAAATTCAGAAATAAATATGCAAAATCTTGAAACCTTCTTTATAAAACACACTATTTAACATTTAGTAATAATTAATCTAAATAGAAAATATGCAAACCATATGGGTCTGATTAACCAGGAGATCTGCTTCATGTCCAGGCTGTATCTGCTTGACACGGCCACACTGTTTAATTTTATTGCCCATGTAAACCTGGCTCCTCTCCCCCATCTTAGCATGCTGATTTCAATGGTGCAATTGTTCATTTGAAATCCAAATGTTGGTTCATCTCCCTGTTGCCTCCACTGGCTAAGGGTGGATATGAAGATCAACTCTAAATGGGCCCCTCTGAGAAAGCAGTAGAGAGGGTGTGTGAGAGGCTGGGGGTTGAGGGGTGGGGGTCTGGGCATCTCTGTTCCTGATTTGCACAATCGAGCACATCAGACCAGGTGTGTGTCCCTGAGACTGTGCACTGTTGGCCACTGGGAGGTGCTGTGGCTCCTCAATGCTGCAGGGAACCTGGGGAAGGCTGGGAAGGTGGCCCAGGGCAGGAGGGCTGCAGGGACTGCCTGGCTGAGTGTTTGCCAGGCAAACACTGGGGGTGGTTGGAGTTAAGAGTGAGTCCTTAGATAAACACAGAGTCCTCACTGCCCAGGGAAGGTAGGGGAGCTACAGGCCTCAGTATACACCAAGGGGGAATTTCTCTG
>VBSM01003176.1:5495606-5511509 GCA_008086735.1 Cheirogaleus medius | reverse complement strand
AAAGGTAAGTAATATTTGACCTATTTAAGAGAATCAGATTTCCTGGGTCTCATATACACTGAAATGGACGAAATAAGACCTGGTGTTCGATAGATCAGTAGGTGACTGTAGTTAACATCAACTGATTGTACATTTCAAATAGCTAGAAAAGAGTAATTTAAATCTTCCTAGTATAAAACAATATAAATATTTAAGGTGTTGTATATCCAATTATATTGACTTGATTATATGAACGTATCAAATGATCACACGTACCTTAAAAATGTGTACATGTAATATATATGAATACAAATAAATAAATTAGTTAACGGAAAGATAACTTGCTGAAATCTGTTCCAATACTTTTTACCCACCCCCCTCTCCCCGAGACATACACTCTGTGGATCTGTCCCCTCACCTGGCTTGTCCTTTCCATGTCCCCATTGGCAGGGTGCGGAGGTCATGCATCATATGTGATCATCCAGGACAAGCACATACATTTATCCTTCATTGTGACAAAGAAGAAAGGTGGTTTTCTGCAGTGTAGCCGTGCTGTGGAGGAGGCTGAGAAGGGAGCGAGGTTCCAGCTGCACAGCAAAGACAGTGGATGTCTTTAGAGCAAGTGTGGTCTTCCTGGACCTGATGCAATCTACCCTGAGGGAAAGGCCATAACTGTTATTCATTAGTTAATTTATCTTATTCCTTACTCAGTAAAACTTTTGGGGACCTGTACTTTGTATAAGGGATTGTAACATATAAAATAGAAAATGAAAAAAAAAAGGAAAAGTCTTAAAAAATGAAAATAGTATGTTTCTTGCCCTTTAGAATATTAAGGTCTGCATTATTTTTTTCTTTTTGCTTATTTAAAGTAGTTAACTCAGTTTTTGAATTATGTAAATTTCATTTTCTAAAATTTCTCTCTTCCATTACCTACCACCTTTTGCCAGCATTTTCTCCCCAACTCTTGTAAGAACACATAAAATGAGATCTATTCTCTCAATAGATTTTTAAGTGTATAATGCAGTGTCACAATCAATAGACACAATGTTATACAGCAGATCTCTAGAACTTACTAATTTTGCTTAACTGAAATATTGTGGCTATTGACAGCAACTCCTCATTTTCCCCATTCCCCAATCCTTAAAACTTGCCATGCTGGCTTTTGCTTCAATGAGTTTGACTATTTCGGTTACCTCATATAAGCAGGGTCACACAGCACTTGTCTTTCTGTGCCTGGTTTATTTACTTAGCATAATGTCTTCCAGGTTCACCCATGTTGTCACATATGGCAAGATTCTTTTCTTAAATGCTTAACAATATTCTGTTGCATGCATATGCCACAATTAACGTTTGCAGTATTAAATATATAATTTTGACTGTTTCTATTAAACCATCTGTCATATGAATGTCAGGGTCATATGCAGAACTTCAGGCAATGAAGACATTAATGCACATTCACAGTTCAATTCTGTTCCATACAGAAGACTCAGAAGAAAATAATGATTTCATCATTTATTGTCATTTTACTATATACGAAATAGAAGTTCTTCATTTGCAAAATTTCAATTAATTAAAAATTCAACTATCAGAAAAAAACCTTAAGATGAAAATGCCATTCTCATTTTACAGATGAGAGAACTGACCCTAAGTTAAATAGCCTGGACAAATTAAATAGCTATTAGGATGCAGTACTGTGAGAATCCTCCAACCTTGGTCTGTCTCTGAGTTTCGTGTTTATAACTCTATGCTATAATGCATTTGCATGAAGAAAGATACTTGTCCTCAAAAATCAGAATGTTATCCCCCGTGTCCCTTTCAGACCTGCTGGCTCTAATACAAACATAGACAAGATCAGTTTGCCCTGGAAACAGTGATGTAGGGAAAGACTTCTGACCAGGCATCGTGACATTGAGCCCTGATTCCAATCTAACATCAGCTAGTCAAGACCTGAGGCCAGTTCTTGACAGATTAGGGGCTTAGTTTGTTTGTTTTATTATCTATAAATTGAGACTAGCACTTTCCATCTACAGGGCTGGGTACAACATTGAATAAGCATCAAGTGCCAAATCTATAATAGAAATCTAGATGCCTGATTCCCTGTGCTCATTTCAGACAGCCTCTTCCACTGCTTCCACAGCGCAACGACAGATACGGATACATTTGCCTAGAAATTTTAGGCTGAGGACTCAGAAATCACAGAAATGGAAATATCTATGCCTCAGGATTCATTACATGAAATCCTTGAATGTAGCAAACATCCCTCCTAGACGTTTTAAAATCAACTTTATTGATATGAGAATTATTAAAGGTAAGCATTATACATTTTAAATGGTCAGGTCAGTTATTTTTGAGCAATATATATGTGACTCTCACTGCTGTTAACGTATGGGACATTTCCATCACCCAAAAGTTCCCTCCTGCCCCTCCTCAATGCCTCTCTCCACCCTTCACAGCCAGCAACAAGACTTTTACTGCTATAGATTAGTTTTGTCAGGTATCATTGTAATGGAAATTTATAAAATCTAACCATTAAGACACTTCCTCTTTAGTAAATAATCAAGAGAGGGAGGTGCTCCTGGACAGTGTTCTGATTTTAGGAGTGGAGAAGCCATGTGAGACATCTGGTCTACACTAGGCACAATCCTACATGGAAATAAATTCTGTGATGAAATGACCACCAAAGGTCTTCCAAGCTCATAGAGGCTATTTCTATAAAATATTTATATATGTGCATTCACTTTTTTTCTCATCCACTCAAATTATAACAGTGTTTTGACAAAAAAATAATCATCTCTAAGGAAATCATTTTGAGTTCTCATCAGACGACTTGTTAGCTGGTCTTGTTAGCTGAGTGACCTGGACCCCAGCCATGTGCTCGTGCTGAAAGGAAACCAGCACGTGGGCAGGTATGCAGGATCTCACACCCAAAATCACATGCTCAGGACCAGCTACATGACTTATAAGCATGCCCTTTGTTCAAACATTGTTAAGAATTTGAAGATCATGACAGCTGAGGGTGTAACCAAGTGTGGGGTCTTTCTAAGCATGGGGTTCTATGCAACAAGATACAGTTGTTGAGCTCCTTTTTATTTCTTACTATATTAATGGCAGGCATCCTGCACAAGGAGATATTTCTGTGTGAAATATGATGTCTCAAATAAAACCAGGGCATTTTCCTTACCCTGGAGTCTGGTACCTCTCCCTAGTTTCCTCGCACATCAGCACACCATGTGCCCATAGCTCCCCTGCAGCGCTGGGCAACCACCATCTTCCACAAAGAGAGAGCAGTCACAGCATGAAGTGGTTCTGTCTGCTGCTGCGGTCTCACCCCAAGCACAGAAAGCAGTGCTCTGGGTGGATAGGAGGGTGCTCCAGCTACGTTCATCAGCAGTCCCATCTGTCAGTGGACTGACAAGAAACAGAGTAAAACAATACACAAAAATAAATCAATGGGACCTGATCAAATCAAAAAACTTCTGCACAGTCAAGGAAACTATCATTAGAGCAAATAGAAAACCTACAGAATGGGAGAAAAATATTTGCATGCTTCATATCCAATAAAGGGCTGATAACAAGAATCTATATAGAACTTAAGAAAATTAACAAGAAAAAAACTCAAATAACCCCATCAAAAAATGGACAAAGGACATGAATTGAAACTTGTCAAAAGAAGACACAATAATGGCCAGCAACATACAAAAAAGTACTCAAATCTCTAATCATTAGGGAAATGCAAATCAAAACTACAATGAGATATCACTTATCTCCAGTGAGAATGGCCTTTATCAAAAAGTCCCAAAACAATAAATGCTGGTGTGTATGCAGAGAGATAGGAACACTCTTACACTGCTGGTGGGACTGCAAATTAGTACAACCCCTGTGGGAAGTAATTTGGAGATATCTCAAAGAGCTAAAAATAGAACTACCATTTGATCCAGCAATCCCACTACTAGACATGCACCCAAAGGAAAAAAAGACTCTATAATAAAGACATCTGCACTTGAATGTTTACGGCAGCACAATTCACTATCGCAAGGATGTGGAAACAACCCAAGTGCCCATCAATACTTGAGTGGATTAATAAAATGTTGTATATGTATACCATGGAATACTACTCAACTACAAAAAACAATGGTGAACTAGCACCTCTTATATTATCCTGGATAGAGCTCGAGCCCATCCTTCGAAGTGAGGTATCGCAAGAGTGGAAAAATAAGCACCACATGTACTCGCCATCAAATTGGTACTAACTGATCAACACTGAGGTGCTCACATGGTAGTAATATTCACTGGGTGCTGGTCAGGTGGGAGGGGGTTAGTTTGGGTGGGGTAAATTCACAACAAATGGATGTGGAGCGCACTGTGTGGGGGAAGGGCACACTTGTAGCCCTGGCGTGGGCGAGGCTAAGTCATTATATGTAACCAAAATGTTTGTACTCCCATAATATTCTGAAATTAAAATAAATAAATAATAACAAATAAATAATAATAAATAAACAACAACAACAACAAAACAATTCCTCACACATGGATGAGCCACCCTTGAGATGTGGAAACCTGACACCAGAGAGAATTGTAGGGGGAGGACTTTAACAGGGTTATGGGCGATTACACAGATGAGAAAAGAATACTTGAAGGAGTATTTGGGACACAGGAGTCATAAAAGGCACCAGGAAACCATGAAGATTTTCCCCTAAGATTCTAGAGTATATAACTATTTATCTGAGTAATGCCACTGTATTGATGAGGAATTATATCATTGCAGGAATAAAATACACATGGAGTTACAAACTGTTTTTAAAAAGATCATGAAAAACTTGTAAGACTTGTGTCAATTCAGACAAATTCATTCTTCCCATTCTGAGCTGTTCACTTGTGCATTTATTTTGGATTTGACCCTCTGGGGAGAGGGGCGTGGCCCCTGCTGAAAGGAAGGCTCTGGGGCCCAGGGTGGAAAATGACATCTCAGAATGACCTCAATTCATCCTTAAAGTTGACTTTTTTGTACCACTTCTGGTCTTAAAACCTCTATTAGGTTTGTATTAATAAAAAGGAGCCACTACAAGTTTGCGAGTGAGAGGGATTTATCTTAGAACAGGCTGGAGTGGCCTGGACATGAGATGATCACAGCACATCAGTCCCCCCAGTGGGACCTTTACCAGGGAGCATAGGCGTCACAGAAACCCACATCTGGAGAAAGCTGTTGCGTCTGTGTGGGGGCCACCTCTGTGGGTCCCCTGCCAAGTACCCTGAGGTATTCTGGCCACTGTTGGCCAACTTCTGGGATGGTAAACTAGACACAGAGCGCAGAAGCCAGAGGACTCCTTTGGTCTTTTGGCCATATTTGTATCTGTGACCATTGTATCGCACCCTCTGACCACAACGACCTTCCAAGTATAATGGTGACTGCTTCGCTTCTATCTCTCTTCCAAATTTCATACAAATGCCTCCTTGACCAACTCTAACCCAGAACTCTAAAGGAATGACATTCTGGGGAATGAAGTTTCTTGCCTTCACTGAGTTGACTTAACCTAGCAGGGGGTGGATTTTCCTAGACTGAGGTACTTGGTTGCACACCTACTAACCTGCCGTGGTCTCCAGGCTCCTCTTCTGAGGATCTGTATCGTTCCCAGGTGAATGTAGGCAGAACTAGGATGTTTCTGCTCTAGATTTTCCAAGCCCTGACTACAAAATTTTATTCAAGACTGTGGCTGCCGTCTTCCTCCTACCCAGCAGCAGGGCTCTGCCTCCTGCTTCTATCTCTTTCTTCATGAGCATCTGTCTTGTTGGACTTGCTTGGACATCAGGACCCCTGATCAGAGTGAGGGGACCAGGGCAGGCAGTAGAAGATCGTCTCATCTCTAGCTACCTTCCTGGACCCAGTTCTGTTATGGACAATTCAGTTGCTCTGGTCTCCCTTTGGGGTCCACAGTCTGAGAAGTGTGTCTCACAGATTTACAGCTGATCAGCGCAGTGAGCTGATGACAACCTCAGAGTGAAATCCTCAGAGCTGAGGTACTAGCCCTGCATTTCTGTGATGATGACAAGAATACAGGGTTGTAGAGATGGCTTCTCCCCATGTGCAGACCTGGCTCCAAACAAGAAAGACCAGAGAGGGCTAAAGACACCAAATTTGTCTGAGAAGATTGAAAGACATTTCCCAGGACAATCCTTATTCTAACCACACTCAGTTCCTAGTAAGACATCCTGACCACTCTTCCCCCAACTCAGCTGAGTACAAGGATGTCACATGTCCCAGCGTCTTCTAACAACAAGATAAATCACTGAGATACTGGCCTCCTTCCTGCACCACATTGACCAGCTTCCAGAAACTTGGTCTTGCCAACAAAATGCTCTGTCTTCTCCTGGCCTGGTCTAGCCAGGAAGGTTTAATGCATGATTAATGTGACTTCCTAGTCTACTCAAAGGGGAACACCTGATTTCAAAGTAAAGAATATTCATTTTACTTTAAGTTGGAACTAAATATTAAACTGAGTACTTTTGTTCCATAATGGCATTAAATTAGCCAATGGTAGAAAGTCTTTGATGCTAGGACTTTGGGTTCCAGGATTTTTCATATTTTAGTTCCCAGTTACCCAGGGTGTAAATGGATGAGAGTTAATGAGTCTCTCCGTGCTTGAGATGATCTGCTATGGGTTTATGAAAGAGCATTTCCTTATTGAATGAGCCTAGAAGACTTCATTTGTACAAGCCATTTTGTCTGTTGGTATGTAAATTTCCAATTTGAATTATGGCATGCTCTTTAACCTAAATGAGCATGAAGTCTGCAATTATAATTCTCATATCTAGGCTATTTCTTGAAGTTTTGTGTTGGAGATAAATGGAAAGAAGCAGGGATGTTTATAAACTTAGGAATGTTTAGGTTTTATACATACACACACAAAATTTCCCATTGGAAGAAGGGGAAGAAAATCTCACATCTACATGGTTTCATGGACCATGTAGAAAGTATATGATTAAAGAGAATTGGAAATCTGAATTCTATTCTGGAACCTTTCTTGGGGCTATCTTGAAAGCATTTGCTGATCTTAGAAACCTAAACTGTGGGTGTATTTGGTAGCCCAGAGTCCAGCAGAAAGTTCTTAGGCCCATGACTTTGGGAGTTAGACTTGAGATGCTTATAAAAGGTGTAGATTCTTGATGTTCTATGCCGTCAATCCAGGCTTCTCCTGAATTCCACAGATTAATATCAGACAAACATACTCCCACTATTCAGAATATTAAAACAAAAGCCAATGAGCAAAAGTGAGCAGAGACAAGAAGCATGTGAAATGGACATCCCAAATATGAGAAATTTTGACATGATAGGATATGAAAGTTTGAAAATTATATTTAAATGAATACGAGAAGGAATTCAAATCTGAACAAGGAAATAGAGACTGTCAAAACCATCAGGTGATTTTTATAAAATCATCAAATAGGATATCTAGATATGATTAATATAATAATGGGAAACACAGTGAAAATGTAAATAGCAGATTAGAAGTTCATAGGAGATTCTAGTGATGGCGGAGTTAGATCTGAAGAAATTACCTACGAGGCAGCACAGAAAATTAAATGTGAAATATGAAAGAGAAGTTGAGGAACAGGGAAAAATATGGAGGTTTCTAGTTTATTAGAATACAAATAATGTTTTTTCGAAATTTCCCATTTTTATTACATATAATTGATGTTTCAAAAGTGGAAAATAGGGGGAATGACATGAGGTGGTATTTATGAGATGTGAGGTGAGGTGAGAATTTTTCAGAGGTGTTTAAGGACCTAAATCCTCATTTTCAAGAATTCAGATGAATCCCAAGTAAGACAAATCATCATGTCAGAGTGAAATTGTAGAAGGCAAATTACAAAAAAAAGAAAAAGTCTTCAAAAAAGAAAGATAAGTATCTGCCAGAGGAATATACTGACAGCAACAGTAAAAATCAAGAAAGTGGTCAAAAATAACCATTAACTCAGAATTGTAGTCCTCATTCATTTAAAATGAGATTGATGAAAAAAAAAATACTGTTAGGAGGGGAAAAGAAAACAAACAAACAACCCCTGTGAGTTTCCAGGAAGGTATCTTTTAAAAAGTATACTTAACAGCCATGATAAATGATGTCAGAAGGAGGCGTGAGATGCAAGATGTGAGAAAACCCACTTAATATGACAGTCACATGGAGCACGTGTGACTGGGAGAAGGGAGGAGGCTGGGCAGAAATAGGGAAGCCACAGGAAACCCTGACTTGCAGAGAGACAAGGAGCTCACCCTTTGGGGTCTTGTACTGGAGACACCGTTGACACTTCTTGGTGAACACGCCCAGCAGACAGGGGAGCGATCGCTGGGTAAGAAGATAAACTCAGAGACGCAGTGTGAGACTTTCTGTACCCAGACAGCATTGGCGCTGAAAGTGATGGCCCATGCCCTGATTTTGATAAAAAAGAGCTTATAAATATTTAAATCAATCATCCAAGCATGTGCTAATATAAATCCTGTGTTTCTGAGGTCATGGGGATTGAGAGAGGAAGTGACATCACTGTGGGAACTGTCATGTGGGGACAAGGACGTCCCTCCTCCTCTGCTCCTGCTCACAGTGACCCTGACCTGGTAACCTCCCATCCTGCCCTGACTCTGCCATGGACACCAGTCTCTTCTTCTGGGTGGCCCTCTGTCTCCTGGGGACAGGTGAGTCCTCAGAACACCAGTGTACCTGTGTGTATATATGTATGACTACAATTGCTTTCCTCATTCTGTTCCCAACTTCTGTCTCCACAGATCACGCAGGTGCTGGAGTCTCCCAGTCCCCCAGATACAAGGTCACAGAGAGAGGACAGAATGTGACTCTCAGGTGTGATCCAATTTCTGGTCATAGAAGCCTTTTCTGGTACCGACAGACCCTGGAGAAGGGCCTGGAGTTTCTGATTTACTTCCAAGATGAAGAGGCAACAGATAAATCAGGGCTGCTTAGTAATTGGTTCTCTGCAGTGAGGCCTGAGGGATCGTCCTCCACTCTGAAGATGCAGCCCGCGGAGCAGGGGGACTCGGCCGTGTATCTCTGTGCCAGCAGCTTAGCCACAGTGTGGCACAGTCACCTCCTTCCTGCTCACAAACCTCCCCCTTCTCTCTCCTTGCAGCTCCCAGAGACCCTAAAGAGAAGCTTTTCTTACTCTTCACTCCCCAAGGGAAAGAAGGAGATTTGGACCTCAGCTGTCCTTTGGGTGGAAAGAGACCACAGATTCACTCCTGAAACACCGTGCCTGTAAATTTGCGAGGTGCAAACAATCATGGCACATTGGGTTCTAGAAGTCCTCAGAGACAGCTTCACAATCCAAAGCAGAAAACTTCTATCTAGTGTGACAGAAATAGAAGAGGCTGCAGAAGAAAGAGTGTTTCTGTCCTAGCTGGGCCGTCAGGGCTGGGAGAGGCGGTCGTCTGTGGGACTCAGAGGTTGCTTCTCACGAACACAATCTTCAGTCACTGGCAGGGAATGCGCCTCTTCTGCTGCATATGTTGATGGCATCTGATATCGGGAAGGTCTGAGGCTGCTTCCTCAGGAACATTCTTTCTCCTGAAGCCCCTTCTATTCCTATTGCACTGGAAGTTTTCTGGAACATAATATCAAACTTGTTGTCCTGTTTTATGGACTCTCTCTGCTCTTGTTCCTAGAAGCCATGATCTAAGGGAGCCTCAACTGATCCTTATCCTACCTGGTGCCCAAGTTCCCTTGCTGTGTAGGTAGATCTGGGTCTCCACTGAGTATGCCATTCCTGAGAAGTAACAACTATTTTGAACTTGACTGAAGTTCACATCAAACTCATTCTTTATTAGCAAATTATCTTTCTTTGCATTGAATGTGCAGATGCTGGAGTCACTAGTTAAAGAGATGGGAAAAGCAGTTCTTCTGACTGTCAGCCAATTTGCAGCCATACAATTTTTCTGGGGCAAGGACTAATTTTCTCTGGAAACTAGGCAGCCCCAGATCAGTCAGTAATCACCCTGGATCTATTTGTCAAAAGGATCTCACTCACCTTAAATGTCCCCCCTAAAATTCAATAATTGCCCTTTCCATCTCAGACCTGGAGGTCGTCCTGGCCAGGAGAGCACCACCTGCTCTGGGGACAGGAGCTCCCAGCTCCTCCTCGCCAGCTCCCTGCAGGCTGCAGCAGGGCTTTGCTCCAGGTGCAGGGCATGGGTGTGGCTCTTTCTGTCTCTACGGTAAAGGGAGGCCATAGAATGATGTTTGTGTAAGAGATAGTGGATTTCTAAGGTTCCTCTCAAATATTTCACAAATTTTTCTTTTCTTTCTCTTTTATTTTACAATCTCACCAATTAGGAGAACAATTTCTTTATGCTTGCAATGTTTATGACACTTGGAAAGATTTTCTTCATTAAATTACATAAAGGTAGCATTTCAATTATGCATCTCTTCTGTTCAGATATAAACCAAGGCAGAGAAATAAATAGCCATCATTTTTAGAGCAGTTACATTACATATTAATGTTGTTTAAGGCTCGTTGCCCACACCTAACTTTAGGTCTAGTGGCACTGAAAGGCACGGGGTTAATGGGCATGTGATCAAGCACTGACAGAGGCCTGTTCCAATTACTGTGGGAGTTCGAAGGAGGAGACATTACTTCTCCTTCAGATGGTGCTCAACCAGGAAGGAGCAGGCAGGGGGTCAATGGGAACCTGAGGAGGACCAAATACTAGGAGCAAGTCTAACTCGGGGTGGAGTGAGGGATGCAGGAGCAAATCCTTGGGCATGCAATTGGTTAATCTGGGCTGTAACAGAAGACGGTGGAAAGGAAAGTCATATAACCCAGCCCACAGTGCCCAGGCAGATCTTACTTCCTGACGCTACTATGTTGCACCAGTGTGTCCCCATCTCCCACCAGCCCCGTGCTTCTTCCAGAATCATCTCCTCCCTCCCTGCTGCTCAGATCAGCAGGTGCGTGTTGTACGTGTTATTCATTTCCTGTCCATCACCTTCTGCCGACCCTGAGTCCACCATCCCAATTTTCCCATTAGATGCTGCTCCCTCCTTGAGTGCTCATTGCCTTATAAGACATCGTATAATTTATATATCAATTTTATTTTCATTAAACCCATTCCTCCTCTTGAAAGTCATCTCATTATTGGCCCTGTGTTTTGCTAATCTATATTGTAGAATAATATTGACTGTTATTTTGGAGAACATTTTGTTTATCTTTAATGATAATGGAGACAAAATAACCTCTTTAAACTTCAACCTCTGTGATTCATTGCTATTTTAGACTAAATATTATTTTCTGCTATTCTTCCCATTCTAATACTCTCCTTTTAGAAGATAGTTTAAAGGGAAAAAGTCTTAGTTTGACTTTACCTTCCAGGTATGTGAGAGGAATTCATTATAATGAGATGGGGTATTAAGCATGGTAACTCAAAGAAATACTTAGGGTTAGAACTATTGTTGAGATTGTTTAAGAAAGTTGATCAGAAAACGTTCAGGATAGTATTTCTGGAAGGTTCTCTGAGCTGACTAAGGGGATACTTCCCAGCATTTCTCCATACTCATAAGGAGTAAGGATGAAACTCCACTTATCTGCCACAAGATGGCACTGTGGTACCCTGGGGTCTAAGGGGCTCTGGGGAGAGTCTGGGACAGCAGCCTAGGGATGGAAAGGGTTAAGAAAAATGTGGGCTTGGATCCAGTACTGTGCAGAAGTTGAAGTTTTCAGTTATTGCTAGGCTTCCTACAGCCATGCAAGTGCTGGGAGGTCCCTGTCAACTTTAAAGAGAGCCACAGCTGAAGAGTGTGTCAGGACAGCCTTGCTGTCAGGGGCAGGTGACAGAGGAGCAGCTGCCTCAGGGGAATGTGGGAACCAAAGCCCAGCACATGGCTGCTGCCCGCATCCTCCCTGAAGCTGCGCTAAGCCATGGCCTCCATGAGAAGAGGGGGATCCTGCCTGAGCCCAGTCAGAAGGGACCTGGGCCAGGGAGAGTCTGGAGGGGCCGGAGGTGACATCCCAGCCCCCCTCCCCTAGAGAGCAGGCTGAGAGCCCCATTTACAGTCCTGAGGGCCCCATTTACATCACAGCGTTTAGCTGGGAGAGCCCCATCGGGTGCCTCACCTGACCCTACCATGAGCCCCAGATTTTCCATGTGACCCTGTGTCTCCTGGGAGCAGGTGCATTCTGGGCTCCCCTGGGAAACCCTGTCACAGGTTTGCAAAATCCCGGCTGAAAGCCTTTCCTTCCCTTTCCTCTGCAGATTCCCACTTCCTCTTAATTCTTGTCTTCGCTTTATGTCTGTCTCTCCAACAGTCCCCACGGGCGCTAGAATCACCTAGACATCAAGATACCACATTACACAGACAGGGAAAAAGATGATCCTGGACTGTTCTCACATTAGGAATCATTATTCAATGTTCTCTATCTCCAAGATTCAGGACAGAGGCCAAGGCTGATGCGTTATCCAGTAGCATTGGCAACCCTACTAAAGGAGATGTCGCGGAAGGACACAGTGTTCACCAAAACAAGACAGAGCATTGCCCCGGACACTGGAGTGGACCCTCATCAAGCAGATCTCTCTGTGTCTCTGTGCCAGCCCATCCTCAGCCCTGAGCAGTTGCTCTCTGCACTGGCAGGGATGCCACAGGCTGGAGGTGTACACTCCCTCCCGAGGCACCTGTCTCGACAAGGAGAGAAAGCAGCCCTTTCTGAAGCTCTTCCCAGATTTTCAGCAATGGGTTTTCAGTCTGAGGGCCCTCGTGTAGCATGAACCTCAGTGTGAGCTGAGGTCCACCCCTGCTGTGTGTGTGCAAATGCAAAGGACACAATGTTATTTTGCTCAAGTTGCAATATCTTGGTAATTGTGTGAAGGAGAGAAAGCTTCATGTAGCTTCCAACATGAAATTTATATTTTATTTTATTTTCTGGAAAGACTAAGGCAGAAATCATCTGAACTACTCTGGGATTCTACAAGTCTAAAATGATTACATTAAGCCCCCTTTGTTTTTTGTCCATTGGATACCAAGCATGTGTTCAGGATGAAACAGTCTTGATAACAAGTTACAAAACACACAAGTGAAGGAGCCACTTATGGGAAATGTTAGTAGATGGACCAAAGAATGCCATTAGGCCTGAAGATTATCAGCTTGTAGAATTATTTCTTTAAAAAAAGGATATAAACTATGTTTCTCTAAAGTATTTGTGTGCATAAAACAGTGTTTTTGAATCATCTGAGTATAAGTTAAGGAAGGAACTTACCATTACTCTGACTTGGATTAACATCCACAAGCTCCTCAATTTGTGTATGTGTGAAATATTACAGGATAACACTGGGCTTACATTTCATTTTGTCCAGCTTGTATCCCTCTTTGGCACCTGCAGATAGATGTCCACTTCCAGGGGCAAGGTGTCTTAACTTGGGATTCATAGCTATTAAAACTAGGAAATCCATAGCTGGGTTTCAAAGGATGCACAAACGCCATGTGCAGTAAACCTCATGTGTCTAAGCCGAGCCAAGAGCACCCCTGTGAGGCTGTCAGTGGGGAGGCCCCAGTTCAACCAGAACCCCACTCACAAAGGGGGAGCAGGAAAAACCAACTTATCCATTGGCCAATCTGCTAAAAGGCAAAATGAAGGGCAAATTGTGAACACATGAAAGCCTGATTTCCCAAGTTATGAAACTTATAGCAGTTCATGTTTCTTGCAGTGACTTCAACAGCATATGAGTATTTTTTCTAAGTTTTTTTTTTTTTCTAGAGCATTCTCTCGGACATTTATCTTCAGTTGTTTTGGGGAACACTTGTTAGTCCAGCTTATTTTGATGTCAAATTTGTATGTTGTCTATTTAAGGCACTGAACACTTCTCACTTCTCCATATTTTAGGTAGATATATGAGTACTCCTGTCTTTGTTTTTATGTGAATCATTTCTACATTGGACTGTATGGAATAGACATATTCCATATGTATATTTGTATATGACTCCCATCTTTTAAGTAATTCATTTGTTTACTTTTGAGTAATATTTCTTATGACGGTACAATCAACAGAGCGTGAAACACTCAAATTAACACATGAACAGCTTGGTGAACTTTGACAAATGCATACACCCATGCAACCACAACTGAACCACAGTAAAGGACATTTCCACCACCCGAGAAACTTTCATCAGTTCCTTTCCAATCAATTTCTCTCCCAGAGGTAACTAATTTTCTGATTCCCATCACCTTTGATTAGTTTTGTCAATTCTTGAACTTCATATAAATGGAATCATATAGTACATTTTTATTGATTTATTTTCCTCCAAAATTAATATTTTGAGCTATGTTCATGTTGTATCAGCAGTTCATTCTTTCTTATTGGTGAGTGGTATTCCATTGTGTATATGCCAAAACTTGTATATTCATTCTCCTATTGATGCATATCTGGATTAGTCCTGTCTTCAACCATTATGAATAAAGTTGTTCTGAACATTCTTGGATAATTCTTCATGGGCAAATGCATTCGTATTTCTTAGGTATAGATCTAATAGTGGAATTACTGATTCACAGGGTAGGTGCATGTGCTATGGTTTGAATGTCCCACCAAACTTATTTTGAAATTTAATTGCCAATGTAATGGAAATGAAAGGTGAGACATTTAAGAGGTGATTCAG
Organism: Cheirogaleus medius; assembly: GCA_008086735.1. Taxonomy (NCBI): domain Eukaryota; kingdom Metazoa; phylum Chordata; class Mammalia; order Primates; family Cheirogaleidae; genus Cheirogaleus; species Cheirogaleus medius. The sequence goes on along the minus strand of VBSM01003176.1, from coordinate 5,496,891 downwards.
TTATGAGGGATCTGTCATCTTGAATGGATTAAAGCCCTTACTGAGGGAGTGAGTCAGCTGTCAACTCACTGGGCTCTGGGTAAACAGGATGAGTTCAGCCCCATGTTCTATCTGTCTCATGGGCTCACTGTCCCTTCCTTCTGCCATGGAGGCCCCCAACCCTATGTGATCTTAGACTTCTCAGTCTGTAGAACTGTGAACAAAATAAATAAATCTTGTTTCTTTATAAATTACTCCATCTGTGCAATTCTGCTATACCAGAGAAAATAAACCAAGACATAAAATTAGTACTGAGGTGAAGTTGTTCCTGTAACAAACACCTGAAAATGTGGAAGCGGCTTTGGAATTAAGCAATGGGGAGAGGCTGGAGAATTTTGGAGGAAGAGGCTAGACAGACTCTGGATGCTGTGAACAGAGCATTACAGGCAATTCAGGCGAGGGCTCAGAAGAGGGGAGCTGTAGGGAGAGCCGGAATCTTCTTAGAGATTACTTAAGGGGCTGTGACCAGGATGCTGGTAGAAATATGGATGGCTAAGGCAATTCTGATGAAGTCTCAGACAGAAACAAAGAACAGGAATTGGAGACTGGAGAAAGGCCACTCTTGTTTTAAAGCACAGGAATCCATGGCTGAACCATATCCCCGTGCTAAGGCATTATGGGATACAAGAATTATGAGTAATGAACTAGGATACCTGGAGGGAGAAATAATCTAAGCAGTAAAGTAATCAGGCTGCTGTGTGGCTACCTTAGCCACTATGATATGTAATCCAGCAAGAAAGGATCCAGGAGAGTAGATTTTGCAAACCAGGACAGTTGGTAACCCAACAGTCCTCTGCTCTCCTGCCATGGTCTCCCACAAGACAAGCCCACTGGAGGGACAGAAGAAGGAGACAGATAGGAAGGTCACTGGGTCAGACTCTGAGGGCAGGGTGCACCTGGAGGGACAAACACAAACCCCCCAGAGCCCTGCACACAGCATGGCTTTGGTAAGTCCAGTTGGCTGTTCTGTGCTGTGAGCTGATAAAGCACCAGAATGAATTCTGGGGATTCTGTACTGCTAATAATTTACACACAGCCAGGTCAACTTGGACCTGATCAGATGGACTAAATCGTGGTGAGTCTACATCACTGGTTGCTCAGGGAAGGGACTGGGAATGTGCCCCGGGAAAGGAAAATACAATCAGAAACCTTGGTATGAATCCAATATCAATGATGACATCTGGATCAGCCCGGCAGAGCTGGGACAGGAGGGGTGGCCCAGGCTCCTCACCCTCAGCTGATGGGC
>VBSM01003176.1:5484642-5495506 GCA_008086735.1 Cheirogaleus medius | reverse complement strand
CAGAGCTAGCAGATGATGAAAATGGTGTTCTGTGCAACATAATCTCACAAAGTCCCCAATATCCAGGAAACAGGAAGGAAGGGCTTGGAGCAACTGGCCACACCTGGGGCTGGTCCCAGAGGAGATATCACTAAGCAGCCAGCAGCCTGGCGTGAGAGCCCTGGAACTGATTCTGATGTCTTCTTTCTTGACTTCTGGCCCCAATCTTGTCCCCTCGGGGCACAGTTTGATAATTCTCAAGACAGTGGAAGTCATTTTACCCCAGATGGTAACTAGGCAGAACCTCTCCAGGTTTCCTCCAGCTGAATTCTGCCTCCCTGGGCTCACTTTCCAGTGCTTACTGCCACACCCCGATCCAGTTATCTTCTGTGAACAAGCAGCTCTTGAACATTTCCCAAAGTCAGCAGGCTTTTGCATCCTCTGCCTTTGCCCTCGATGCTTCCATGGGCCAGAAGGTGCCTTTTCTCCGCAGACATGGCCAGACACTGCTCACCTGTCAAGGACGGGCTCGCACCTGCCTTAGTCTTAGCTTCTGACTCTGACATTCCCCAGTACTCCATTGTAGCTCTCTCTTTCCCTTGTTTGCACAGAAAAAGCTGAGTATACAATTTATGACTTTTTCTCATATTTAAATGATTAAGTTAATGCTCACATATATAGAGTCCTCAAATATTATTAATCACCAACTATTATTTATATGATGAACATTATTAATCACTAAGTATTTATTAGTTAGAGCTTGTGGGCACTTCTGGGTAGCATAGCAATTGTGAGACCCACTGAGTCTGCCTCAAGTATAGCTGACAAAGTTGTTTATTTTCAGCTTTTATAAATTGGAATAAATTTGTAAAATCTAAAAATCCATTTTGTAACGTGCACTAGTTAAATTTGGCAATAATGATTTTAAATACAAAATGCAAAAGGATGTGGAATCTGATTATACCAGAAGAGCTGTGGAATGTGGTGTTTCCAGGCTGGATCTTCTGGATGTTGCCACACTGTTTAGTTCTATGGCATGCCTAATTCTGGCTCCTGGCTTCCATCCTAGCATGCTAAGTATGGTGTTATAGCCACTGTTTCTTTTGTAATCAGATGCTGGTTCGTGTTTCCTTTTGCCTCCATTGGCTAAGGGTGGATTTAAAGATCAACTCTAAATTGCCCCCTCTGGGAAGCGTAGAGGGAGTGTGAGAGGGTGGGGGTTGAGGCATGAGGTCTGGACCATCTTGAGCTCATCAGGTGGATGGGTGAATCCATGGGACTGTGCACTGTTGGCCACTTGGAGGCGCTGTGGCTGCGTGATGCTTCAGGGAACCGCAGGAGGCACCGGAAGGTGTGCATCTGTGCCAGAGGTGACCTGCAGGGAGAACACCACCAGAGCAGTGACATCACAGGCCAATGCCACTGTCAGGGACATGGGAAACTCAGAACTTTAGGGTGCTACGACAGGAGCCCCCAGTGCTGAGCCAGGCACCAGTATGCATCCCTTTCAAACCTGCTGGCTCTGGTAAGAAAGAGACAGAGATCAGTTTACCCTGGAGACAGTGAAGTGGGGCAAGACTCTGACTGGACGCCAGGACACCAAGCTCTGATCCCCATCCTAACCCCAGCTGGTCAAGACCCGAGGCCAGCTCTTGACAGGTTAGGTTTAGGGCTTTTTTATGTATAAAATGAGATTAATACCATTCATCTTATAGAGCTGTAAACAAAATTTAATGATCATAAAATATTTAGCATATAGTAGAAATCTAGATGTTTTGATTTCCTTCTTTGCTAATCTCAGACTCATCCACCATGCCCATTGCGCAAATGCAGTTAGAAACACATTTTGCCAGGAAATCTTAGGTTGAGGACTCAGAAGTCACAGAGATTAAAACATATTTGCCTGATGATTCATTTGATGAAATTAGAGAATATGGCACACATCCCTCATCAGACATTTAAAAGTCAACTTTACCGATACATGAAATATATTAAATAAATATGACATATTTTAAATGGTCAGTGATTTTTGAGCAATGTAGATGCACATACTCATGGAACCCCAGCTCTATTAAGGTGTAGAACATTTCTACCACCTGGAAATTTCCTCCAGCCTGTTGCAATACCTCCCTCCACCGTGGACAAGCAGTGGTATGACTGTTACCACTACAGAGTGGTGCTGCTCAGGCATCTTTTTAAAGGAAATTTAAAACTTCTGCCCATGGAAGAAAACACTTCCTTTACAGTACAGAGCCACATAGTCAAGGGGTGAGGTGCTCCTGCATAGTTTTATGATTTAAGAAGTGTTTGAAAACTTTCAAGGCACCTGGTCTGAAGATAGATGTTGTGATGAAATGACTGTCACAGGTCTTGCAAGCTTGCAGATGATGTTTCTCCAAAATGTATTTATTCATTTTCATTCATTTTTTTTCATTAACGGACATTTTGACAAAAATTAATTACCTCCACAAAATGCTTTTTGTGTTCCTAGCCTACAACATGTAGCTGGTCTCCATGGCCACACACAGAGTGGGCTGGAGCCCAACAAACCACAGGCAACGGTGACTTCACCAGGAGGTGGTACCACACTGGGACAAAGGTTGTCTTTCCCTTGCCCCCAAATACCCAAACCATAAAACATGAACATCAAGCTAGAAAGTCCCCCTTTCTGTTGTGGCCCTGCCCCGGCACCAGGATGCTGTGCTGTGTGTCCCTCTGTCTCCTGCACCAGGGGAGTTCTGGGCAAAGATGTGGACCCCTCATGGGATTGCTGGACACCAGCTTGTAGGGTACAGCACCAGGTGACCCTTTGGTCTCACTTTAATTTCTGTGCCCTTGTCTCCTAACCGTACAGAGGCTGAGTGACCTGGACCCCAGTCAAGTGTGTTTACTAAAAGGAAACCAGCACCTGAGAGGGGTGCAGCATCTGACACTCACAATCACGGACCTAGGGCCAGGTACATAACTGACTGGGAGGTCTTTTTATCAACATTGTTAAGAATTTGAAGATCATGACAACAAAGGGTTCAAGCAAGTGTGGGGTTCGTCTAAGTGCCAGGCTCTGCGCAACAAGATACGATTTCTAAACTGCTTTTTATTTCTTAATTAATGTCAGGTATCCTGCACAAGGGGATAGTCCTCAAGAAATACAATGTCTCAAATAAAAGCAGAGCCTTCTTCCTTACCTTGACGCCGGCCACCCTCCCCAAGTCGGTCACACATCAGGATGCCTTTGTGCTAATAGCTTCTCTGCAGCACTGGGCAGTCACCCAGGGGCTGTACCCACTGGGATCTCTGCAAACACAGGAAGCACATGCTCTGGGGTAGACACGAAGGTGGTCTAGCTATGTTTGGCAGGTGTCCCATCTGTCAGTGAATTGACAAGAAACAGAGCAAAATAACTCCTTAAATTTTTATGAACCTTCGCCTAGGATTTGGAAACTGGATACCAAAGAGAATCATTGTAGGTGGAGGAATTTATTTTTTTTTAACTGGCACTTCATCATAGCATGTAGGTGGAGGATTTTAATGCAATTGTGGTCAATTACACAAAAGAAAGAAGGATACTCAAGGGATTATTTGGGACACAGATATTATAAGGATTTGCACTAGGATTCTAGACTACAGAAAGATTTAGATAATTAAACCAATGTATTAATGAGGAATTATATCATTGCAGAAATAAAATTTACATGGAGTTACAAACTGTTTACAAAAAGGTCAAGAAAAACTTGGAAGACTTGTGTCAGTTCAGACATGCATTCTTCCCATTCTGAGCTGTTGACTTGCACATTTATTGTGTATTTGACCCTCTGGGGAAGGGGGCGGGGTCCCTCCTGACAGGAAGGCTCTGGGGCCCAGGCAGGTCTCAGAATGACTACCTCAAGAGTCCTGTTCCCCTTTTATCACTGCACAGACCCAGAAGTCCACGCTGTCTTGCCCAGCACCTGCCATGACTGTCGGTCTCCTGGGCTGTGTGGGCTTTTGCCTCCTGTGGGCAGGTGAGTCCTGGGCAGGGCCCTTGCCTGGACTTCAGGATCTGGAGCCAGCCCTTTCCCTGGGGCTGCAGCGCCATCATTGTTCTCCTTCTCTGCAGGTTCAGTGAGTGCTGGTGTCACCCAGACTCCAAGATTCCAGATCCTGGAGACAGGACAGAACATGACGCTGAGATGCACCCAGGATACGAACCATGAATCCATGTACTGGTATCGACAAGACGCTGGGCTGGGGCTGAGGCTGATCCATTACTCAGTTGGTGTTGGTATCACTGCCAGTGGAGATGTCCCTGAAGGCTACAATGTCTCTAGATCAAGTATAAAGAACTTCCCCCTCACACTGGAGTCTGCTAGTCCCTCCCAGACATCCGTGTACTTCTGTGCCAGCAGTGAATACACAGCGCTGCACGGCGGCCTCCTCGCTGCACATAAAGGCAGGGGAGGCTCCGCACCCCCAGAACTCAGCGACGCCCTTGGCAGGGTTCTCAGCACCAGGACCCTGGAGCCCCGAGGGACCTGTGCAGTGCGAGCCTGGTCTGTGCCAGGTGCACCTGCAGGAAGTCCCAGCCAGCTGGACTGACCCCAGGCCTCAGGCACAGACGTGTCTCCCTTGTTGCTGTCTCATCTTTCTGCTCAGCTGTCCCATTGGGGTGGGGACGGGGCTCCCCTGGCTCTGACTGTCCTAGTCATTAGCCTGAGACTGAGGCCTCCAGGATGGGACGTGATTTGTGTTCCAGCTACATGTACATCCTTGTCTCTGCCTGGGCGCCACGTGGCTCTTCCTGTAGGGTTCCCCCCTGCCCAGCCCTTGCATGGCCTCTGCTGCAGCCCCCCTTTCCCATATGGGTGGTAGCCCCGGTTGTCCTTGCTGGGTCTCTCCTCCCCCGCTCCTGCCCCCTCCTCCAGCCAGGCTGCACAGACCCTCACCTGCACCTCCCTGCTTCCCATCACAGAGACTCAAAGGCCATTTCCTCTGCCCTGGGCATGGAGCCTTCCTTTCTGTAGAGGCGACTTCCTACCTGAGCTTCGGATCTCAGCCAAATCACCCCCTCCTGGGGGAAGCTTCCCCTCACCTCCCAGTTGAGGTCAGTTTCCCTCTCATAAACTTTCATGGTATCATGTGCCCATTAGTCAGTAGACTTTAGAACAGTTAGAATTTTCCAGATACTCTTTTTGTTCATTTTTCTACCCTACTAGATGTTAAACTCCATGAGGAACAAGGCTCCGCCTGTGCATTTATCAAGAACAGTGTCTGGCACATTGCAAACACCCTTTTCATAGAGAATGGATGAGTGATTGGTGAATGGACTGATGAACCAATAACAGGAACATCCTACGTCTCACTTTACGCTAAAAGAAATCTAGCATTAGTTACAAGACATACTCTCCCTTTGATCACTGGGCACAGGTGGTCTGGGGATTTGATGGGGAATGTCTATCCCAGGGGTTCAGTCCTGCTTCTGAGCGTCCATTTGTGGTTGCAGCACCAGATGTCCCCAGGTGTTTGCTTTCCATTTCAAGCACATCCTCCCCAATAAATCTGGACCAATGAGAGAACCATTCCAGAAATCCATCCATATGGTTTTCTTTCCTGAGAACCATTGCTGGTTCTAAAAATCCATTATGTTTCTACCAATAAAACTGATAGGAAGTTAATGGAATTATAATTCCACAAAAGTTTATGGGAAGAAGGGATTTATCATGGGAATTGGACCTTATGCAAATGTGGGAGGAGCTGAGGAAGAGGAGGTCTGGAAGGGAGAAGTCAGAAGGTCACAGAGACAGTCATCAGCCAGGGCTCCTGGGGCTCTGGTGCAGGAGACAGGCTGGAGTGTCAGGGCATGAGAGGATCAGAGCATGTCAGGCCACCCAGTGGACCTTGGCCAGGGAGTGTAGGAAAAGTCTAAGGAAACTCATTTCAGGGGATGCCGTTACCTCTGTGTGAGGCCACCTCTGTGGGTTCACAGCCAAGTACCTGGGGGTTGCCTGGTTGCTGATGGCTGACATTTGGGAAGACCAACTAACACAGAGTGCAGAAGGCAGAGAACTCCCTTGGTTTGTTGGACACATCTGTATCTGTCCTTCACTGCAACTCACTCTCTGACCACAATGACCTTCCACCTGTAACTGTGATTGTTCTATTTGTATATTCCTAATATAAGGAAACAAATGCTTCCTTCCCCAGTTCTAACCCAGAAAAACAAAGAAAAGGCATTCTGGGAAATGTAGTTCATTGCCTTCACTAAGTTGACTCAACACAATCTAGTATAGAATGATTTCTCCCAAATTGAGGCATCTGATCACATACCTTTTTCAACCTGCCATGGTTCCCCAGGCTCCTCTCCTGGGGGATACCTTCCCAGGTGAATGTAGACACAAGTCTGATGTTTCTGCTCTAGATTTTCCAAGCCCTGGTTACTAACTTTGCTTTCAAGACTGTGGCTGCCGTCTCCCTCCTGCCCCAAAGCAGAACTCTGTCTTCTGCTTGTACCTCCTTCTTCATTGAGCTTCTGTCTTGCTGGAGTTATGGGGACATCAGGACCCCTGGTCAGAGGGGTCCAGAGAGATCATCTCATCTCTAGCTACCTCTTGGACCCAGTTCTGGTATAGCTAAGGCAATTCTCTGGCCTCCCTTTGGGTTCCACAGTCTGAGAAATGTGTTTCATTTCATTATAGCTCATCAGCTCAGTGGGCTTGTGATAAACCCAAGTGAAATCATCAGAGCGAGGGCCTAGCCCTGCATTTCCATGATGATGTTGAGAATACAGTGCTGCAGAAAAGTTTCTCCTCATGCGTAGGTCTGGCCCCAAACAGGAAAGACCAGAGAGGGCTAAAGAGACAACACATGTCTCAGATGTTGTACAGGCAATTTTCCAGGACAATTTTTTACTAGTGACCAGAATTTCTCTTTAAGAAGACACCTCTGACAATTCTTCCTCTCATATTTGCTGAGTACCCACAATATCACATGTCCCAGCATCTTCTAACAATAGGAAAATAATCAAAAATAATCCAGATAACAGTCTCCTTCCTGCCCAACATTGACCAACTTCCCCAAACCTTGTTGTGCCCCCAAAGAGCTCTGTCTCCTCCTAGCTCATTCTACCCAGGCAGGTTTAATTCATAATTAATGTGATTCCTTAATCTACTCAAATGACAACACATGGCTTTAAGGAAAACAATATTGATTTTACTTTAAATAGGGTGGAACAACATAGTAAACTGAGTACTTTTGTTCCATAATTGTCTTAAGGTGGTCAATGGTAGAAGAAATCTTTGACGCTAGGACCCATGCACTGACTTTGTTAAAAAGGAGAGCATACATATTTACTTCAGTCACCCAAGTATGTTGTATTATGAATCCTGTGTTCCTGAGGTTGTGAGGATTGAGAGAGAAAGTGACATCACTGTGGGAACTGCCATGTGAGGACAAGGATGTCCCTCCTCCTCTGCTCCTGCTCATGGTGACCCTGATCTGGTAACCTTCCCATTCTGCTCCGACCCATTATGGGCTTCAGGCTCCTCTGCTGGGTGGCCCTCTGTCTCCTGGGGACAGGTGAGTCCCCAGAACACCGGGCAGTTTCACTGCATACCTGTGTGCACGTGTGTGTGTGTGTGTATGATATGACTACAACTGCTTTCCTCATTCTGTTCTCAACTTCTGTCTCCACAGATCACGCAGGAGCTTGAGTCTCCCAGTCCCCCAAGATACAAGGTCACAGAGAGAGGACAGAATGTGACTCTCAGGTGTGATCCAATTTCTGGTCATACTGTCCTTTTATGGTACCTACAGACTCTAGGGCAGGGCCTTCAGTTTCTGATTTACTTCCAAGGCAAAGGTATAGCAGATCAATCAAAGCTGACTAGTGAGTGGTTCTCTGCAGTGAGGGATCGTTCTCTACTCTGAAGATCCAGCCCGCAGAGCAGGGAGACTCGGCCATGTATCTCTGTGCCAGCAGCTTAGCCACAGAGTGGCACAGTCACCTCCTTCCTGCTCACAAACTCCTCCTTCTCTCTCCTTGCAGCTCCCAGAGACCCTAAAGAGAGGCCACTCCTTGTTCAGTCTCGAAAGCAAAGAAGGAGATTTGGACCTCAGCTTTCCTGTGGGTGGAAAGAGACCACAGATTCACTCCTGAAACACAGTGGCTGTAAAGTGTGTGGTGGAAACAATTGTGTCCTATTGGGTTTTAGAAGTCCACACAGCCAGCTCCATACTCCAAGGCAGAAAACTTTCTATGTGAGAGAAATAGAAGAGACTTCAGAAGAGTGTTTCTGTCTCAGCTGGGCCGTCAGGGCTGGGAGAAGCAGTCGTCTATAGGACTTGGAGGTTGCTGTCTACATATGTGAGTTTTGGTCATGGGCAGGGAACGCGCCTCTTCTCCTGCATTTGTTGATGGCATTTGGTATCTGGAAGGTCTGAGGCTACTTCTGCAGGAACATTCTTTCTTCTGAAGCCCCTTCCATTGGAACTTTTCTGGACCATAGTATCAAACCTATTTTCCTGTTTTGTGATTCTCTCTGCTCTTGTTCCTAGAAGCCACAATCTAAGGGAGCCTCAGCTGGTCATTATCTTACCTGGTGCCCAAGTTCCCTTGCTGTGTGGGTCTGTGTCTCCTATGAGCATGCCTGTCCAGAAAAGTGACAACTATTTTGAAATTAAGTAAAGGTCACACCAAATTCATTCTTTATTAGCAATTATCTTTCTTTGCATCCAATATGCACATGCTAGAGTCACTTGTAACAGAGATGGGAGAAGCAGCAGCTCAGGCTGGCAGCCCATTTACAGCCCCACTATTCTGTGATACCGAGCAACTCTGGGATGAGGACTAATTTTCTTTGGAAAATATGCAGCCCCAGACCAGTCAATAATGACCCTGTACCTATTTTTCGCTAATGTATTGGAAGCATCAAACTCGCCTTAAATATCCTCCTTTCCGAGATGCAATGCAGTCCTTTTCTATCTCAGTCCTGAGAGATTCTGTGGAGCTCTCAGGACACCCCCTGCTCCAGGGGCAGGAACTCCAGGGATCCTCCTCAAGTGCTCCTCCCAGACTGCAGCAGGGCTGTGCTCTCCAGGTCTAGGGTGCAGGCATGGCTTTGTCTCTCTCTCAGGTAAAGGGAGATCATAGAATGATGTTGGGGTAAGAGAGAGTGGGTTCCTGAAGTTCCTCTCAAATATTTCTCAAACATTTCTTTGCTTTCTCTTTCAGTCTACAATGTGGCTTATTAGGAGAACAATTTCTTTCTGATGGCATTGTTTCTGGCACTTGGAAAGGTTTTCATGGTTAAATTGCATTAAGAAATCATTTCAATTATGCATCTCTTCTGTTTGGATATAACTCGATAGGGAAAGAAACAGCAATAAGTTTAAAAGCAGTCAGTTTACATGTCTGATGATGAAGGCACTGTTTAAGTTTCATTGCACACACCTAACTTTAGGTCCAGTAGAACTGAAAGGCACAGGGTTAAAGGGCATGTGATCCAGCGCTGAGAGAGGACTATGCCAAATATTGTGGGGCTTTAAAGGAGGGAGGCATGATTTCTCCTTCAGATGGTGCTCAACCAGGAAGGAGCAGGCAGGGGGTCCATGGGAACCTGAGAAGGAGCAACTACTAGGAGCAAGTCTAACTCAGGGTGGAGCATGGGTTGCAGGAGCAAATTGTTGGAAATGGACATGGTTCATCTGGGCTGTCACAGAAGACGGTGGAAAGGGAAGTGTTATAACCCAGCCCACCGTGCCCGGGCAGCTCCTACTTCCTGACGCTACTATATTGCATCAATGCGTCCTCATTTCCCACCAGCCCCCTGCCTCTTCCAGAATCATCTCCTTCCTCCCTGCTGCTCAGATCAGCAGGTGCGTGTTGTACACATTATTTGTTTCCTGTTGATCACCCTCTGCCGACCTTGAGTCCACCATCCCTATTTTCCCATTAGATACTGCTCCCTCCATGAACACTCATTGCCTTATAAGATAACATATAATTTATGAGTCAATTTTATTTTCATTAATGCCCATTCCTCCTCTTCAAGGCAATCTCATAACTGGCCCTATGTTTTGTTAATCAATATTTTAGAATAACATTGATTGTCATTTTGGAGGGCATTATGTTTATCTTTAATAAAGAAGATAAAATAACCTCTTTAAACTTCAACTTCTGTGTTTCATTGTTTTTTTAGGTGAAATATTATTTCCTTCCATTCCTCTCATTCTAATCCTCTCTCTTTAGAAGCTAGTTTTAAGGAAGGGAATCTTAGTTTGGCTCTATCTTCCAGCTATGTGGTAGGAGTTACGATGAGGGTGGGGTATTAATCACGGTAGCTCAGTGAAATAGGCAGGATGACAATCAGTGTTGGGATTATAGTTTAAGGAAGTTGATCACAAAACATTCAAGATAGGATTTCTGGAATATTCTAGCTGACATACCGACCTTCCCAGCATCCCTTGCTCACTGCATAAGCGATAATGATGAAACTCCACTTAATGGCCACAAGATGGCACTGTGGTCCCCTGGGATCTAAGGAGCTCTGGGGAGAGTCTGGAACAGCAGCCTAGGGAGGGAAAGGGTTAAAAAATATGGGCTTGAATCTATGATTATGAAGAAGTTGAAGTTTTCAGTTATTGTTAGGCTTCCTGCAGCCATGCAAGTGGTGGGAGGTCCCTGTCAACTTTAAAGAGAACCACAGTTGAAGAGTGTGTCAGGACAGCCTTGCTGTCAGGGGCAAGTGCACACAGAGGAGCAGCTGCCTCAGGGGAATGTGTGAACCAAAGCCCAGCGCATGGCTGCTGCCCCCATCCTCCCTGAAGCTGCGCTAAGCCATGGCCTCCGTGAGAGGAGGGGGGATCCTGCCTGAGCCCAGTCAGAAGGGACCTGGGCCAGGGAGAGTCTGGA
>VBSM01003176.1:5363500-5484542 GCA_008086735.1 Cheirogaleus medius | reverse complement strand
GCCTTTCCTTCCCTTTCCTCTGCAGATTCCCACTTCCTCTTAATTCTTGTCTTCACTTGATGTCTGTCTCTCCAACAGGCCCCATGTGCACTGTTATCACCCAGACATCAAGATAGAACATTACACAGACAGGGAAAAGGATGATCCTGGAATGTTCTCAGATTAGGAACCATTATTCAATGTTCTGGTATTGACAAGACCCCGGACATGGGCCAAGGCTGATCTGTTATCAGTAGTGTCTGCAGCACTACCCCAGGAAATGTCAAGGAAGAGAGAAACATCTTCTGAAATAAAACTGAGGGTTTCCCTGACCCTGGAGTCGACCTGCACCAAGCAGACCCCTCTGTATCTCTGTGCCAGTGCACCCATGGCCCTGCATAGCCAGCTACACTGTGCACTAAAAGGGCAGCCACAGGCTGGAGGAGGACTCTCCTTCCCTAATCCCCTGCCTCAACCAGGAGAAAACGCTGCCCTTTCTCAAGCTCTTCCCAGACTTCCCAGCAATGGATCTCAGTCTGAGGATTCTCGTGCAACACGTACCTTAGTGTGAGATGAGGTCCATCATGGTGGTGTGTATGTAAATGCAAACTGCAATTTTGCTTCATTTGGATATTCTAGTAATTGAGTAGAGCAGAGGAATTATAGTTTCCAACATGAAATTTGTGTTTCATTTCCTTTTCAAGGGAGAAGAACTAAGTAGAAAGCAGCTGAGTAGCTTTAAACTGCCTGAATGATCTGAGATTCTATAAATCTCTAAGTCGTACACATAATGTTCTTTCTGAAGGAAAAATAATTCTAAATGGCAAGTTTTCAAACACACAAGTAAAAATCCACTTAGGAGAAATGTTAGTAGATGTAGCAAACAGTTTTGTTGGACTTGAAGATAATCAACTAGTAGAATTATTAAAAAGGGACTATAAGCGAATCCTCTACCCAGTATTTGTGGGTGTAGGTCGGTGTTTTGAGTTCTGAGGGTAGATAAGGAAGGAACCTAATTCTTAGCATTACTTTGGTTTGATTAATATTCATAAGCTCATGTTTTTCTTGAGAAATATTACAGAATAATATTGTGCAAGCATGTTATTTTCTTCCAGCCTGTATCTCTCCATAGCACCTACAGGCAGAAGTCCACACCCAGGAGCAAAGTTTGTTAACTTGGGATCTACTGAGCACAAGACTGGGAGGTCCATAGAGGGGCTTCACAGGAATACAAATCCCATGGGCAGCAAACCCCGCGTGCCAAGGCTGTGCCCAGGTGCACCTCTGTGAAGCTGCCACAGGAGGAGTACCCGCTCCACCACAGCCCGTCACAAGGAGAGGAGCAGGCTGCTTGCTTGGCAAAAAGTCAATTTATCAATCGGCTAATCTGCTGAAAGCCAAAATGAAAGACTATATTGGGAGACTGATGAATGCCCAGTTTTCCACATTACATTGTTTATAGCAATTCATCATTCATGGAATGTTCGTAATACTGTTTAAAGGTTTTTTGTTTTTTTTTAAGTTTTTGTTTGTCCATAGCTTTTCTTCAGCCATTGATCCTCAATTATTTCTGCCTAGAAATAGAAATACTTTTCAGCTCACCTTGTCTTGATGCCAAATTTGTATTTTGTATATCTTAGTGACTGAGCACATCTTACATTCTATTTTATACAGATATCTGAGTCTTCCTGTGTTATTTTTGTGTGATTCATTTCTAAATTGGACTGTACCAGAATATATTAATATTTATATTTGACTTCCATCTATTATACATATGTACATATACTTTTTAGTAATACTTTTTAAGGTATAATTAATAGAAAGTCAAACACTCTATTTAATAGAAGGATGAATTTGACTAATTCATACATTAGTGTAACCATAACAAAACATGATAAGGAACATTTCCATCACCCAAGAAATTTTTCTCATGTTCCTTTATAATCAACTTCTCCCAGAGGTAACTAATATATTTCTGATTTCTATCCCCATTGATTAGTTTATTCTATTCTTGAACTTCATATAAATGGAATCATATAGTACATTTTTATTGATTTATTTTCATCCAAAATTAATATTTTGAGCTACATTCGTGTTGCATTAGCAGTTCATTCTTCCTTATGGCTGAGTGGTATTCCATTGTATAAATATACGAAAACTTGTTTATTCATTCTCATGTTGAGGAATATCTGGATTAGTCCTGTCTTCAACCATTATGAACTTGTTCTGAACAGTCTTGTACAATTCTTTGTGGACAAATGCATTCGTACTTCATAGGTTTAGATCTAAGAGTGGAATTACTGATTCATGGGGTAGGTGCACGTGCTATGGTTTGAATGTCCCACCTAAACTCATGTTGAAATTTAATTACCAGTGTAATGGATTGGCAGGTGAGACCTTTAAAAGGTGATTAGGTCTTGAAGGATCTGCCTTCATGAATAGATTAAAGCCCTTGTTGAGGGTGTGAGTTAGCTGTCAAGAGACCAGGCTCTTGATTAACAGGATGTGTTCAGCCCTTGTCTTTATGCCTTGAGCCCTCCCTTCTGCCATGGGATAATGCAGCAGGAGGCCCCCACATTTGTGGCCCCTTGACCTTGGCCTTTCCTGTCTTCCAAACCATGAGCCAAATAAATACTTTATCTTTCTAAATTACTCAGTCTGTAATATTCTGCTATAGCAGCAGAAAATGAGCTAAGATAGAAAATTGGTACTAAGAGTGGTCTTGTTGATACTAAAATAAACTACCTGCAAATATGGAAGCAACTTTGAAACTGGGTGATGGGTAGAGGCTGGAAGAATTTTGAGGAGCAGGTAAGAAAAAGCCTGTATTGCTGTGACTCGAGTACTGAGGACCATCCTGGCGAGGGCACAGAAGAAGAGAAGAGACGTAGGGAAAGCCAGAATCTTCTCAAGAATTTCCCAGGTGGCTGTGACCAGGATGTTGGTAGAAATCTGGGTGGTTAAGGCAACTCTGATGAGGTCTCAGAGGGAAAGGAGGAAAAAGGTAATTGGGAACTAAAACGGATGTCACCCTTATTCTCAAGAAGCGAAACCCTTGGCTGAATTGTGTCCCTGTCTTAGGACTTTATGGAATACAGAAATTATAAGCAATGAACTAGGGTACTTGGTGGAAAAAATATCTAAGCAGCAGAGCAATCTGGCTGCTGTGTGGCTACCTCAGCCACTCTGATATGTAATCCAGCAAGAATGGAGCCAGGAGAGTAGATTTTGCAAACCAGGACAGTCGGTTACCCGACCACCCTCTGCTCTCCTGCCATGGTCTCCCACAAGACAGGCCTACTGGAGGGACAGAAGAAGGAGGAGGTTAGGATGGTCACTGGGTCAGCCTCTGAGGGCAGGGTGCACCTGGAGGGAAAACACAAACCCCCCAGAGCACTGCACACAGCATGGCCTTCGGTAAATCCCAGTTGTCTGTTCTGTGCTGTGAGCTGATAAAGCACCAGAACAAATTCTGGGGATTCTGTACTGCTAATAATTTACACACAGCCAGGTCAACTTGGACCTGATCAGATGGACTAAATCGTGGTGAGTCTACATCACTGACTGCTCAGGGAAGGGCCTGGGAATGTGCCCTGGGAAAGGAAAATACAATCAGAAACCTTGGTATGAATCTAATATCAATAATGATATGAGCTCAGCCAGGCAGAGCTGGGACAGGAGGGGTGGCCCAGGCTCCTCACCCTCAGCTGATGGGCAGGTGTGAGTCCAGCGATGAGCACTGCCGCAGTAGATGGGGAGGTTGGGAGGGGAGGGGACAGCCTGGGTGCTGGGGCAGTGGGCGGAGGAGCAGCTGCCCCATCAGAGAAGCATCTGCCCTCACCCTGTCCCTCCTCTGCAGATCAGGGAGCTCTGGCCCTCAGGAAGCCTGCAGGGGGTGACCCAGGGCTGTGACATCACAGGATACTCCTCCCATCAGGAAAAGTGAGCCCAGACTCAGCTCTTCCCCAAGAGGCCCACACCCTGAGCACAGAGCACACAGTGCTGCCTGCCCCGCTGTGCCATGGGCTCCAGGCTCGTCCACTGGGCGATGCTTTGCCTCCTGGGCACAGGTGAGCCCTTTGGACAGGGCAGCTTCTCCATTCTGATCTTTTCCACCCCCGCATCCTGCACCTGACCTTGGGGAGGCACCACCAGGCTGTCTCCTGTGCTGAGTCTCCATCTGCTTCTCCACAGGCCCAGCAGAGGCTGGAGTCACCCAAACTCCAGGACACCTGATCAAAGCAAGAGGACAGGAAGTGACACTGAAATGTTCCCCTGACTCTGGGCACAACCGGGTGTACTGGTACCAACAGATCCCGGGTCAGGGTCTCCGGTTTCTCATTGAGTATTATAATGGGGAACAGGGAGAAAAAGCGGACATCTCTCCCCGATTCTTAGGTCACCAGTTCAGTGACTATCGCTCTGAGCTGAACGTGAGCACCCTGGAGTTGGGGGACTCGGCCCTGTATCTCTGCGCCAGCAGTTTCCACAGCCTTACAGAGCCACCAACATTCTGTGCACAAACTTCCTGGTTCAGCTCTGACTCCAGAGGTGCATGCTTTACCGAAGTTTCACTACTTCAAGGCGTGCTTCCAGTTGTTTCCAAGGCGTTCCCTGTGTCCAGCTGAGCTGAGAGCATTTCCAGCCAGGAGAGCCCAGGCCCACCTGTGTGGGCAGAATTTGTTCACTTCTCTATCAGCATCTTCTTTAGCTTGTCAGGTCCTGGGCAACTTCTGCAGAAAAGCAACAACTGAGGCTCCAAATGTCTGCTAGATTCTTTGTATATGTTCTATGTTCTAAAGTTTTACAATAATTATGCAAATCAAGTATGTATTCCCCTGTTATATATGGAAAGCTTAGGGATGTTGAATCCTTTCCCCAGTGTCTCCCGGTTTGTAAGAAGCAGAAATGGGAGAAAAACTTGTGTGTGTTCATCAATTCTGTACATCTTCCGTCTACCCTGCTGTCCTACCATCATCACCTGCTATGTCCTGGTCAGTGGGACAGAGCCCCTTTCTGCTCTCAACTCCCTAGCTGGGCAGAAGTGGGAGCTCGGACATCTCCGGGGGTCATTACTGTCCCCTCTTCATTGGCAACTTTGAGGAATATGTAATTTCCCACTAATCCTTTATCATTTATATACATTCCTTGTGCCTTTTTTCAGTCTGTAGCTTGCATTTTCATTTTTTTATTGTGTGTTTTGATGCAGAAGGTTTAATTTAATGCAATGGAAATTATAAATAATTTGGTTTGTGTCTAGACTATAAAAGAATCCTGCCTCCAATAAATGCTTAAAAATATTTTCCTTAATTTGTTCTAGTAAAACTTAAATGTTACTTTTCCCAATTAAGAATAAATGTACCTGAAATGTATTTTCATGTACAAAATAAAGGAGAGATGTTGGAATGTGAGGGAGAAACATATAGTCAGGGCAGAAGAAACAGTGTGTAAGAAAAGATCCCTAAGGTAGAAAATGCGGATGGTGGTGGAGGGGCAGGTGGAGGGCGAATGCCCTTGGCCTTTCTGGGCTACTGTCTCCTGGAAGGATGGCAGTGGTAGAGGAGGCCATTATGGGTCACGGTTTATGACTGTAGGTGGAGGGTAGCAGAGGGCAGAGGGCCAGTCGGCAGGCAGATGGCAGAGTCGCCAGCTGGTGGGGGACAGTGACATCACTGATGATTCCACTGAGAGCCAGGCTTTGTTTCCTCAACACACAAATGAAGCAATTTCCCACAGTCTGTCCATTTGGCCCTGACCCTGCTGTGACCACCAGGCTGCTGTGCCTCCTGGGGCAGGGGAGCTCTCTGCAGCCCCTCCTGGGCTCACCACAGCCTGGGCCCACCACAGCCTGGGCCCAGCCTTTGCCTGTGCCTACGTTCTTGGGGCCCCTCCTTGGGCACTCAACTTCCCTCTCTCACAGACCCCACGGATAGGCGAGGACAAGGACAGGACATAAAGTGGCAGGGTGATGTCCCAGATTGTCGTCTACAAGGATATGTCAGGTTTCAAGCCAGGTACAGCTGATCCCTTGCAGTTGCCCCAAGGAGAAATCCAGGTGGCTCTGTCCATGTCAAAGGCAAACATGTGGCCTTTCTCTCTCACATCCTCTTCCAGCCCTGGTGCCCTCTTGTTCCAGCAGTCACCCCACAGCCCCCCCCCTCCACACACAAAGCTCAGGAGAAGATCCGGCACCCTTGCCTTCAGGAGGCCACGATCCAGGCAGGACAGACATTGTCCCGGACAGCTGGGATGGGGCCTCAGGGCGCGGGGGAAACTCTGCTCTGCGCTGAGGTGCTTCCCCAGGCCAGTCTCAGCTGGACTAGGGGACACGAGCACCCTGACCCCAGGGGGTGTAGCTTTCTCTTCCAGGCCTCTCCTGTGGCTCTGCATTAGAGCTGCCTCAGTTCTGTCCTCAGAAGTCCTCTTGCGCAGCTGCCGGCAGAAAGAAAAGGTCATGTGCCGTTGTCCATGTGCAGACACCATGGACAGCGCAGCTCTCCGTTTTTTCTCCTGCTGGCCTTTCACAAGCCACCTTCCCCCACACACGCCCGTGTCTGTCCTCGGCCTCCTCCCTGGAGGTCTGCTCGGTTGTCCTCCCCCTCCTCACTCCTCCTCCCTTCCTCAGCCAGCATCTTCCTCCTAGGCCCACGCTCCTCCGCCTAAAGGCCTCTCCACTCCCACGCTGTGTCCTCCATGTCAACACGAGTCTCTCTTTTGCTCTTCTTGCTCCACATCTCAGTCTAACTAGCACCCCCGCCTTAGGAAACACTCCTCCAGCTGTTGGACTGGCCACCTCTCCTCACTATAAATGCTCATGGCTGACAATATTCATAGCATTTAGCACTGTTGTCATTTTCCATGAATTTGTGTGGCTATTTAACAGAAACCTCTCTTGCTCTCTGCACTTTCAACCTCATCATTGTAAGGACTGTGGAAGTTTTCGTTCCCCATTTTACGGCCAGTACCGACAGCAGTTCCAGGTACTAGTGACCCATCTTTAAAGAACAAAGAGTGAATAACGAAAGACCCTCTAGGTTCCCACTTGCGCCATTCCAGAAGTCTGGGCACATTAAATGGGAACTTCCATCCCTTTGTCTCCTGGGATCCCATGAGTCCTGGAAAATGAGGAGCAATCCCTATCATGGAAGTGCCATTGGACCCCAAGGCTTTCTGCAGGACTGACCTTCCTGTCTGCCCATCACCTTCCTGGGCTTATGTCCTCCTTCCGTCTTCTTCCCTCATAGGTCCCCTGAATTTTGGATTTTTGACTGACACACTTTTCTCTTTCTCTCTCTCTCCCCTGCCGCATCCCACCTCCCTCCACCCCAGAGGTTAGTTTTTCACTCTCCTAATTTCCCTGTTTGGAAAAATGTATGCTTCATGCCTCCCTCACTACCATATGCAGAAGTTGAGTTTGAGGCATTTAAACCTCCAATCAGCAAGAGCTCTGCTGTGTCATGGCAGATCCTGAAGCCTAATTGAGGCCCAGCTTCTTTGGACAGTGTCAACAGAGCTGCATCCTGGTGACTACACAGCTGGCCACTTGAGGGCACTGTGGGTCCACTGAGCGGGCCACTGCTGAGGCTGCCTGGAAGAGGGAGGGTTAAGGGAGATGGTCTTGGCTTGGTCCCAGTGTCAGTGTCAGGGATATTACTTGAGGAAGCAGAGGTAGTGCTGGCACAGGAGGGGTTAATCATCATCTTCTCACATCAACTGATGGGCAGGTGTGTTTCTCACGGCAGAGAGTCAGAAACTGCAGCCTTCCATGGGTAGAGGGCTCTCTAGGAGACTACATGTATTTGATGGGGAGTATGAGATCTCAGTGGGGCAGCCTGGATAATCCAAGCCATGTGTAGACAAAGGAGCACCTGCCTCAGAGGACAGTTGGAAAAGCTGTGGGGATGGCCGTCTGCCCCAAACCCTGCCCTGCTCTCAGCACAAACAGCTCCCCCTGCCCTGCAGGAGGCCAGGCAGAATGAGGGAAGGCCTGGGTCAGCTGAGCCAGTCCAGGGGGAAGGGTGCCTACAGGATGGTGATGTCAGAATAGTGACATCACAGGCAACCCTCCAAATAGAGATAAAGGGAGGAGCAAGACTCCTGCTTTCTCACCCAAGGAGACCAGCACTCCGAGTAGGGAGATGCCTGACTCTGCCTGGGGCACCAAACTCCTCTGCTGTGTGACCCTTTGTCTCCTGGGGGCAGGTGAGTCCTGAGCACAGGTGGGACATCCCCTGAATTCACAGTTCTTGATTGTTGCTGGAGTATCAAATACTGCCCTGTGCTAGGTGTTCAGCTTTAGTCTCCTTCCTCTGCAGGTCCACGGGATGCTGGAGTCATCCAGTCCCCAAGACACCTGATCAAAGGAAAGCAGGAAACAGCCATTCTGAAATGCTACCCCCTCTCTGGACATGACACTGTGTACTGGTACCAGCAGGCTCCGGGGCAGGGACTTCAGTTCCTCATTTCATATTATGAAAAAACGGAGAGAGAAAAAGGAAACATCCCTCCAAGATTCTTAGGCCAGCAGTTTGCTGACTACCATTCTGAGCTGAACTTGAGCTCTCTGGAGCTGGGGGACTCAGCTCTGTATCTCTGTGCCAGTAGCTTGGCACAGCCCTGCAGAGTCACTGGCTTTCTGTACCCAAACCTTCCTGTCCCAGCTGAGGATGCAATAGGGAGAGAGGGTGGAGACTGTCACACAGATTTAGCCAAGCCCCAGGGATGCTTCTAGTTCTTTTCTAACATTCTCTGCAGAGTTCAGCCAGATCCCTCCTTAACATGTGGGCCCCAGGCCCATTAGATGTCCTCTCATCTCTGCATGGATCTTCCAGTTGCAGCAAATGGCAGGAGCTCCCACTCTGGGCTAGAGTGTGGGCATTTGTCTTAGTCCATTTTCTGTTGCTAGAACTGAATACTTGAAACTGAATAATTTATAAAGAAAAGAAATTTACTTCTTTTGGAGGCTGGAAAGTCCAAGGTCAAATGGCCACATCTGGCGAGGGCTTCTTGCTGAGTCCCCAGGCAGTGCAGGGTGTCACATGGTGAGGGGGCTCACAAGGGATGACCAACTGGCTTTTATAACAGACCCACTCTCATGATAACTGACCCACTCCCTCCACAGCCCACTAATCCATGAATAGATTAATCTACTTATGAGGGTAGAGCTCTCATGGCCCAATCACCTCCCACGGGTCAACTTGTCAACAGGCTGCACTGGGGATCAAGTTTCCAACACATAAATTTTGGGAGGATGCAGTCAAACCATAGCAGTATATATTATGTGTTTTAATGCAAGGATGGACATTAGTATAATATATCTACTTTACAGATGCAGAAGATCTCAATGTACCATTTTATAGATAGGAAGCTGTAACTCATGGACTCCCCCAATATTTTAAATTTACAAGCGTCAGAGCCAGGATCCAAACCTCCAAACCTCCAAAATCAAGCTTCTCCCACAATTCCACATTGTTCCCTAGGCCTTAGTCAACAAGACATAGCAGAGCGCTCACTGCGTCTTCCATCTCAAGGCCAGCTGGGCGGCAGGGGGAGGTCGCACATTATGGGATGCAGTTACTCTGGCTTATTGCCTGTCGACTTCCAGGACATACAACTTCAAGCCACAAGATGTTTGTCCTGTCTTGGCTCCATATAGAAGCGGTCCATGATATCTCCTAATACAGGACCAAAGTGACAAAGGGCATTTCCAGTACATCAGAGGACAGAACCATTAGAACACATACAGAAAGAGACATATGAGAGAGGATCTATTAGGGGAATTGCTCATGTGGTTGTGGGGGCTGAGAAGTCCCGCAGCAGCCGGCCGTCTGTGAGCGGGAGACCCCGCGGCGCAGGTAGTGTGGCTCAGTCCAAGCCCAAGGGCCTCGGAACCAGAGAAGCCGGTGGTGTAACTCTCAGTCCGAGGCCGAAAGCTTGACAACCTGGGGCGCTGCTGGTGCAAGCCCCAGAATCCAAAGAGAGGAGAACTTGGGGTTCTGATGCCCAAGGGCAAGAGAAGAAGGGTGTCTCAGCTCCGGGAGATAGAGTGAAAATTCACCCTGCTGCTGCCTTTTTGTTGTATCCAGGCCCCCAGCTGACTGAATGGCGCCAGCCATGTGGAGGGTGGATCATTCCCGTGCAGTTCACCAACTCACACCCATCTCCCCCAGAGACACCCTCACAGACACACCACAAAATACTGCCTTACCAGCTGTCTAGGTTCTCTTAAATCCGTCAGTTTGACACCTGAGATTAACCACCGCTATGCCCATGAGAACATGCAGAGCCCTGAGCCCTGACATGAGGCTCCTATCAGGCGAATTCATGACACAGCATAAAACAGTATTCAAATTACATAGACCCTGACCTGGAGACTTTAAAACCTTTGTGGGCATCATGGGGCTCTTTGAACAGAGGATGTGTATGTAGGCTGACAAACAGTTCTCCAAAGTTTAAGCAAAAAGAAAACCTAGGAGAAGGCACTTGAAGGTGAATTGTGAGCAGAGAAGTCATGAAAGGCAAATGGACTGCCATGAGGATGTACCTCACACATGTGGTCCCCAATCCCTGGGCCAAGGAGTAGCAGCGGTTCGCGGCCTGTTAGGAACCCGGTTGCAGAGCTCCCCCACGCGCCCCCCTTCCCATGCAAAAATTGTCTTCCATGTAAGGTAGGAAATGGGAGGGGTAGCTATTAAATCATGTATATATATATATATAATAAAATGTTACTACATATACAATATAAAATTACGTATATATCTTATATAGCATATGTGTAACATATATGTAACACGTATGTGTGTGTGCATGTGTGTGTATCTGTGTATGTGTGTATTTTGATTGGTTCCTGTGGGGAAGGGAAGGGGTGTGACAGGTCAGCTCTTCTGCTCAAGCATTTGTCAGGGACAGTGACATCATCGAGTCACCAAGAGCCCAAGTTCTATTTCCCCAAAGCTGGGCTGGGTGAGACGAGATTCTGTCCTGGACCTGAAATGGGCCCCCAGATCTTCTTCTATGTGGCCCTTTGTCTCCTGGCAGCAGGTGAGGGCTGGTCACAGGAGGGCTTCCTTCCCTGGAAGCCCCAAGAATTCAATGCAAGCCTTTCTCTTGGAATGGCAGCATCAGCCTCTGTCACTCTCTATTACAGGATACACGGATGCGAGAATCACTCAAAACCCAAGACACAAGATCACAGAGATAGGAAAGCAGGTGACACTGAGGTGTCACCAGAATGACAACCACTTCTATATGTACTGGTATCGACAAGACCTGGGACATGGGCTGAGGCTGATCTATTACTCAGTTGATGCTAAAAGCAAGGCCAAAGGAGAAGTCTCTGAAGGCTACAATGTCTCCAGATCAAAGATAGAGGATTTTCTCCTTATTCTGGAGTCTGCTACCCCCTCCCAGACATCTGTGTACTTCTGTGCCAGCAGTGAATACACAGCACTGCACAGCTGCCTCTTCTCTGCACAAAAAGAGCAGTCAGAAAGTCTTAGGTTGCCTGTGGCTGTCCCCACCCAGGAACATCCTGGCCTCCGTAGGAGTCCCAGAGCCTTTGCCAGGCTGGGGACCTTAGGGAAGTGGTCGATATGACCCTCAGTGAGTCCGTCCCTGAGCCAGTCTCAGCCTGACCGGAGCTCCCCCCACAGCCTGAGCTTGCTGGGTCTCTCTCCTGCTGCTTTCTCTTTCTGCTTGCAGAAAGAAAAATGCATCTTTGGTTGAGATTGGTGGCGATTCCCTTGATCATCTCAAAGCCACCACACTCTTCTCTCCCCCCTGGCTCCAGTGACCGCCTCACCTGCCCCTCCCCCTGCCCTCTACCCTTCGACTCTCGGTCATAAACCTTCACTCATGGTCACTGTCCTGGCTGCCTTTCTTCTTAGGTCAACAGCCCTGCAGACCCTGTAGCACGAGCCCTGCACCCGCCTCTCCACCGCCGTCCTGCACGCGGTTCCCGGCTCTCCCTGCTTCAGGTTCTGAGTGTAAAATATACAGAAAAACAGAAAATTTTAGTAATTGATACACTGATGTACATTTTAATATGATTTATTATTCTTTCAACTTTTCCTTAGATGTTAGGTTTTTTTATTTAGATGTCAGTTTTTGAAACAAAATGTAAGGAAAAAAATCTTAAGATTCCAAAGTGTTGGCATTATTTCAGTCTAATGATAGGTATTTTCACATTCATTTTCAAGACCTTTGAAATATTCTACTACCGTAAAACACATGTACAATATAAGGTCTCTTCTAGCCCTATAATGTCTCCTTTTTCCACAGGAGACAGGATATCATTGAAAAAAATTCAAAAAAGAATGTAAAAAGTTTATAGTTTGAGGATAAAGCAGCTCAATATCTCTGACAGGAGCCCAAAACTTAGCTAGCAGTGCCTGCCAAGAAGCCTTTCAGCAGATACGTAGGACTTTTTCCTGAATCAAGAGATTCTGAGTTGTCTACGAGTTGATCAAAAACTCACAAGCTTTGGGAAATTGAATTTAAGCAGAGGAAGAGTACATTTGTCCCACACAGTGTGTGTTTGTGTAACGGGGAGGGGCTCCAGCAGGACAGAAGGTGGAGCTGGGAGGATTCCCCCCCCTCCACACCCCCCCACCCCGTTTCCTCACAAACACTGTGCAGCGTTAGCCCCGATTCTCCTGAAGGTAGTGTAGAATTCACCCCAGGCTCCCTGAGCCACGGACGGAGGACCTGAGTCCAGTGACTTTGAACCATCGCCCCTGAGGAAGCTCTGGGTTTGATGGAGTCCACATGTTTTGAATGGGACTTAGCGCTGCCTGAAAAATTGAGTATAAAGGAAAGAGGGGGCTCATTGCATCCAGGATCTGTCTGCAGATGTTGAGAGTGGCCAGTAGAATGAGAAATATTAAGCAGAAACTCTTGTTCCTGCATTGATGAAGGGAGGTCTGAACTGCAGCGAATCACTGAGTGGAGTCTCTTGAGCCTCCATCAGGTTAGATAGACGAGAGACAAGAGCCAGCCTGAGTGCTCAGAGACTCGCACAAGGGAGAGCCACTGCCTTGGGGAGCATCAGAGCGGTGTCAGCAGTACATACGCCTGAGCCCCACACCTAACCCACTCTCGCTGTGGCCTGGACGATGTGTAGGATGGGGTAAGGGCAACTTGGGAGAAGAGAGTAGATAATTCCAGACCTTGCCTGAAAAGCTCATCTTAATTTGCTGGCAGTAACATCATGAATATTCTTACTGAGATTTTCCGTAAGTCTCGCCTTTCCTCCCCTGAGCAGCAAGATGACCCGTTTCTGCCCTGGAATAGATTTCTCCAGTTTCTTCAGTTGTGCTGCCCAGGAAGCACGTGAGACCTGGGAGCAGGTGGAACATTTCTTCCCTGGAGATGGCATGCCTCGATTTCAAATATTTCACATGCTGCCTGATAAGTCCTGTCTCCAGCCTCCCAGCCCAAATACTGTTGTTACCCAGAACCTTCACCCCTGGTCACAAGAATGGAACAGGTAGGAGCCCCTGGATATGAAGAAAATTTCCATCATATAATTATTGATTAGTGCCAACATGAGCTGGACTCAGACCAGCAGCTTTTCTACTTTAGTGATAGAGAATTTGTAAGGAAAAAGATGGCTCTGGTAATTCTATACCTATAGGTCGTCACCTAGTAACCTTGACATGTGTCTGCTAGGTTTTTGGGAACTTGGAAGGATATCTCTGAGCTCAGAAATACACTCTTCCCACCTCTCTGAAGACACATACCCTTGTTTTGTTCTCTCATACCAACTCTCGGGGCTTCTCCAATCCCCAAGCCTTCCCCTTCTTCCACTCAGACAATGACAAGAAGTGTGTTGTCACTGAAGTGGCCAGATTTTTTTTTAAAAAATTGCTGTATACCACACTACAGTTCAATTATAAATTATGCTAGATATGTATGTTTTTAAGATTCCAGAAGGTCTGTTTAATTTTTCATTTGTTATTACAATACCAACACCAATATTTTTGAGGATAAGACAGTTCTCCATACATCTTCGGTAAGACATCAGAACTTACTTTCATTACATTGGTGGCCCAGAAATACCGGCAACACCGTGATGAAGGCACTGTACAAAATGCATCAGGAAGGTTGATAACAGCAAATAAGAAACTGGTCATTGGCCTTCATACAAGATGAAACCTTCCAACTCTGTGCTCAGGGTGTTGTTTTTCCCCTTTAGTTTAGAGTGCGTCAGCCAGTTCGATGTGCTTCTGGAATAGAACTGTACAATCACCCCAGCTTCCACATTGTCTAACTCATATTACTGGGACAATGGAGAACCTGGTAGAAAAGAAATGCTCAAAGAGAAGGATAATTACAAATAAGACAAACAGCTCACTGACTGATATCTCTATTTCGATTTGCCGTTGACACATCCATGTAGAAACAGCCAACAGAGAGTTAGAGGCTGGGCCTGGAGACGGAGTGGGAGATCCAATCACCCAAGCCCTGGTGATACGAGTGAGGATGTGTGGATGAACTTAGAGTCTAGGGATATGTTAAAACAACTTCTAGTTATCACTTAGCTTATAACAATTGGCTTCTAAGACTGTGGGCATCTACAGAGACAGTGACATCACTGTGGGAACTGCTGTGTGGGGACAAGGACGAAGCTCCTCCTCTGCTCCTGCTCAGAGTGATCCTGACCTGACCCATCCTTCCTGACCCCGCTATGGGCACCAGGCTTCTCTGCTGGGCGGTCCTCTGCCTCCTGGGGACAGGTGAGTCCTCAGAATACTGGGATCTCCACACTGGATCTCCCAGGGATTATTCCAATCATTTCCTTTTTTCTATTTTCAAATTCTGTCTTTTTCCTCAACAGATCTCACAGAAGAAGCTGGAGTCACCCAGTCCCCCAGACATAAGATTATAGAAAAAAGACAGGCTGTGGCCTTTTGGTGTGATCCTATTTCTGGGCACATTACCCTTTACTGGTACCGGCAGACCCTGGGAAAGGGCCCGGAGCTTCTGATTCAATATCAGAATGAGGCCGTAGCAGACGATTCAGGGTTGGCTAAGGATCGATTTTCTGCAGAGAGGCCCAAAGGAGCAGACTCCACTCTCAGGGTCCAGCAGGCGGAGCTGGGGGACTCGGCCACGTATCTCTGTGCCAGCAGCCCAGCCACAGCGTCGCAGAGACGCTTCCCTCCTGTGCACAAAACTGCTCTGTTCTCCTCTCTCTGCTCAGCGCACATGAGCCCTAGACAGAGCCTTACCTTACCCAAGGGAAAGAAGTGGGTTTGCAGTTATAAGCTACGATTTACATAACGGGCGGGCATGAAATCTTTCTTTCTTGAAACCCGAGGGCTGCAAATGTTGTTTGAAAATAATTATGATTCAGGGATTTGAAGCACATTTCAGTGACAACTCATGAAACCAAAACTGAAAGTGACTTATCATAGACTCAGTCCTCAGGGGTACTGACACTTTTTTTCTTATAAAAATAGGCAATCACAAAATATGTACAATAAATGTAATAATATAGATGGTGATTATATGTGAGTGACAAACAGCAGGCTCTCCCTCTGCAGTTGTCACCATCTGCATGATTGAGTGTTAGTCTTGGTAACACCCTGTCTCTCTAGCTTCTTCTGTGCCCTTACACTGGATGCTTTATGCAACCAAGTCTCGACACACTGTAGGTGTTTGAAAATATTTTCCCCCTGTTTTTATGTAAATATGTTAATAATGATGTTAATAATTTCATCTATTTTATTCAGCACTTTTTCAATTTCAAAGAAATGCACACAAATGTGTATTCCAGTAACCAGTCCTAAATCTTAGCTCAAAACAAATTCTACTTCCTCCAGAGCACCCTAACTCTTCAATGCAAACATCACAACCTCAACTATATCTTGGGTCGGGCCAGACAGTTCAAAGGCTGCTGAGGACATTTCTACTTGTCTGCCTTTGTGTATTAGAATAGTTCCTTGTGCATTAAAATATTCCTTTATGAACTTCTAAAGCAATCAATTGCCCCAATCCACTGTCCGCTGTGATAATACACTCTGTGTGTCTAGCTCTGTGTTCTCTACTTTAAATTCTGCCTGGATTCTCTAAGATAATACAAGAAATCTTTCTGCTGTATTGGCTGGAATTACTTAAAAAGCAGCTCCCTGGGAGGCCTTGAAGGCATTGTCATTGCCCCTCAGCCCCAACCCAACCCTCTGGCTTCCCTCCCTCTCTTATCCAACCTGACTGAAGGTCACACCTGATGTCCATTTCCTCATTGCACATCAGTTCCCTCCCTTCCTTCTTTGCTCGTCTGAATAAACCTCACTCAGGACAGATAAGCATGTCCATTCACCATCACCTTGACAGAAATTGTATTTGGTTCTTTTTCCAATTTTCTACATCACTACTTATGGTTACCAATTCCCTCATCACATTTTCTGAGGTCATCTTTCATTTATTTATTTGAACATAGGACACATAGCTGGGTCAGAGTCCGTATGATCATTTTCACCTCTGAGATCTTTGTGGGCTATGTTGGTTGATGCTCCTTTTGTGCTGTTTCCCGGGCGTGGTGCTTGTATTTTCAAGGTGTTTGTATTTTTCCTTATAAACCTGATTATCTTTGATGTTGTGCCAGACACCATGGTTGCACAAATAATTTCGGGCGTAGGCTTGATGTATCTTCCTCCAGAGAGAATTTTATTGTGCTTCTGCCAAATGTGTGGCCATATAAATGATTGGGGATTCCCTCAATCAGAATGCAAGACTTGAGGTGCCCAGATCACCTGGAGAGCAGGTTACCTCTGGCTCGCTGTGGCTAGCTGAGATTGTCAGTGGTCACATTTGGCATAGTCTGGTCTTTGGATTTACCCCCCTGGCCTGTGGGTCAGCTGCAGGAGGGCTGAGTTGGGATCAGCAGATGCCCCCATGGGCAGAGACACTGCTATGCTCACCTGCCCAGGCTCCTGCCCTCTCCAAGATTCCAGCCAAGTTAGTCTCTATTATATTATAGGACATCAACGAATTGAAGTTTTTAATCTTGTTGTTTTTGGTATTTTCCCCCGGTATGTAGATAACAATGGAAAAATTGAGAGCTCTCATTCTTAATTTCTGGGATTAAGGTGAAAATAATTGTATTTGGAATCTTCATTTTCTTTGCATTCTCATGTTAGATTCTTAGTCTGTGATTTGTTTGACATTTAACTTAAGTGACATAGAGATGTTATACTTAAAGTTTGATTTCAACCAAAGGGATTTTTAAAGACTTAAAGGAGATTTCTAATCAAAATGGGACATCTATTTGATGTTTGCATTTTATTATTGGAGTGCATTTATAGGGTTATTTACTCTTATTTCATAACCTCTACTGTTCCATCGGAGCATGGGACAAGATGGGAAACAGAACGATTTAATTTGGTCAGCTAGTACAGAACGGGCTTGGAATGAATGCAATTGCTGCGCTGTTGTGACACATCTGTGCTGTGTTTGGTGTGCGTACCCAAGGCGCAGGGCTTGGAGTTGGAGGGAGTAATAGACATGTGGCTGTCATCTTTCCCCATTCAAATCTAATCTCCTGGGACAACACTTTGTTAAACATTCTCCATTTTGTGGGACTTCCTTAAGTAACACACCTGTTTTATTGTCCCTATTCCCTGCCAAATCTTTTCTATGGAATGGGAAATAAGTTATCTTATTTAGTTTCTTCGTCTTAGTCTCTCTTCATTGTCTCACTTTCCTCCTGGCTACCTGGAGAAAAAGAAGGATCCTTTGATGCTTTTCCAACATGCACTAAGATCAGTAGAGAACTTTCTTTTTCACACAGGTTGGGCCTGAAGTTTGGATGAGAGAGGGAATGGGTTAAATTCTTATTTAGCACAGTGTTAACCAAAACCTTTGGTTTCACGCTGAGACTTGTTTAATCAATATTAAAACTGATATTGTTATCTCCACCAGTTTGACTCCAATATCAATCTCTGCAGTGGTTCCATCTTAGGCCAGCCATAACAACATTAATATTGATTGTTGATCCTATACACTAACAAATCATAAATATCCTACATCCCTTAGGCTCAATGAAACAAAGCACAACTCCCCTGTCTCCTGGGAAGAGAGCACATTTGTGCTGCTTCTGCCCACTGGCCACTGGGAGGCACTGTGGCTTTGTTGTCATCCAGAAGAGGAGGATGAGATGGCTCCATAGAAGGGGATCATTAAGGGAGGATACTCTGGGGTTGGAGCTAGATTCAGGGGGTTGACTTGCAGATGTCTTGAATGATGGCTGGGAATGAAGGAATTCTTGCTCTATTGTAGAGACGGGTTTTGCTCTAAATCGAGCTTTGCACTGAGCTCTAAAAGGCAGGTGTGCTTGCAGTGGGTATACGTCTGAGCTTGCTTAAGGTGTGGAGCTGGGGTGGTCATCTTGCATGTTCTGGATGGGGAAAGCAGAGAAGCTGGCTGTGTGTCAGAAGATCCTAAGAGAGCCTGACCCCAAACCAGCCCAGGCCAGCCCTGCCTGCTCTTTGAATGAAGAGGATAGAGCAGGGAGAAATGGATGTGCTACCCTGGGCCACATCAGAGGGACCCTGGCCTCAGGAAGCTGACAGCCACAGTGATGCCACTGCAAACACACGCAACAGGCAGAGACTGGAGTGGACCACCACAACAGGATTTTCTCCCCCAAGAGAACTTTTGCTGTGAGCAGGAAGATGCCACAGTCAAGTTCTAACGTTGCCACTCATTTGATATCTGTGTGTCCCCTGGAAGTGGGTGAGTTCTGGGCAGAGATAAGAAGGTTTTTTTTTTGGTCTGGGCTTCTCTTGGCCTGATTTCAAATGTTATCATGCATCTGCCTCCCACCTGTATTTTGTATATAGCTTCCACCTCTTTCATGAGTCCCATCGATACTATAATGTATTATATTTCTATTGCTGCCGTAACAAATTACTACTAACTTGGTGGTGTAACATTTATATCTTACGGTTCTGAAGTTCAGAGTCCAAAATGGTTGTAACTGGGCTAACATCAAGGTCTTGGCAGGGCTTCATTCCTTCAGGAGGATCTAAGAAAGACGTGTTTTCTTGTCTTTTTCAGCTTCTAGAGGCCACCAGCATTCCTTGGCTCATGGCCCCTGCCCACCTTCATAGCCGATTGAGTCTTTTCTCACGCTGCATCACTCTGACCCTTCTTCCTCCCTATTCCACAGTTTAGGACCCTCGTGATTACACTGGGCCCACTTGGAAAATGCAGGATACTGTCCTTATATTAAGGCTGGCTGATTAGCAACTGAACATTTGGAATATTAATTTGCCTTGCCACATAATTTAACATTTCACCAGTTTCTGAGGATTAGACACAGACACCTTTGGAAGGCCATCATTCTGCCTGCCTCACTTGGTACCTTGCTGAGGAACAAGCAATACTCTTTTTGAAGGCAGAATGATGACCAGCCCTCTACAGTCTGGGTCCAGCAGACACTGCAAGATGACAGAGCCCACAAGGGATACAGGCACCTCAGGTAGCACAAGCTAGTCTACAAAGCATTTGCTCTGTAAAATCAGCACGTGCTCTTGGGTTCAGGTTTCAGCAGTATGCCTCTTTATTCTTCCTTATTAGCAAATAAATTAACCAACTCAAGAAATAAAGCCTACTCTCATCTCTCCATACCCCCATAACCTCCACCCTGAGAAGAAGTGGGCTTGTGAGGAGGAAGGGTGGCTTTTCTAGGGAAAAGGCCAAGTGCTAATGATAAAAAAACATTGCGTTTTTCCAGGAGTAAGAAGAAGATGTCATCCCATTCCAGACCATTTTATCTGCACATTTTCAAGAATAAGCCAGTCGTCTTATCCTCCTCCTATCTCACTGTGGGGAGAAAGAATGTGAGAGATTCTGAGCTATAGGCTTTAGACGATACAGGTCAAGGATAAACTAACCCAGAGACGTTTTTTGCTGCAAAGAACATCTTTTACAAAGAATCAGTTTTCAGGACAACAGTTCAGCCCCCATATCCCTAACAATGCAGTTGGCATGCTCGTTCTTCCTGGGGAGCTCAGAGGCCAACTCCTAACTAATTGAAGGATCATCTGAGTGTGTGTGACTAGGAGCATCGGGCCACCGGTAAAAGAGAGTTTAAAGAGGAGCTGGTTTGCAATAAGACAATGAGTTCATCTTTAAATACTTGGAATTTGAGGTGCAGATGGATATAGTTGGCAGGCTCTTAGGTAAGAGATACTATGGAAAAGGCATCATGAATTGATAATATCAAATCTGCAGGGAGCCTTGGCCTATGTAAATCTGTATTTCAGATCCATTATAGCTGCATTCAGTCTTGCCTGATTCATCTCCAGAGAAGCAGCCACTTTGAAAAGGGCTTTCGAGTTGGGGGTGGTGGCTCATTTGGTGATGTCACTGACAGATGCATCTCGTGGAGATAAAATTTCCCAAGATTCTCTTCTCTACTTTTGCTCACAGGGGTCCTGGTCTGGAATATTCCACATCTGCTCTCACTTTGCCATGGGCACCCGGACCCTCTGCTGTGAGGCCCTTTGTGTCCTGGTAGCCAGTGAGTCCTCAGAATATTTAGCATTGTCATGCTGGGCTTCTGTATTGATGACTCCTTGTATTTTCATTATTTTGTCCCCCAATTCTGCCTTCTTTTACAGAGCGCACAGACGCTGGGGTCATCCAGACACCCAGACACAAGGTGACAGAGATGGGACAAGCAGTGACTCTGAGATGTGAGCCAATTTCAGGCCACGACACTCTTCTCTGGTACAAACAGACGTTGGTACAGGGACTGGAATTGCTGACTTCTGCAGCCAATCTCAAATAGACGATGCAGGGATGCCCAAGGGCTGATTCTCCGCTGAGATTCCTGAGGCGTCATTCTCCACTCTGAAGATCCAGCCCACAGAACCCGGGGACTCGGCCGTGTATCTCTGTGCCAGCAGCTCCGTCACAGCGCTGCGGAACCACCCTCTCCCTGTGCAGAAACCCAGTGCTTCCCCATCTCCCTCCAGCTCCCAGCTGTCCTGAGTGTCGTGGCCCGATTACAGGACGGGGGAGGAACACATAACATAAAGAACGACACAGACACACATATAGACTTCACATGACTCGAGTGTCCAATGCACTGGTCGCTTTATTTTTATACCCCCCAGACCCCAGGTTAGTTCCTTGTACGTGAGCATCTGAGCACAGCAGTGATAACCGTCAACTCCAGAGTTGTATCAAAAGGGAACAATTTCCCATGGTCTCAGATCCAGAAACAGTTACTTGAGGCGCCAGCGCCAGACATAACTCAAAATCAAGGCTGAAATAAGCAACATTAAACAATGCAGCCATCAGAAGAACTTGTGCTCTTTCCCGATCAGCGGCAGGCCCCCACGGTTGTGCCTGTCTTAGGTTTGCCCCCCTCCGTGGGAAGTCATTACCCGTCTTTGGCTAACCAATCATCTTACGGGGCCAGACCTTGGGAATGTTCTTCTTATCTTATGGCCTCCAGACTCCCATCACGGGGGCCCACCGTGTGGGAGCTGGGCAGCATTTGCTTACGTGCAGAAACTCAAGCCTCTTGTTATGTCCCAAGACAGTAACTGGGTCTGAAGAGAATACTGGTTACCACTGCATCATGCAGCACACGTACATTACAGGCTATAATGAATGATTAGTATAAGGCAGGCAATCGCCAGAATCAGCCCCCTACACCTGAGCAAAATCCTTCCTGTTCCTCCCTCCCCAGGAGAATTAAGTGGTTTGGGGCATGACAAGAACAGAAAGTGATAAGACATCAACACAGGAAATCTTGTACAGGAAATAATATGGGAAATGTGTTTCTCGCATCTCTCATCAATAATCTACGGGCTCAGAACTCACACGCGTAAGGTGAACCTGAATCGCCCACGCTGTAGCTTCCCCCACTGTCCTGCACTTGCCATCCCTGCCGGGACGGTGACAGCTCCTGAAGATGCCATGTCTTCTAGACCACTCTGTCCTCTCCCTTCCCTTCTCACTGTGAGCTGTGGACAGAATGTTTCCCCACAAGTTCTCTAGATTGTAAAAGAAAGTTCTTTGCTATGATTGTGGACATTCCTTTGTAATGCTGATTTCAACTTAACATTTTGTAGGGACTCTTTCTTACACTCAAAGATCATCTCAAATATGGGTAAAGCAGGCAGTTTAATATATTAGATGTAAACTGCCACTCCTAGAATCTAGCAATCCATGTGTCTCTGTCCAGCTAAGGAGAGCCTGGTGCGAGCTGAAGACCTGCGTGCACTCAGGATGGAGGTGAGGCCTCCAGACCTGCTCTGGAACAGTCAGTACGGACCCACTGGGGCATGTAGAAGCGCACAGGCCTGGCCAGTCTTACTTGGCCGTCTTTTTTTTCTGATTGTATATCCTTAACATTCACATTTATATTTTTCTCTTTATTTGTACCAGAAATTTATATACAACACCTGCAATCCTGAATGGTTTTAATTCCTTTCTTCTACAGTCGTATTTACATACTGATCACTTCTCAGTCCCTCTCAGGGCATCATTGGCAACTGATGCGAAAGTTGCCTGTACTTTGAGTGCCCGAGGCAATTCAGGTTATTGGAGTTCTGCCTGTAGCCAAATTCCACTTGATGTTGTCCTATTTTTTGCCATTCAGTGGTCCTGAAACTTCAGTTGGAAATAGTGCAGAATGGAATTCAGTTTCTATTGTCTGTGCAAGAGACATAATCTGCATCTCTGCAGACATGATTTGACTATGTTCCTCATGCTCCTGATTTGTCCCTGCTGCTTCCAGATCATCTTCCTCCCTCCTTCTTTCAAGCCCAGCTCCTTTACAGAGATGACATGAGAATGTCTCCCTTCATCATCGCACTTACTTCTTCACTGTCAGAACTCTCTTCATATTGAAGCCTCTGCCTGCTACTAATCCAGCCATCATTCTTCATGACTAATCATCACATAGACAATTTGTACATTGGTTTGGCTTCTCAGTTTCTTGACCTTCCTATTCCCTAAGAAGATGCTTTTGCCCCTGTGTTCTTTTCATTCTCGCTTCCATGATTGTACACCATGTAAGTTATTTTGACATTTCTATTTCAATCGTCCTATCCTCCTACCACTACCTGCCTTCTTTCCATCTCACTAACTCCAGGATCATGACTCCTATAATTCTTCTGTCTCTCTGACCCCTCCAGTCCATGTAGTCCACAACTTTTAAACTCTCATGTTTTTAATTCTCACATAGTATAAGTCATATTTCAAGGTTTAAGACTATAATGTCCATATGATAGTGTTGAAAGCCTTTGTTTAGTGGATAAAAAAAAGCCACATAGATGGAGAAAATATTTGTAAACCATAAATCCAAAAGATTAGTATGAAGAATATTTATCCAAGATTCACAGAACTGACCATCCAACCTATAGACTCATGAGCAGTAATAAATGGTTATTGTCTTAACTGATGAGTTTTGAAGGAGGCTTGTTATACAGCATTACTGTGCAGGTGTTAATTGATACGCCCTGTATTGCACATATAGATTTTTTCAAAAACTGTTCTAATCATAATCCCATAGGACATTACTGATTCTAAGCTTGTTGCCTTTTAGGAATAGCACTGCTTAACTGTGGTGTCTTTGTTCTATTTTCTATTTTGATTTACACATAAATCTGACCACATATGCTTTCCAACTTCCAGAATATCTTAACATTTCTGATTCCTAAATGTAACTTTTCTTTTTTTCAGCACTCTTTGTTATTTGTTGAATTTTTTATATGGGGAGGTATTCAGTTTACCATCTTGAATATATAATTCTTCAAACATTTTCACAATTCCAGTGATTAGAGATATATTGTATTAGGAGTTGAAGAGACCATGGTCTCTGCAGTTCATGCTTGAGTATCAAGTCTTATGAACTCTTTCTGGTGTCTCTGAGTCACTTCCAAGTGTGGTCATTGGCTTTTACTGAGGATGATTCACCAACCCTTGGTCATTCTTAGACACATAAGTACAAATTCCACAGTGTCCTTTCCCAAAATATGAAATATGATGGTCTAATTGCTTCACATGTAGAATGTACATTTAATCCACCCACTACATTATTCCACCCCCTTTTAATCCACCCACTACATTATTCTAACTATTCTAAGTATTAATAACAGCCAACAGATTTATTTGGATTTAGTAACAGACCTATTGCCATCTTCACCCCTCAATTCGAATACACAATGTGTGCTTTGGATGCTGTAGCTGCAAGCTTCTGAGTTCTCCGTCGTATACTGAGCTACACAATGGCAGCTACTCTTGTCTGGATATTTTCTAAAATCCTGGATGATTACAACAGCCTCATTTACTGGTAAGAGACTAAAAAATATACATGGTTAAGTGTGACATTGAGTCTTCCAGACAGTGGGAAGATGCCCATTGAAACAGCCTCATCAGGTGGATCATCATGGGAGGATTCATATTTCCAAGACTCTTCTTAAAGTCATAGAAAGTGAGCTATCAGTAACCATTGGCTCCAGGCAGAAATAATTTAGAGTATGTGATAGTAAGCATAACTGGCCAGACTTTCTCGGTTGAAGAAAAAGTAATGAGGAGGGCTCTCAAGGAGGAAGAAATTAGACCATGTACACACAAAGATCCAAGATTAATCAATATAATTATTGCAAAAGCTTGGAGGGTAATCAGAAGAACAACTGTGCTTGCAACACTTGTTACAGGGAATTTAAATTAGCTAAGGAAATGGATGAGACACTACAGTGGTTTGAAGTTAAGCTGCCTTCTTACCATCAAGACAGGAACAAAGGAAAAATATTTATAATAGAGAGCTCTTACATGGTTCTTACTATGTCTTGGGCATTCCAACTAGATGCTGAGAATAGTCAGTACTCCCATCTTATAGAGGAGGCTACTGAAGCAGAAAGCATGCATGTAAATTTCCCAGAGTGGCACGGCTAATAAACGGAGGAAAGAGGGATTCAAACACAAGAAATTTGGGACTGGATTCCTTTTAACCATGTATAAACTATTATAAACAAAATTAAAAATATATAGATTCATTAAATTGGAGGGGAAAAGATATTTCTTTAGGGAAAGTTCTAACTTCTTAGAAGACTTATTAATAGTATACTCATGTAAAAGAAAGAGGAGGTTCTCAAGTCCAAGAAAGGCAGATTTTAAAAGGAAGTGGAAATGCATTCAAGTTCAACTGCTCTTAAGGGGACATTATAAAACAGATTTATTTTAGTCATTACTAGAGCAGGCAAGATAATTGAGTGCAAGGAAGCCTAAGAGAGAGAAAAATGGCAGATCTCAAAGGGCACACTAGAATGACTTCTTGTAGGAAGACAGAGTTTCAGGGGGGTCTGTTGAGAAATGACTCTCAAAATCACAGCTATATAAAGGGTTATATATAATTTGGACAGTTTTGAGAAGAAATGCCTAGAGAGATCAATCGAAAATACTCAACTTATTACGTGATCTTCAGTTATAGCCTGTGGCTTAAAGGAGCCTGTATAATTCATTTTTAAAATTATGACTCTCAGGAAAGTGTAAGGAGAGGTGGGACATATTAAAGAGAAAGCAGGAAAAAACAGTGAGAACACCTTGTAGGTGAAATTGCTCAACAGAGGAAGTTAAAGATAAGTAATGCTTGTTTTACTCTTGCTTGTTTTAGAAGAGCCAGACATTGTTAATTGCACATCTCTCACTAGGCGAGATCACAGAGATAAAAATCTAGAAGAATATATTAGAAAGACTAATGACTTGAACCAGAATGCAAACGTAAAATTAAAGATGGTTTTTGATTATAGCGAATATGGCTAAAACCACTTGTGTTTGAGAAGGAAGAGGACAAATTTAAAAAGGATTTTAAACTTTTAGATATTCAGCTAAATATTTCTTGAACAATTAAGTAATAGTAGAGGGAAATAAAATGACTGTGTATTATTCTTATAAAAATTAAAAACTATAATACAAATAAATACTACTCAGGGCCTAGAACATAACATATTTGAGAAAAGAGAGTGAGTTGATAAAAAAAAAAAAAGTAATGACTTAAATGGGTCTTCACTTGGCCCTTACAAGGAATTTTATAATTCCTTGTAGTACATATTCAGTGTCTCTGCATACTGGCATTTTATTATTGATGGCTCATTATGATGTCATTTAAGCTTATCACTGGACCTCTGTTTTGTCATAATGGGAAATACGGCAGGGCAGGTTGGGGAGGGAGAGGAAAACATAAAGCTAATTTTCAGCTTTCTAGCCAGTGTGGCCTTGGAGTGATTTAGTTACTATACTGTTGTGAACCATTCTGTGTCTTCTAGAGTCTGCCTTAATTTCTAGCCTGGGTGGCAAGAGTGCATCCAAAGGAGCTATAGCAGTTAATATTGAAAAAGGTGTCTCAAGAAGGTGGGGCAGAATTGTCCTAACAGATTGCTCATCCCTTGCTGATCGCAGGCATGATGTCTGAATCCAAGTTGTTAAGAGAACACAAATTTTAAGAATCTTTGAAAAAATATTTATTCCCCACTTACCTGTGTGTGGAGGGGAGGAGAGCGGTGATTCTCTGAAAAAATATTTCTGGCCCATCTCCCTTCCCCTCCCTCTTCTGTATGGTGGGAAAACTGAGTTATCTGATTAGTGGTTTTGCAAGAAGAAACTGGGCGTGCTGACTCCAATCCCTCTATTTTATCTTTGGATCTGCTGGCCTACAGGGAAGATACTTTCTATTCTCCTGCCTCAGAATTATAGTGAGATGAGTGAGTAGGAAAGCCCATCCACTTAGGAAAAGGCAAGTGAAGGGTCTATTCAATCCAGGAGAATGCTGGGTCACCCACTGAGCTGCATAGTGTAGTACCCTCATTACCAGCGCCAAAGTTGGCATATTGGCTTCACTTTGTCTGATTCCAGCATTCCTCTCTAAAGTGTTTTGAGTCTTAGACCAGAAAGAATGGTATTTTTTTTGAGCCCCTAGAACATCAACAACTCTAACCCCCTGTTACCCCTGTACCAATGTAACACAGCACAGCTTTGGGTCTTGATAAAGGGCTCATTTCCAGTGACTCAGCCCCACTGGCCACCAGGAGACACTGTGGTTCCACGATCACCACTGATACTTCAGAACTGCTGAGAGAACTGTCTGGGGATTAGGGAAATGCCCAGGCTTGGTGTCTCAATCACGAACCCTCCTTGTGGGGCACTGAGAAAGCATTGAAAGGAGGGCCGGGTGCAGTGGCTGATGCCTGTAATCCTAGCACTCTGGGAGGCCAAGGTGGGAAGATCATTTGCACTCAGGAGTTTGAGACCAGCCTGAGCAAAAGTGAGACCCTGTCTCTACCAAAAATGGAAAGGAATTAGCTGGACAACTAAAAATATATAGAAAAAATTAGCCAGGCACGGTGGTGCATGCCTGTAATCCCAGCTACTTGGGAGGCTGAGGCAGGAGGATTGCTTGAGCCCAGCAATTTGAGGTTGCTGTGATCCAGGCTGCTATTGATGTGCTATCCCCAGCCTCGGAGCATTCTGATGGACTTAGAATCTTCTTGACTCCGCTCCACTGCTTCCTGAACATCAGGGGCAGGGGGCAGGTGCCCATCGCGCAGAAGCCCATCCCCAGAGCTTCTCCGGTGCTTCTCTGAGGCAGCAGCTCCCTCTTTAGTCTCCTTTGTGCACGACTCCCAAGCACACTGGGGGCACAGAGACTCCACCACAACTAGTTTTGGTGAGAAGACAAATACTGAGGCTTAACAGTGAAGAAAACATCAGGTACAGATGTATATATAGAAGATTAAAGTTGATCCGTAACTATGGCAGGAAAATGATACCTGTGAGAATTCCCAAATAGCCAAAGATTTTGTATCATGTAGCAGGTTGACTAATGCCCCTGCCTGGAAAGACATCCACATCCAAATCCCAAGGCATCTGTGACTATTATTACTTTATATGGCAAAAGTGTACTTTACAGATGTGATTAAGTTAAAGATCTTGAGATAAGGAGATTATTTTGGATTATTCACATGTGTCCTTCTAAGAGGGAGGCAGGGAGAAATTTAACACAGACAGAGAAAAGATGGCAATGTGCCCACAGAGGCCGAGACTGGAGTGATGTGACCACAAGCCAGCACACATGGCAGCCACCAGAAACTTAAAGAGACAAGGAAGAGATCCTCTCCTAGAGCTCTAGAGGGAGTGTGGTCCTGATGACACCTTGATTTCAGTCCAGTGATACCGACTTTGGACTTCTCCAGAACTATGAGAGAATAAATTTCCACTGATACAACTTTGCAGTAATGTTTTATGGCATCCAGAGAAAATTAATACACCCAATATGCCCACTAATCTGAGAATAGGCCAAGAAACGCACATCCTCATATTATCGTTTGCAAACCTTGCTCTTATGTTTTCATCTAACACCCATTTCAGACTGCAAAGAAAGGAAATGGTTTTGAGAGTCTAAGAGCCCTCTGTCTGGGGTGCGCCTTCCATGGATGTTCTTTCGAGATTTGGTTCCAGCTTTGCCTTCTCTCCAAAGAGTTTCAGGCATTAATTTAAGTCCTTAGTACACATCAATAAAAAGAAAAAGAAGATGAAGTCTTGTGTCTTTTTGATATTTACATTTTCTTGGGGGAGGAAGAGACAGAACAAACAATAATCATAATGAATAAATAAGGCATGTAGCATATTAGAAGGCGATACCTGCTATGGAAAAAAGAAAAATCAGACTATGGTGAGAGGAATGAAGACGGTCTGAGTAAGGAGCACTGAGATCATAGTAAGTTGTTCAGAGCAGGGCCCAAGAAGAAAGTGGGATGATGGAGAGAGACATGTAGGTGTCTAGGAAAGAGCACTCCAGGCAGAGGGAGGAGCCTGTGCAAAAGCCTAAGGGATATTTCAGGACCAACGAGGAGTCAGTATGGCTGGAAAATCAAGGACGGGAGTGGTAGGAGCTTACGTCAGAGAGGTAATGTGTAGGGCGGACCATGTAAGACCTTGAAGGCCTTCAGTGCTTTGCTGTCTCATTCCAAATAAAACTGGAAGCTAGTAGATTATTTGGAGTAGATGAGTCATGCAATCCAGCATGTCTAGGGAGCTGAGTTTGAGAGCTAGTCTGGAAGTAGTTGAAAGCAGGAATACCAGTTAAAAATATATTGCAATAATCCAGGCAAATGATGATGGTGGTTTGTTCCAGAGTGTTAGCTGTGAAGATGATAAAACGTGGATTGATTCTGGGTGCATGTTGATGATAGAGCTGTTGAATTTCCCAACGGATTGGCTACAGGGTGGAGTAGAAGAAGAGGAGTCAAAGACAACTCTAAGGTTGTCAACTAGATCAGCTGAAAGGCTGCTGGGGAGCAGAGGTGAGGATAATGTTTCGTGTTTGAGCTGCTGAGTTTGAGAGTGGCGGGGGCAAAAGCTTGATTGGAATGTGTGTGAGGGATAATGGGAAAAGAGAATTAGGAGATAATAGCCATTGTGCATTAGAAATAGCAAGAATAGCCACAATAGCCACTTGAAGTTGAAATGCCTCACATACTCTGGCGATGTGATATGTGAGAGAAGACAGGGCTAGGAGTGGGGTAGGATCCAGACAGCAGACTCAGCAGCTGTCAGTGGTGACTTTTTCAGGAACATATATACAAAGTTAACACCTATTCAGATGCATAAACAGGCTGATTTTAATTGATGTCAGTTTTTCTCCGTCACCCTCTCTAGAGGCAACCTTCTTTAGAGAACCCTCACTAGGTCTTCTATGTTCCCATTTCCCTACAGGAAAGGCTGTGGACATTGCCTAACATGCTGATGTCATTGGAGGCCACACCTCTCAGGGCCAAGAGACACAGATTTGCTTTCGTTTCGGTTCATGCTTACGAGCTCCCTCCTCTGCAAAAGTGCACGTCTTTATTGGGATCCTGCCATGGTTTCCAGACTTCTCTGCTTAGTGTCTCTTTGTCTCCTAGGACCAAGTAAGTCCTAAGAAAGTTGAATGTCTCTGCATTACCCTTTCCCAGTCCATTCTTGTCATATAGTCTCTGTTTTCGTCTCTTCCCCCAGAGCATACAACAGCTGGAGTCACTCAGTTCCCCAGCAGCGAGGTCGTAGAGAAGGACCAGGCTGTGACTCTGAGATGTGACCCAATTTCTGGACATGAGTCTCTTTTTTGGTACCGACGTACTGTGGGGAAAGAAATGGAATTTTTGATATACTTTCTAAAAGAGGATAAACAGGATGAGTCCGGGATGCCCAAAGATCGATTCTCAGCTGAAAGGACTAAAGGGACATATTCCACTCTGAAGATCCAGCCTGCAGAACTGGAGGATTCTGGAGTCTATTTCTGTGCCAGCAGCCTATACACAGCGCTTCAGAAACGGGCCCTTCCTGTGCAAAACCATCCCCTTCTCTCCTCTCCTCTCAACCCACAGCATTGCTGAACAGAAGCCTTTCCTGGTGCTTCCTCCCCCGACGAAAGGAAAATAGAAAGGGCCAGAATTAACATTAGAAATACAAGAGTATTTCAAAAATATTTTGGATGGAGATATTTGTGATTTGGTGGATTCCTGGGGTTCCTTACACAGAACTCAATCTATGCATTTCTTTTGAAGCTAATGTTACCCTAATCTAAAGGTACAACAGGCTTCTTGCCTATCTTGCTGCTTTGAAAGGTTTGTGACTCTGATCGTGAAGCCACATCTTTATAGCCCTTCTTATAGGAAGATAAACAAGTCTTCCTGGTAGAAATAAAAATACATTTACTGCTGGTTTGTAGGATGCACAGTGATGATGCTAGTGGTAGTGATGATGGTGGGGATAAGCTTAGGTACAGTTGCCTAGCATATATAAATTACTAAACACTTTTAAAAAATCTCATTTTGGAGTGGAATAGCCAGGTTCATTATCAGAGGTTAAAGCTAATTTTCTTGACCTACATAGGGTCTGAGTTTTTCATGTACAAAACACAGTTAGCATTATGAATAGACGTGTGTCAGCCAATCCAGAATGTTTTTGAGATCATTTCCAGCTGCTGCAATAGGATCATGTAATT
Organism: Cheirogaleus medius; assembly: GCA_008086735.1. NCBI lineage: Eukaryota > Metazoa > Chordata > Mammalia > Primates > Cheirogaleidae > Cheirogaleus > Cheirogaleus medius. The sequence continues at coordinate 5,453,557 of VBSM01003176.1, read as the reverse complement.
CTCACCAAGGCTTACAGTACCTTCTACTTGATTCATCAGTTCTCTTTTAACATCTGGATTCCAATATTTCTCTCTTGTTTTGGTCAAGTTTTTGTATGCAATCCTCAAATACATACTAATAATAATTTTTCATCTTCCCTAGTCTGATTGTTCTTTAGCACCTCAAATCATCATTGAATTCACACCCTAATATTGATTAGGCAAATGGAAAGTGAGAAGAGATTATAAGTGGGCTTGGATTTTAATTTTTTCAAGCCATTCAAAACCCATTTTCCTTTCTTCTAATTGTCAAGATCTAATTTTTAGGCAATTGGTACTCTATCTTTCTATGTGGAGATGTGATATGAATGGGTATATTCAGTTTCTGTCATAGACACCATAAACATATCCCCTGCCTGTACCTTGGTCCATCATCTTCTTAGTATAACAAGTACAAGGAAAAATGATTTCTACAACAGAGTCACATATTTTTTCCAGCTAGGGAACTTACAGTTAATGCCTTTCCTTTTATTTTGTTACATAATCTGAGGCCATAATAAATAGCCAAATTATTGATTTATTCTTGCACTCCTTAATCTCTCCATTATATTTAAAAATAGCAGCTACTAGGCAAACTGAGCTCTCAGTGTGTGCATTCCCTGGACTCTAAAATATATCAGGTGAAAGTTTAATTCAGTGCTTTGACATTGCATACTGTAGAAACCTAACGTTCTATCTTACGATAGACAGACATTTGTACCCTTTATAGTTCTGTTAGCTCAGGTGGTATCTTTAAATCTGTATTATTTTTCTAACATTGTTTATTTCATTTTTCCAGCTTTCTTGAGGTATAATTGACAGATAAAAATGATATATATTTAAGATATACAAGGTGATGTTTTGATATATGTGCACTTTGTGAAATGATTACCACATTCAAGTTAATTGACATATCTATCACCTCACATGGTTACCTTTGTGCATGTGTGTGTTTTGAGAACACTTGAGTTCTCTCCTAGCAAATTTCAAACATACTATACATTATTATCAACTATAGTCACCAGGCTGTACATTAGATCTCCAGAACTTTCAAGCCCACTCCAAACAACAATTTTCATTCTAATTAAGCCTCAAATATGTCTTGGTGTTGCAAATAATAGCTATTTTTAGACTAGCTATAAATAATGAACAATCCTAGCATGAAAGATAGGAGGGATAAATAGAGATATGGGCTTTAAAGCCTGTGCAGTTTCCAGGAAGTGATAAAAGCAACAATTTAAATTATATACATTAGTTAACACATGAGTAAGTCAAGGAAGGCAACGCTGGTAAACAGCTGGTATCGCAAACCCAGAATGTCTAATGCTAAGCAGGCTGGATCCCCGCACACAGCACACTTCTCTGTGGGGTGATAGGAGGACGCGGGACCTGGGTCTTCTCTCCTCTTGCTGCTCTTGGCCTTTATGTTTTCCCTTTCTTCAATAAGCTCCCTCCCTTAATTATCACCCTGTGATAGCAAATGCATCCGAAACCTGGACACGTGACAGGTGGCAACTGCGAAGGAACCCTTTAGGCAGGACGCCACATGATACCACATCCAGAATAAATTGTAAGAATTAACTATATATTTCTTACAGAATTTTAAGGGAGTATGTATGTGTGGTTTGAAGTGCCTATAACCAGGAATGTAGAACATATGATGAGATCAGATGGAGTTGAAAGCCTTTGGATGCTTCATCTTCCCATCTCTCTCATTGTCCTGATGTGGCGGCTGGCTGTGGACTCGGCCCGGTGGCACGGGGACAGTGAGAGAGTGTGCTATGGTGCTAAGCGGGCTGCACGGAGGAGCCAGATTTGCCCTGTGATGGTGGACAGAACTTACCAACTGCTGTGCCGCAAAGGACCACCCGCATGCTCATACAGTGACCCCCTCATCCATGAGGACAGTCAGGCAAGACCCCAGGCCACGAAAACCTTGAAAACAGCCACTTCCCACTTCAAATAGCACCCTTGTTTGTCATGCTGTGCTGCTTTCAAATATGATTTTCTCCCCCTGTCATGATATGGTCCCAAATTTTCAGGTTTATTAAAATTATCAGCCTTATTCAAACTGATATTTTGAAAGAAATTACATTAAAATATATATATGTCAATTTGAGAACTGATACCTTTATAATAGTGAGTCTTCTATCAGTTCCTAGACTACTAAAAAATCATGGATTGCTCCCATATACTTGAAATGGATAATCCTTATTCTCCTCCCAGTTAAGTCAGTGAAATGTGCAGATTAATGGAAGCTACTCCATAAAGCTTCTAATAGTCAACTTCTAATTGTCTCCTTTAGGATGAGGAAGAAATGATATCCTTAGGAAGGCCAGTGTGTAGTCCATTTTATCTGAACCAACTGTACATTATATCACTTCTCACAACATGCTCATAACATCCCGCTCTACGTGTATTTCTCCAGCTCCTGCAAGAATCCTCTTAGCCCAGTGCTTCTTAAACGTTATTGTTCATGCAAATTATGATCTTGTTAAAATGCAGGTCCTGATCCAATCAGTCTTGGGTAGAACCTGAGATTCTCTGCCTTTTGGAAATAGTACAAGTGATGGCAGAAGCTGCTGGTCCATGGACCACACTGAGTAGCTCTAGATAACACCTGCAGTAACTAAGGGCATAAGGCCCCTCTTACCAGGTATCACTTTGCATCATCCCTGGACCAGGTTGGATACACAGCCTATTTACCACATATACCTCTGTACTTCAGATGTTATGTAATCAGTTTTCCTGAATCTAGGCACCAGTAGATTTTTAAATACTGTAATGGTATAAATTTATTTTCTATAGTAAATACCCTAAGTACCTCATCACATTCTAAAACTTTCTTCTACTTGTCTGAGAAAGGTAAGACTGCAAGAATACAAGTTTGCACAATAGGGTCACAGAGTGGCCATGTGTTTCTCTGTTTCTATTAATAGAAAAGCCATCTCTGACTGAAGGCTTTCATTTAAGTTGACAGACACTAAATGGTTAAAAAAATACAACTATTCAATCAAATGTCTATTCCTATGTCTCCCACCTTATGAAACTCTAAAATACCAGCTGCAACAACCCAAAACACATTATTTTAGTTGCACACAGTGTCTAGATCTAAAAATATTTGGCTTGACCACTCTTAATATTCCTTAACACCTCAAACCATGTACTCAAGTTTTCAGACTCGAATGAAAGTGATCTTTGCTTACCATTTATTTATTTATTTTTAATCTCCAGTTCCACAAATTCTCTACATATTTGTTTATTTCAACCTCCTTTTTAATATCAGGTTTTCAGCCCATCAATCCTTAAACAAAAGTAAGGATTAGTATTGAAAGAAGAGATTTGTACAAAGACCTTATTGTAAGATATATTGAAGAGTGGGAGAGCAAATGAATTTGTCTTATTAGCTACATTAAGATCCTCAAGGTTTTCTCAAACTCTGGAAAAATTGAGCTTTATTCTACACCAGTGCATTAATATGAAAGTGTATTCCCTCGAGAATTACTAAATTGCCAGATTTTAGATGTTACTACAGACCTCCCATGAAGAAAATCTTTTAGAAAGAAGCCAGAAGAAAATGTATAATATATGGGGAAAATGAACCCATGTCATAGAAAACTACAAATACAATTACCAGCCATAAATATCCTGGAGTATTTAGGGCTATATTCTGATCTGCTTCCTCAAATATACAATAAGTATGCATTGACTCAGATATAAAGAAATGAGAGGGACTAGAAGACTTAACCACTGCAGCCCAGGTGTATGGTGCATCTGAATGGTACAGATCTGGATGCTCTGACTGAGGTTTGCATCACATTTCATTGCATGATATCTTTGACCTGGTATAGGAAGCCTGCTTCTAGATCTCTTAATCATTCTCTGCTCACTGCAAGAAGCCAAAACTTGTACAGAATTTCCTTGAAACTCTCACAAAAGTGGATATATATGAATTCCCAGGCTTGATTTCTGTATTTAGTTGGGAATAGTTTGCAAGCAACAGTCATGCATCTGTGATGTGAGTAGCAAAATGCAAAGACACTATCTCAACAAGTTTGCGAGTGAGACTTTAGCAAAAGCTACTCATGTGTGGAGGAGCCTCTGAACTGCTTTTTAGGATGTGAGAAAAGGGGAGTAAAGTGAAGAGGCCTGGATGAACATGGGACAGAGATAGGGACAGAGGCAAATAAGAGAAGACTTGTCTCAAAGAAGTAGCAAATGGTTTAGGGAATGAACATCTGCTTTGTAACTGATCCAGCCAAGCCCAGGATCCCTGCCCAGTAGGAAGCTAGGTATCATACTGCACTGACGAGTGACTCTGGCCTTGCTGAAGTCAACAGCAACACTCATCACAGGCGGATCTGCCTATCAGAGACCAGGGCTCTGACCTCCCACCTCTCAACCTGGGAATCAGAGCCTGGACCAGACAGATGCCCCATTCCTGTTCTGACCCTGCCATGGGCCCCGGGCTTCTCCACTGTGTGGCCCTTTGTCTCCTTGGAGCAGGTGAGACCTGGGCAGAAAGGAAACCTCTAACTAGGGCTATCTTGTCTTCAGTTCTGTGCCTTTCATTCACGGCAGTAACAACAGTATTCTTTTCAACTCTGATAAATTTATCTTCTTTCTCTCCAGGTCATGTAGGTGCTATGGTCATGCAGAACCCAAGGTACCAGGTTACCAGGGTGGGAAAAACAGTGACTCTGAGCTGTTCTCAGAACATGAACCACGATGCCATGTACTGGTACCAACAGAAGCTGAGCCAAGCACCGAAGCTGCTCTTCTACTACTATGAAACAGAATTTAACAACGAAACAGACACTTCGGATAACTTCCAGCCCAGCCGGCCTAATACTTCTTTCAGCTCTCTTGACATCCACGCACGAGGCTTGGGGGACTCAGCCATGTACCTGTGTGCCAGCAGCAGAGGCACAGAGCTGCGGTGTCCCCTCCCCTCTGTTCAGAAACCTCTCTGTTTCCCAGATCCAAGTGCTTTCTCTAGGACCCCCCTCCCCACTTCTTACAACAATAGGAAGTGGGTTTGTGGCTGTCATTATCTCCTTTGTAGACAGAACTCGAGCACAAACCAACAAAAACCACTGACAGTTATGCCAAGAGTGATAAAGTGGTTACGCTTGCCTGCCATTCAGTTTGTGGTGTTTTCCCAGGATCGCCTCAAGAACCCATTCTGTCCTCTTCAGTAGATACATGGAAGCATTTTCTTTCTTTCTTTTTTTTTGATTATTTTAATCTAAGTTGAAATGCAAGAGGTGTCATGCTAAGGATCATGGAGACCCTATATAATACAAACTCAAGTTTCTGGCATTCAGTGAATTCTTATAGTATTTACTACTCCAGGAGAATTCACATGCTTTCATCCCAGTCCGGGAGCAACAACCTCCTTAATGGAGAATGGAAGTATCAATGCCTCAAGATATTAATAAAAATATCTCAGGGGAAAAACCACCTTTGAGAATAATAATAATAAAAAAGACCATACATTAGACTGCTCACATCTGGAATTGAAGGTGCTATTGTCATAGCCAAATTAAAACAATAAAGAGATAAAGAAATGATATTGAAAAGAGAAAGTGTTTGGGGCTGAGAACCAGGGAGCCATCTGTAGAGAAAAGGGCAATGGAGCCACTGACAGCCCCAGGGAGGCCATGAGGAAGGTGTGAGCCCCTGCTTCCCTTGGCCAAGCTACACGAAGTGCTGAGCAAGAGATACTGCAACCCTATAAACTGTCACACGGGAGTATATACATTTATGTATCATCTGATAATTAAAATCCCTGGCTAAGAATGGTGTTCTGAAGTAAAGCAGAATATATCGGCTCATAAGGTTATTTAACAATGTAAAATTTTGCACATTACACAAAGATAATCTAGGAAAAATACGATAAGGTCTATTATAAAAGAGCTCTTACAAATCACTTTAATGATAATAAAAACAGCTAACATTTACTGATTACTTATTATATACTAAACATTATGTTTTCTTTCCATGTATCTATAGCTCACATAAGTTTCACACCCACCTCAGGAGGTAAGCACTATGGTAATCTCACCCATCTTACAGGTGAGGAAACTGAGACACAAATGAGTTAAGTAACTTGCTTTTGTAAAGGAAACACCTTTTTTTTTTTTGTGAAGTGGATCCAGATCCAGGATTCATGCACAGATAATTTCCTTCTAGAGTCCATTCCTTACCCCGGAGATGATGCGGATTCTAAGCCAGATGTGTGGTTAGGAAGGTAAATGGTTATAAACTGAAAGATTTCTCATCTCGCACCATCATTGCCCCCACCTTCCTCTGGGTCTTGGCCAGAGGGCTGAGCCCTTATGACTCTTGTCACTGGTTGCTGGTTAGCACTCGGTTCCACCAAGGACCCAAACAGAGTGAAGAAGGCCTTTGAGATACACCTGGGGGGATGAGGGGTGAGAAACACTGGGCTTAAATCCAGCTGGGGGATGCTTGGAAGATGGATGTGTCTCACTCTTAGAAGATGAGAAATTAAGACTAAACTCTTTAATGCATACAGATGCTTAGGTGTTTTCCCCAAACAGTGAAGTCTGAACCATGGTTATGTGCAGTGTAGGGCATGTGGGATGATGGAACATGGATTAAGAAGTGACGGGATGCTCAGGGGTCAGGCACAGATGGAAAAGCATCTGCCTCTGAGAATGGTGAGAGAAACTGTAGAGCAGACTAGCTCACCCTGCAGCCTAGAAACTGGGAGGTCTGTGGAGAAGGTGAGAGTAAGCTGGAATCTGGCTGCGCTAAAGGAGAACATGTGGAGTCCAAGACTGGGAATATATGGTGGCATCACAGATGAACTCAACCCCACACCTACCCAAATGGTGCGGAAGAGACCTACAGGTCCAGCTCTCTCGCCACAGAATCTAGAATCCTGGACTTGGAGAGACTGGGTTAGATCTTTTCACGGGTGCCTGGCCCCTCTCCTGTATTAAGCACACTACTTAGAACAATAATATTTAGAGCTGACTGACTTGCTGATTGATTGATACGGCCTGTAGGGAGCCCATCTATCTGCAGGAAGTTTACACCCAATAAAAATAAACTGATTTCTCTCTTTTTCTTCTCCATATACCTTCCTTCCTTTTTTCCTTCCTCTCTCCCTCCCTCCCTTCCTTCCTTGTTAAGAATAGGTGACAAAATACAGACTAGTCACCTGTATGATCTCTGAAGTATGTTATTAGTGCTGACACTCATGAGTTTACCCACTAACATCAACCCTGCTGAGACAGAGTGAGACTCTGTCTCAATTTTTTTTTTTTTTTTGAGACAGAGTCTCACTCTGTTGCCTGGGCTAGAGTGCCATGGTGTCAGCCTAGCTCACAGCAACCTCCAACTTCTGGGCTCCAGCAATCCTCCTGCCTCAGCCTCCTGAGTAGCTGGGACTACAGGCATGTGCCACCATGCCCGGCTAATTTTTTCTATATATATGTTTACTTGGCCAATTAATTTTTCTATTTTTAGTAGAGATGGGATCTCACTCTTGCTCAGGCTGGTCTTGAACTCCTGAGCTCAAATGATCCGCCCGCCTCAGCCTCCCAGAGTGCTAGGATTACAGGCGTGAGGCCTGTAATACAGGCCACCCTTCTGCATTTTATCTGGGAGTCTGGGCCCCCTCATCAATCCTAAAATGTTGCCAATTTCTTGCCAAGTAAATATGCCCAATGTTTGAGAAAGCCATTAGTAATAGGGACAAAATAGAAAGAGCACACGTAATTTGGAGGCAGAGCCAGGAACCACCAGCTTGAGGACCCAGCTGCAGCAAGCCTTACTCTGCCATGAAGCTCTTACCCCTGAGGGCAGGTGGAGTCCTGGGCATAGACAGTCTGTCCTCTGGGCACCCACACTACAGAGTCTGTTCTCGCACCTTCCTCGGGTAGTCCAGTGTTAATCCCCATTTTTCTCTCCACCCCTTGCTCCTATGCTCTAGTCCCACAGACTCCATGGAAACCCTGATCACAGGGACAGAAAAGGAGGTGAGTGATGAAGCGAACAGTGGTGAAGCAAAACAAGCCTCAGAACTTAGACTGGAACTGATGTCCATCCTTACGCCATGCATTCGACAAGTGCGTACTTAGGAAATTGTTCTAGGTTCTGGGGATAAGGTAATAAACAGCCCAGATAAGTTAGTTTAAAACTCATGGAAGTTATAAACAAAGGGGATGTCCATGACAAGAACAACGCCACTGTGGACAAGGAGTGTGTCACCCTAACAGTGGCCCACGCAAACCCAGTCTGACGGACGTCTGTGATCCTCCAGACTTGTGATCCTACAGCTGTCTAGCTATTTGCAGTTTAAGGGCAAGTGTACACCAGGCATAGCCCCACTTTCATGAGTCTTTGCCCTAAGAAAGAGAAGAAACGGCCTTCAGAGGAATGTTGCTGCAGCATCATAGTTTTCGTACCAAGTCGCAAAATTAGAACTGCTAAAACTTTGTACCAGATTTTAAAACAAATGAATTCCCTGGTTATGCATTATTCACAATGTATTTAACTATTTACCCTGATATAAATCTTTCTATGAACCATTTAATTGACATATAAATAGGGCTCCTATTAAAAGTTAGATGCAGTGCTTTCAAAGATGTATTCAAATTATTAGTGTTTGCTCTACATTTTTAATAGTAATACAGAATATCAAGTACCACAATTTGTTCAGAGCAAAGGAGATTTCTGAAATCTTCTAGAGCAGATTTCCAAAATCCAATATGTATCTTATGTCTTGTATTAGATGGAAATGCTTATGATGAATGAATAAACGGCTGTGTGCGTGCGTAAGTTTCATCAGTGCAAGAAGGAACTGACATCTGGCAGTTATGGCACATCTGATTCAGAGGATGAAAATGAATGGGTCTTCATTTTAATTTTGAAAAAATACAGATATTTCTACTATGCAATAGTTTAATGCATCACCGCATATAGGGATCAACAACACTAGATGTTTCCAACTGTTTAATCCACAGGCTAAGAAGTACTAACCCCAAATCAGATTTGTGTAGTTTTCAGTGAAAATCAGAGACAGTACAAATTGTCACCTGGGCGTCCCGCCATGTAACTGCAATGTTCTCTGCCTTTCTCCCTCTATGGCACACCACACATCTGTACTCCTTTTCTCACTAATGATTAAGGGTTTTGTGTCTCTTTATTCACCTTTCAATACCTTAACCTTTTCTTCCATAAAACGAAGATTGGGGCTAGATATCTCTGGGGCTTCTCACTTTTTATGGTTCCATGAGACAGTCTGGAAAATTGATGCATCTGGAGAGAAATGTCCAAAGGACTCAACCTGGGGGCATATTGGAGCTTCTCTAGGATTATGTCAAAACACTGCCACCTGCTAGGGAGGGGAGACATGGAGAGCACAGGCTCATCTCATTCCAGGCTCGGATAAAATTCGAGACTCAGGACTGAAGATGCGGATGTCTCTGCTGCTCTGTGCCCTGTTCCCGCCTATACCGGGGAGCTGTGCAAGGTGCAATGAGGGAGAAGGGATGGACGGGGCGTGGCCCGCTGTGGCTCAGCAGAGCGGTGGAGAATTTTCTTGTTATCCAGGGGGTATGAAACTCTGTAAAAGTGCAAGGATACCGTTTAGAGAAAGAGATAAATTAAAATCTTAGGAGAATATGGTAGAAAGAACTGGAAAACAAACAAGATTTGGAGAGAGTAGGAGAGCAGGAGTGAGCAGTTTATTTCATTTTAATTTATTGTGGTAAGAACATCCAACATGATCTCTAACCAATTTTAAGTGTAATGTGATATATATATATATATATCTAATTCTAAGAATGGGATATAAAATACACATACAAACACACAATGGAATATTATTCAGCCTTTAAAAAGAAGAAAATTCTGCAATCTGTGACACTATGGATGAACCTTGAAGACATTACGCTAAGTGAAATAAGCCAGATATATAAGGACAGATGTTATTATATATGATTCCACTGATAGGCAGTGAGTGATTTCTGCCTGCCCCAATTTTCCTCATCCCACCTGCTGTTCTAATCTCCCCATTTGTGTCCAGGGCTTTTATTTCCCAATGGCAAGACAAGGACATCTTATAAGAGAAGAACCTCTGTCAAGACCCAGTACCATCAGATGGATTTACAGGAACCTGCTATTTCTGGTCCTGCAGCCACCTCTGCAGAGCTTGACACTGATTGTGACCTCCACCGATACCCCAAACCCACCTGAGCAAGGTGCATTATTTCAGGTCTTCCAAGAGGTATATGTCAAGTCTGGGCTAGTCATGCAAGGGATTTGTTAGAAAAATGCCTGTGAAAGAAAATGGAGAGGAAGCCGGAGGAGGCGGGGAAAGCCCTCGGACCATGATGCGGGCTTGACCCTGTAAGGAGGAAGGGAAGGAGGGAAGGGGGGAAGAAAGGAAGAAGAAGGAAACAAAGTAGGTCTTAGCCTGTGGTGCAATTCTAAGAAAATTCAGCAAGGCTGGCAGACCCCTTAAGTCAAAGCAAAGCTATGAAGCCTCTGTTCTCATGGCCTGCCTCTCCCGTGCACAGAACCTCTGCACTGCTGTTCAGGGCTGGGGCAGGACAATGGCCCACCTCCTGTGGTATGACACCCCTGCTCCGTGAGTGGGACCTGGTAGCTGGTCTCCCCTGGACTTCTTGACTTGCCCCTCTTGGCATGGAGCCTCCACCCTGCAAGCAAGAGGATGAGGAAGAATAGGGCCCTGTATTCTTGGCCTTTTGAGCCTGGAATAGAGAGCCCACCCCATGAGCAGGTGCTGGATGGAGGAAGGGCACTCTGAGCAGGGATAGAGCTGTGGGCTGAGAGCTGCTGGCAGCCTGCCTCTCCCAGGGAGAAAGTGCAGCCTGGGGAGAAGGGTCCCCATGCTCTCGACACACCCACCTGCAGGAGAGCTTCTTTCCCACTGAGTTCTCACCTAGATTTAGCAGGGGTTTTTTTGAATAAATCTGTCTCCACTTTCTGTATGTTCTTAGGACAATTTTCAGAGACCTCAAATGGTTGTAAATTTTCAGCAGTCATACTTCTTCTCTGGGGAGAGGGTGTTCAAAGCCCCACACGCTGCCACTTTGAAAATGCTCCCCCACCCCTAAAGCTGTTTATAGGAACAGGTGTCCGGCCTGTGGGCCATGGTTTGCCAACTCCTGCTCTGGCCTAATTTTGTGCCTCTATTGGAGTCCGGCCACTCTGTAGATGCTGGAGAATCTTCCTGGGGTTTCTCTCGAACGCGTTGTTATGCCTCATCCTACACAGGCACAGAGCACTGTTTAGCCAAAAATGGAAGGTGATCCCTACAGAGACATCTGCAGTTCTTTGCGAAGCTTCCTCCTCTCTGGTAGTTTTCCTCACAAATTCTAGCTGTCTCGGCCCCCTCTAATCTTGTCGTCCCCATCTCATCAACTCAAAGTTTGCCAACCCTCTTTTCCCTTCTCCCTGCATGTAGAAATTGCCTCATTTTTCTTCTTGCTTTAGCAAAATCATAGTCCTGTGCTGCCTCTTCTGCGATAGCTGAATGCAGTTGTTTCGTATGCTCGATGTCTATGTGTGTTACTTGTACGGAGCAGGACACCAAACACTATTGGATTCTACTATGTGATACGTCACAGAGAAGCTGCTGATAGAGTGGGGGAAGCCTCAGAGGAAGCCACCTGCCTCCGTGCTTTCCCTAACTCTGCCATGTGCCCGGTGTTCGCCTGCTTCTTGGTCCTTTGTCTCCTGGCCGCAGGTAAGTCCCTGTTCTGACATTGTCGGGCCCCTGCCTAAGCCTTCCATCCATGTCATCAAACCCCCTCACGGGCTCAGTCTGCAACTTCTGTCCACTTTCTTTACAGGTTCTGCTGGTGAGGACGTCACCCAGACTCCAGGACATCTGCTCAAAGGGAAGGGACAGAAAGCGAAAATGTATTGTGTCCCAGTGAAAGGACACCGTTATGTTTACTGGTATCAACAGATCCTGGAAAAAGAGTTCAAATTCTTATTTTCCTTCCAGGATGGAAAGGTCTTTGAAGAAACAGAGATACTTAAGCAGAAGTTTTCAGCTGAGTGCCTCCAAAACTCGGCCTGTAGCCTGGAGATCCAGACTGCAGAGCTGCAGGATTCAGCTGTGTATCTTTGTGCCAGCAGCGAAGCCACAGTGTGAAACATTAGCTAATCTTAGTGCACAAACTTGTCATGGACCCAGCTCAGGAAGCAGCGGGCATAGCAGGTTGTAAGGAAATAGCAGAAGCTAAATAGAGCTAGCCTAAGCCAAAGAGTAAGTTAGCGGTTACATCTGCTCTTGTTTTAGTGTATGTTGAACCCAGTTGTCTTACTCCCAGATCCAAATTTACTTCTTTTCTTAGGAAAAATTTCATTCTGACTTCTTGAACCCGAAGCTCTCAGTTTCTGGTCTGTCCAATGTAATGTCTTCTCATTTCAAGTTCCTTAGTGTTCTGTCCTGGGTCCCCCAAGCCCAGTGCTGCTGTTGGTGGCCTACACCTTTGCTTTGACTCGGAGCAAGTGTCCCTCTGGGTGCCATCTTCAGCTTTCCCTTGGAATATTCCCATTCTCACAAAACTATCATTTCTAAAGATTAAAATTGCATACTCACTAAACCAAAAGACTCATTTTCATTTCTTTGCCTGCTTGGCGTATTTGGGCAATTTGACAATACTGGCCATGCCTTAAGCCCTGAAAATACATTTTCTTTCAACTTCATTCACATCATTTTGAATCGGGTTTCTTATTTCCTGTCTGTTCTTTTTGTTTTTAATGCAATTTCAGAACTGAAATCTACCCATTTGATATTCCCTTTCTCAGGAAAATTCTTCTTATTCTATTTAACATTCTTGCATAATGGGAAAGCGGTCTTATTTTTTGTGGTAGTTTAAGCTTGTAAAAATCTCTATACAAAAAATTTTAAGTGTGGTCTAAGACAACTTGTCTTGGTATCACCTGAGGTAGAAACAAGTATATTCTAGGACAGGGTCAGGGTTTCAGAGTCAGAATTTCTGGAGGTGGGCTTCAGGAATACATATCATTTTACCAAACCTCTGGTGATTTCTATTCATGCTAAAGTTTGAAAACTTCTGCCAAGAGGGCTTTATAAGATTAATAAAATAGCAACTGCTCTGTAGTGCTCTACTGTTTTGTTCTTCCTGTTTCTTTTTGTTCTTACTCTCTTCTTTCTTCCTTTTCCATTTCTTCTTATGTTTTCCTTAATCTTCAACTTTTCTAAGCACCTGAAAGTGGGAATGAAACCTTCTTGACATCATCCATGTAACAAAATAAAGGACTTGAACACTTGAACACTTCCAACACTTGAACCAACGATACCCCTTCACCTATGGAACTTGCCCCAGGGCTGTGGGTGTCGCCAGGGACTGTGATATCACAGCCAGATCCTTCCTGTGGGGCCAAAGGAGCTCAGAACTTCCATTCGCCTTTGCCACTGAGCATCAGAAACCATTTCTGGGAGAGTCTCGTGCTGCCTGATCTTGCCATGGACAGCAGGCTCCTCTGCTGGGTGGCTCTGTGTCTCCGGGGCCAGGTGAGTTCAGGAGGGCATGAGAATTTGTGAAGATGCTTTCCTGGGGCTTCCCTCCACTCTCTATGGCTTCTGTCTCCTCCATGGGACACACGGAGCCTGAAGTCAGCCAGACCCCCAGCCACTAGGTCACAGAGATGGGACAGGGGGTGATTCTGAGGTGCGATCCAATTTCTGGTCACATATTTCTTTACTGGTATTGAGAGAATCTCAGGCAAGAAATGGAATTTCTGTATTCCTTCCGATACCAACGCATCGCAGCTGAGTCGGCGATGCCCAACGAACGATTCTCAGCTGAAAGACCTAACGGGACGTCCTCCATGCTGAAGAGCCACCCTGCAGAGCCAGGGGACTCTGCGGTGTACCTCTGTGCCGGTGGCAATGGTACAGCAACACAGAGCCCCGTCCCTCCAGGGTGCAAACCCTCTGCCTTCTCTCCCCCTCCTTAATTCTAGGAAGACATTTGAAAAGGCCCCTTCCTCACCTTGCTGCTTCAGAAGGAAAAAGTGGGTTGAGTGTTGTGACTCCAGCTGCTACCAGGAGAGAGCAAGACCACGAATTTGAATTCTCTCTTAGGTTATCATGACGGCCGTGCTTTAGGATAGGGGTTCCTCAAATGGCCAAAACACACACAGAATTAGGCATTCTGTGCATTCCATGTTTAGAAAGAAAGGCCCCCAACCCAATTTTTTAAGCACAGAGACAGATATTTGAGGTTGATGTTATCTTACCAAAACACTCAAACATTCCTACTGATTTTATCTCAAACGTAAGTGCCCTGCAAACTCTTCCCCCATCAACTACTCGCAGAGGCGGTGACTTCTTCATGTGGAACAACAGTACGTCGCCCACCACGGGTTTGCTATGGTCCTTTCATCACAGTCTGCCTCCTCAACACGACTGACAGTCCCAAAAGGGCAGGGACAAAGTGAGAATAGCGGTGTGGGGGCGGCAAACACAACCCGCTTAGGGGAAGGATGCCAGAGAAACGCTGATTAAAATCCCCAATCAGGGACTGTTCCAGAAAACTCAATTCCTTGTACAGCTATCCGGGGGAGCATGACATATTACTTTGTCATTTTAAACACTCAACCGTTCCCTTCTCCCTCTTGCATATCCACAGACACTGGAACTGGAGTCAGGAAACCTACATTCTAATCCTAACTCTAGCTTTTTTGTTTTTCCTTCAGCTGTGAAATCTTGGCAAGTGCCCTTACCTCTCTGGGACTCAGTGTCCTCCTCTTAAAAATTAGAAACTGGCACCATGTGATCTAAGCTCTGATATGACTAAGACTGTGTGACTCAGGAGATATATATATATATGTGTGTGTGTGTGTGTATATGAATGGAATCTTCATTTTTCCCACACACGTGACAACCACCAGGGTTGCTATAGAAGACATATCACAACCACCTGGAAAATCTGAACAACACTAAATTAAATATGTAGATAACAGACCTAGAGACGACCTGGTTGGAAGAGATACTGTAGATACTCCCTAACCGCAACATCAAGGCTAATTTGAAATGTGACATGTCAAAGAAAATAGTATATATTTCCTGCAATCTCCTCCACTGCTGCCAGATGGCAGTAAAGGAGCATGTCAGAGCCAGTGGGTGGCTTACTCCCCAGCTACTCCAGCTGCTCAGAAGACTGAGCCAGAAGAATGACTTGAGCCCAGGAGTTCCAGGCTGCAGTGAGATATGATCTATGATCATGCCAGTGTACTGCAGCCTGGGCTAACAGAAAGACTCTGTCTCTTTTTTTAAAAAAAAAAAAAGCATGTCATATAGTCAACTGTGTAGGGTGATCAGATGTCCTGGTCTATCATGCAGTTCTAGTTTAGGCTTATTGTCCTGGCATAATTATTAATAGCAACCTTTTTCACGAACCAAAGTGCCTCAGTTTGGACCTCAAATTATAGGGTCATTGTTGATCATGACATAAATGATAGCATCTCTGTTAAAAGTAAATTGTAGTACCTTTATTTCTTTTTCTCAGCTTAATGAACTAGATTTTTTAAATTATAGAACAAATAAACATGAAGCTAATACCATTGGTCTGCTTTGGTCATTTCACTATTTAAATACATTCTGGATGACTAGTATCCATTAGATAGATAGATATACCCCACAGTTTTTTATCCATCTGCACCAACAGATACTTAATTGTTTCCATATTATGGCTATTGTGAATAATGCTGCAATGGACATGAGAATTCGATATCTTTATAAGGTGTTGATTTCCGTTTTTTTTTTTTTTTGAGTATATACCCAGAAGAGGGTTTGCTGGGTCATATGGTAGTTCTATTTTTAATTTCTTTAGGAACTTCCATACTGTTTCCCATATGGCTACACCAATCTACATTCCCACCAGCGGTGTATAAAGTTTCCCTTTTCTCCAAACCCTTTTCAACACCTTTTATCTCTTGTCTTTTTGATAACAGCCATCCTAATGGGTGTGAGGTGATATCTCCTCATAGATTTGCATTTCCCTGATGAGTAGTGATGTGAACATCCTTTCATATACCTGTTGGCCATTTTTATGTCTTCTTTGGCTAAATTCTCATTCAGGTTCTTTGCTCATTTTTTTAATCAGGTTATTATTTTTCTACAATTGAATAATTGTATTTTATTGCTGCCTCTTTTCACATAAGTCTCATGTTTTGAATTTGATATATAACAAGAATATTGTTTTGAAAAAGTAAAAGATAATCATATCTTTACCTTTATTATTAAGAAGCATATCACTACCAATTAGAGTTTCTCAGGGTCCCAAGGATAACAAGTATTACACAATGATCTGATATGATGTCAGCCCTGTGTAAGAACACTTGGTACTGTCTTGTACAACCTTGTCATAGGTAATTATTTGGTTTCCTTTATATAATCTATTACATACATGAATGCCTAGGGGGTGCCTATTTGGATGCCATTGTATTAAACTCCAACTGAAGAAGAGATTCTCCCATGTAGAGTAGAGTTGTGATCACACCACCACTTCCTGCCTTCACTGACTCTACCTGAAGACCAGCGGAGCACCAGCCTTCTATATATTCTTATAATAGTCTATTCCAAAGGACCATACATTATGTGTAACAAAAACCACTTTACCATAGTCATTAAGCTAAATGAAGATGCAAGCAGGGTGGATTTTGCCTTAAACAGATTCAGTAATAAATTCTGTGCGGGAATATTTTTGGCTCTGGATATATTGGTTTAGATACTGATTGCCATTCATGAGAAGCGTCATAAGATTAAAAGTACGATCTGATACCATCAGAGTACTTACAATTATCCTATGGGAAATTAACACATACATATATCTAAATAGTGAAAGGGGAAACAGACCATGCTGAATATGACACTGATCTAAAGATACGTGTTTCATCATTTGTACCACATGCCATTAAGCCAAATCAGAATAAATATATGCAAAGCTGTTAGAAGCAGAAGAAAAAGCACAAGTGACTCCATGTCTCAGGGTCTAAGTCTCCTTGGCCACAAAATCAAGGAGCTGATCATTATCAGATCCAGGAAACTTCCACCTACGGTTTCTGTCCTTTGATAGAATAAACAAAATCACATGAATGCATGCCAAACTCAAACAGTCAGCATCATTTCTCACCATTCTCAGCGTGGGTACCTGCAGCTCAGGTGCGCATTCTCAGCCCTGCCCTGCAATGTGTGGGTGGAAACTCTGCCATAGGCTATATCTGTTTGGAGCAGATGAGTCTAGGCACACTAGGGAAAATCTTGTCTGAGATATTCAGTGAAAAATCAGAAAAGTAACATTTTTAAAGTACTAAAAGGAAAAAAGTCAACCTGAAACAACCTTGTTCTAGCCAGGGCAGTTAGGCATGGGGAAAAAAAAGGCATCCAGGATGGAAAGGAAGACACAAAATCTCCAATTACAGCTGACATAATCTTGTATATAGTAAACAATAAATTCCTGCACACACAACTCTGCTAGATTTAAAAAACAAGTACAGCAAGGTGCAGAATAAAAGATCAAAATGAAAATTTCTGTTGTATTTCTATATACTAGCAATTAACAATCTAAAGATGATATTAAGAACACAATTTCCTTTACATTTGCACCAAAATAATAAAATACTTAGGCAAAAATTAAACAAAAAAATGAAAAGACTTGTACAATGAAAAGAGCAAAACATTATTTAAATTAAACAAGCCCTAAATAAATGGAAAGATATCCCATATTCATAGATTGGAAGACCTAATTTTGTTGAGATGGCAATACTACACAAACTGATCTATAGATTAAACAAAATCCCTGTAAAAATTCCAAAATTCTAGCTACCATTTTTTCCAGAAATTAACAATCCAATGCTAAAATTCATACAGAAGTCTCATGAATCAAGATTGGCCAAAACAATCTTGGAAAAGTAGAAAAATATTGGACAACTCATATTTAGCCCATTTCAAAACTTATTACAAAACTATAGTAATCAAGACAGTACACTACTAGAATAGGATAAACATAGATCAATGGAATAGAATTGAGAGCCCTCAAATAAAGCCATATATTTATGGGCAATTGATTATAGACAAAAATGCCAAAACCATTCAATGGGAGCAAGAATGGTCTTTTAACAAATAGTACTGGGAAAACCGGGTAGTCATGTGCAAAAGAATGAAGTTGAACTCCTACCTTCTACCATATACAAAAATTGACTCAAAATGGATCGAAGACCTAAACATAAGATCAAAAACTATAAAACTTTTGGAAGAAAGCTTAGGTGTAAATCCTGTGCACTCGTCACTGAGCCCAGGGAATTGTGCTCTCAATTTCCCAGGGAGAACTCCAAATGCATGGAGGATGGCAGAGATCATCACCATGCCAACGACCAGAAACAGGAGTCTCAAAACTTCAGCCCACTGCATCTGGGGCTGCAATTTCTACCACATGCATGAGTCATATGACAGATTAAGCAAATAAATTTTATTACTCACATATAGGCAGCAAAGGACAGTAGAAGCCTAGGATTCATGGTGCGCTGGTCCACTAGGGCTCACAAAAGCTACCCAGGGCAGATGGAATCTTGTCTGCACATGCCCCACGTTGCACTGCAGCTGAGGGACTTCAAAAGCATGCTCTGCCCGGGGCTTTAAACCCAGGGGCTACTTTTGTTGGGTTAAAGCATTGTAGGACATCCTGTTCTAGGAGAGACAAGAACAGTGTCCAGAGTCTTGTCTTGTGGCCACTTCCACCTTACCACAGGATGTTGCATTGCCAACACATTCCACAGTTACTCTTGAGAACTACAAATGAGAAACGGGAGAAGAGCTGGGTTGCCCAGGCCATCCAGGGACTTATCCTGCAGAGTAAGCAATGATTTCTTAAATATGAAACTCAAAACCCAGGCAACCACAGGAAAAAAAACTAGATAAATTGCATTTTAACACATTTTTAAAAGTTTGTGACATTTTCAAGGAAAGTAAAGACAACCCCAAACTGGGATATATATTGGCAAATCATATATCTCACATGGATTTGTATCCAGAATATATAAAGTACCTTTACAATTCAATAATAAAAAACCAAATAACTCGATTTAAAAATTGGAAAGGATCTAAATAAGCACTTCTCCAAAGAAGATCTACAAATGGCCAACAAGTACATGCACCAATACTCAGCATCGGTAGTTATTAATGAAATGCAAATCAAAATCACAATGAGATACCACTTTACACCCACTAGGCTATGGCTATAACAAAAAGACAGACAATACCAAATGTAGGTGCAGATGTGGAAAATTTGGACCCTTATATATTGCTGGTGGGAACATAAAATGTTGCAGCCATTGTGTAAAGCAGTTTGGCAGTTACTCAAAAATTAAACATAGAATTACTATATAACCACTTCACTCCTAACTACATACCCAAGACAATCAAAATCATGCCACACAAAAAATTTTACACATGTTCATAACAGCATTATTCATACTAGCCAAGAAGTGGAAATGTCCATCAATTGATGAGTGGATCAACAAAATATGGTGTATTCATGAAATGAGACTGGTCCTACAAAGGAACAAAGCACTGATTCATGCTACCCCAAGGATGAATATTGAAAAAAATACACTAAGTGATAGAAGCAAGACACAAAATGCAAAATATTGTATGATTCTATTTACATAAAATATCCAGAATAGGAAAATCCTTATAGACAGAAAATAGATTAATGGTTGTCATGGGGGGAATGAATGTGAAATAACTTCTAATGCTACAGGATTTCTTCCTGGGGTGATGAAAATGTTCTGTAATTGGATAGTGGTGATGGTTTCACAGCTTTGTGAACATACTGAAAAACACTGTATTATAGACTTTGAAAGAATAGATTTTATGGTATATGGATTATATCCCAATTTTAAAGAAAAATATGATACCTCAACCTTAAAGATTCAAATGTTCTAGCATCAATATCAAGGAAAAAAGAGTATATTTCCCAAAGTTAGCCTTGTGAATAAAAGTATGTATTATCTAATTTGTATGGTTACCAATCTTATTGATGATCTTACCAATCTTCTAACAATATAACACATTCTACAAACTTAGCAAATACACTCTTTATGTGGCCTCGGCGTGGTTGTGTGAGGGACCTGAGACAGCAGCAGCTTTGCTCTGTGCAGCAGGACGGCTGCAGGGGACACCTCTGAACAGACCTCTTGAGTTACTCCATCCTTGCGAGAATCGAAGGCATGACAAATGAATTCTATGTCCCCCTATGACCAGAGTGTCTGCAGTGCTCTGTAATCCAAGCATTACGGTAACTACCAAAGGACCAATTGCAGTGAGACTCTGGCCCAGAGCGGTGGGGTGCCAGTCCCCTCAGCTCAGAAGCTACCAGAGTTATGGGAGATGCCAGTGATTCAGCTCTCCCAGCCTGTTTCCTCATCTGCAAGACTGGGGAGCTCCTCTGAAATACCTCCAGGATCCTCCCAACCGTTCATCCCAGCTTTCTGACAAACTCCACATTTTAGGTCAGGGGGAGCCGCAGAGCTAAGCTTCTGTCCTCATTGTCATCCAACAAGTGCTCGCAGCCACAAAAGAACCCCTTCCTACTATGAGCAGCCAGGTACTCTGCTGTGTGGCCCTTTGTCTCCTGGGAGCAGGTGGGTTCAGGGAGCAAATTCCTGTCCGAATGTGCCAAGCTCCAGATGGAAGCCTCTCCCCAGTAAAAGCGGCATCAGGCATCTCCCTGGGCCATTTCCAGCCTCTTTCTCTTTCCTCCCCAGGAGCCACAGATGGTGGAATCACTCAGACCCCCAAATACCTGTTCACGAAGGAAGGACAGAAGGTGACCCTGGAATGTGAGCAGAATTTGGATCACAATGCCATGTACTGGTACCGACAAGACCCGGGGCAAGGGTTGAGACTGATCTACCACTCGCAACTGGTAAGTCAGGTCCTGGAAGGAGACATAGCCCCCGGCTACAGCACCTCTAGGGAGAAGAAGGCACAGTTCCCTCTCACTGTGACATCGCCCCAAAGGAACCAGACCGCTGTGTATGTCTGTGCCAGTGCACACACAGTGAGGCACAGTGGCCCCCTCTCTGTGCGTAAATGTGCTCAGCCCTGCTGCCTCTACCAGGGGCGGGCCCTTCTCACATCCCGCCCGCCCTCTTCCTCCCGCCCCGGCCAGGCGTCCAGAGCTGCTGTCATCAGCAGGCTCTGTGGGACGGCAGGGAACTTCACTCAGTCACTAAGTAGGTTTAAAAAATGATATATATGTTATATAAATATTAATAAGTTATATATATATGGGGGAGTGGGGGGGGAGAAAGAGAGAAGAGAGATGAAAGAGGTTAATTTAAGAACCCCATACTTTTTTCTGTTTTATTGAACACTAGAAAACAAAAGTGAACAGAAAATTGTCCCTCCCTTCAGAAGAAATAATAGCATCCTAGTGGCGAGAGAAAGATGTAGACCACAAATACTGTAATCACATCGTCATATGACGTGTGCTTTTAATCTGAGGTGTTAGTGGAGCAAAGGAAGTAACGTGGCCAATTCAGTCTGGTGACATCAGGAAGGGCGTCAAAGAGAAGGCAAATTTGGGGATGAAACTTATTATCCAAGTTTCACCAGATGGGCAAGGAGGATTTCACCAGATGGGCGAGCACCAAAAGAGTGAGACAGGCTTCAGGAACTATGAAAGGAAAGAGTGATGAGGTAATATCAGGAAAAGCACGCTCGAACTCCCGCCCCCGCTGGGGTATGGCAATGAGAGAAAATCGGAAGAATTAATGGAGTAAAGTTATTGAATAAAATTGAGTTCCCAGTTCTAGTGGGCCTTCCTTGGGTGTCTGCATAGAAATATCCAGGAGGCTTGTGTAAATTCATGCCTGGCACTTAGAACAGAGAGTAGGGCTTCAAAGAAGCATTTGAGTGACAGATCAGCAGGCGGCTGTTAAGTAAAACTTTCCAAATGATCTTTATGTCTTCCACATATTTTCTCTCTTTATGCTCTGCACATATCCACTGAATTAGAAGATAAATGGTGTGAATTATTTACAAATATTTATTTGATCACACAATTCTGTTTCTAGAAATACATGACAGTCTATATTATTCTCTGCATACAATTAAAACTATTACCGTGTTTCCCGAAAATAAGACAGGGTCTTATATTTATTTTTCTTCAAGAAGACACCCTAGGGCTTATTTTCAGGGGATGTGTTATTTTCCCCTCAAAGCCTTAGCTTGTAGCATGCACGGGAGGGCCGGGACCTGACAGGGGAGCTGACCTTGTTGGTGGGGCTGCCGGCACCTTTCTGGTCACCTCTGGGATAATAGCTGTCACAATGGGCTAGATGAGAAGGGCTGCTCGTCTTCTTTACCGCTCCATGTCGAAATGCATGGGTTGTGCAGATACGCTGCGTAGCCATGCCCATCACTAGGTCTTATTTTCGGGCTAGGGCTTATATTGCGCAAATGCTTAGAAATCCTGCTAAGGCTTATTTTATGGGTAGGTCTTATTTTCAGGGAAACACGGTAGTAGAAACATTTTTAAAAAATATTCTCAGAAGTATCAAAGCCCTAGTCTGTCCTGCTGTGTGTGGCCCTTTGTCTCCTGGGATAAGGAATGTCTGGAAAAATGCGGGAGTCCCTATCCAGAAAATGCCAGCCCTGGCTCCATGTGTTCTCTGTGAGTTTCTTCCTGGATTCCGTGTTTAGATTTGGGTTTCTTCTCCTGTATATTCTTTGGAAGCTTGATTCACAGAGTCACACAGAGACCAAAATACTGAGACATGGAGATGGGAAACGGACACTCCTCAGAACTCCAAGCTGTCATTGAAACTAATGTGCTCTGACAATAGTAAGGAAACCATTGGAGATGGGATGGTTGCAGGACTCTTCAGTCTGAATGTCCACACCACGTTCACAGACACCTCCGATCATTCCCAGAGCCAGGTGACGTAGCCAGGATCCACGGTGGCAGTGGGAGAGACACAGCCCCGTAGAGTTATCTGCTGCCGTTGCACAGCCATTCGCCAGAGGAGATGGAGTAGGGTAAGACTCTCTGTTCCACGAGAGGAAGAAAATGAAAGGGAGAAGAGTAAGAGACAGACAATCTATGTTTCCTTTTTGTCTTGGGCATGACTAGAAAGGACACAAACTCCCTTCTTTCTGTTGAGGAAGTTATAAAGCAAAGCATATGGACTTAAATAGACTTCAGAAATTCCACTGTAAAACTATTGAACCATTTGCTTTTTAGGGTAATCCTAATATTAAAAAGAACTCTGTAGCTGGGAAGTTTCATCGTAACCTCCATTCCCCTCAATCAAGTTGTGAGAGAGAGTTTTTGTGAAGTGAAAGACAGGAAACTTAAAAAATGGAAAGTATCACTAACTGTTTTCTTAGCATGTTTTGAGAAGCCATTGCATCTATTGACTAGGAAGGACAGTTTATATAAAATGTTTACCTTTACCTTACCTACTCTTCTCAGAACAAGTACAGTTAGGGTGTGAGGCGGCCCCATTCTAATGAGGCCCAACACCCTCAGGAAAGAAACATGACAGGAGCATGCAGATGCCAATAAATAGGTACATTAATGTCAGTGTAATGCCATAGTCGTATTTGTTATGATAGAAACTACTTCACCGCAGCACAAACATAATTTGATGGGTCAAGTCTTAACTCCCCCTTTCTTAGCTACCCAAGCCAGAGAAATAAGAAATAGAACTAAATGTTAAGTGAAAGCACAACCAGGAGGCTGTTATAAAAATAGAAGTACAGTGCTTTGGAAAAACTCTTTCCCACTCTTTGTAATTGCTATACATTTTCAATATCGATCCATTAAAACAAGTATCCTGGCCTGGTCAAAGCAGGAAGAATTCTCTAAGCCTTGTAGAATCTATTTCTATTAGCCCGCACTTAGCACGACCACCAGTGCAGTGAAATAACTGTAAATAATTATTCTCACAACCTCTAACAGCGATTTACACAAATACACACAGGTTAAATAAATAAATATTTTTAGAATTTTTAGAATTAAGCCCATCAATATATAACGGGAATTGTCATGAGATAGTCACGAGGTAAATACCCTGTTTAGAAGACGAGGAAGAGTCTTCATGGTGACTACGAAGAAACATTGAACTTCCGGCGGAGGCCCTGGCCTGGCGACTATTGATACACTGGGCAGTGTCAACCTATAGGTCTGGTGATTAACAGTCACGGGCTGTCCCGGTGTGATGACTTTGAGGATATGGCACAGGGGCAACACACTGACTGTGATGTCGCTCACTGCCCACACGGACA
This sequence comes from Cheirogaleus medius, assembly GCA_008086735.1. NCBI lineage: Eukaryota > Metazoa > Chordata > Mammalia > Primates > Cheirogaleidae > Cheirogaleus > Cheirogaleus medius. The sequence continues at coordinate 5,429,202 of VBSM01003176.1, read as the reverse complement.
CTCTGTTCCTTATGAGAAACTCACTTAAGTCATTTCAGGGCACTGTGTCTCAGTGTTTCTCCTATAAATTTGGAGATTAAATTGCGAATTCTGGAGTCCTCTTTAAGCAACGTGTGACAGGCAGGGAGACGGATGTGCCTCGCGTCACTGGCGATGGTCACCATTAGGGGGCGGATCAGAGCAACTTTGGGACTGGGCCGTCAGGCATCCTGACCCTGGAGCTAACGAAGCCTGTGGTCACACCTGTCTTCAGAGCGGTGGCGCGAGGCCAGGCTGAAGATGCTGCTGCTTCTGCTGCTTCTGCAGCCCGGTATGAGCCTTGCTCCACCTGGGGGTGCGGGTGGGGTGCGGGCGCTGGGGAGGCCAAGAGGCGGCCGGGCGCTGTGGATCCTTTGTGCCCGTCGAAGTGAGGGGCAGCGCCGTCCACGCTCTCTCGAGGTTTGGAGGGTGAGGTGGGAGCCACCTGTCAGGGCGGACGGAGATCATGGCCTTGGGGAGACGACAGGAAGATGCACAGAACACCTGGGATTCTCCAGGGGCTGGGAGAAAGGCGAGGGAGGGAGGCTGAGCGTCCTTCCTGCAGGGGGCCTGTCTGACCGGGTCCCTCCGGCCCCCTCGTCCCTCCGACCGGTCCCCGCAGGCTCTGGGCTCGGCGCCCTCGTGTCTCAGCACCCGCGCAGGGCCGTCTGCAGGAGCGGCGCCTCCGTGGAGATCGAGTGCCGCGCCGTGGACTTTCAGGCCACGACTGTGTTTTGGTATCGTCAGTTCCCGAAACAGAGCCTCATGCTGATGGCAACTTCTAACACAGGCTCCGATGCCACCTACGAACAAGGTGTTTCCGAGGACAAGTTTCCCATCAGGCACCCAAACCTAACGTTTTCATCTCTGACGGTGACGAGTGCGCGTCCTGAAGACAGCAGCTTCTACATTTGCAGTGGGAGAGACACAGCGCGGGGAGGAGACCGCAGACCCCGGCAAGAACCTCTGTAGCAGGCCAAGGGGATGTGGGAGGTTGACAAACCACAGCTTTTCTGACTTGAGACCTCTGGGTGTGTGTCTGTGTGTGTACGTGGAGACAGAGAGGGAGAGGGAGAAGGAATCTGAGAGTGGAGTGTAGAGGAGGTGTCGTGTTTGAGCCCTACACGATAGGGATAGAATTGGGCCCACAGAGTGGCCAACCGGCACGGGAAATTCCCCTGAAAATGATAAAGCCTGGAGTTTTGCCCTGGCTCTGCCACATGTGAGTCATGTGTTTGTGGGTAAATCCACCCATAATCCTATAGGTAGATCTGAAGACACTTCCATAAATCGCTGTGTGTCTTCTATGATAAACTTCCGCACTTGGCTCTCCAGGACTGTTCAGCACTGTCTTGTCACCATCCAAGGCCTCAGGATAAAGAGAAGCACAGGGCAGCCAAGCAGAGGGAGATAGTCATGAAAGAAATCAAGGATGTGCTCCACGAAGCCCTGATTGGTGGACGAAAAGGGTACGGCTGGTGCAAAGGCAGGGAGCACCCTCGAGACCTCAGGACAGAGAATTCCAAGGCGCCCACGCAGAGGTGCTGGTGAGTTCGCTCCTGAGAAAGTGTCAAGGGGAAGAGAAGGCAGAGGGAGCAGTAAGGATGACCTCAGACAATGTGGCTTCAAGCTAGGTTGCCAATAAGTGCAGCAGTGAGGGGTGGCCCTGCAGAAAAATCCTTTCCCAGGAGAAACAAAAAAAACTACATTGACAACAAATCTGTAAGACTCCATGGAAAATGAGCAAAAGATATTAACATACATTTAATAGAGGAAACATATATGAACAATAAACATAAAAAGTGATGTTTCACTTCACTGATGATTAGGATCATGTGAAGCAAGACATGGTGATACATAATTTTATATCCATTTGATTCACAAAATATAAAAAGTTTAGAGATGTAGAATATTAGAGAGGGTATAGATCCACAGGATTACCTGTAAATTCCTGGTGGGAGCATAAGTAATACAAACCACGTGGGAACAGTTCAGCATTATCTCATGTAGTTGAATGTTCCTATATTCCATGACCCGGCAGTTCCACCCCTAGGTTTATATTAGAAGCTCTCGCATATGCACATCAGAAGATGTAAATACAAAAGTGTTCTTAGCAGCACCATTCACAACAGAAAAACATGGAACCAAGCCAAACATGCACTGACAAGAGTGAATGAATAAACCGTGGTCTATTCATAGGATGGATAACTATATACATCAGTCAAATGAACTACAAAGAGTAACAAGCAATGTTATAGGTGAATATTAGCAATATATAATGACATAAAATGCAAAAACTAAGCCTGATAAGATTATATAAAACACGAAATTCTTTTTATAAAGCTAAAAATAGCTAAATCAAGAAAATAATTTTCAGGACTACAAATATGTAAAATTATATTAAAAGGAAAGCAAGGAACCATTGCGTACTGCAGCTGGCTTTTACCTGGTCATGAGTGCCAATTGTGCATATCTTTCCCAACTCATATTTTGGTGACATCATTTTAATAGCTTGAAATAGGCCATAGTGGGAGTATTTACACCACGGGAATCAGCAAACACGACAAATCAGGGTTATCATATTTTCCTCCAGCAAGCTAGTTGTCAAACATTTACCAACACACAGGGGAATGGCAGGGAACGATAGTGACCCAAGTTCGGGATTTTTATAAAGCTGGGAAGTGGCAAGAGATGGAATGAGACAAAATCACATAGCTATAAATTTAAATATTATAAAGGTCTATCTTGCATATTGTTGAGGGGGGGATGTTTCACAAGTACCTACTATATTTTTAAATAAATAAGTAACCATTTATTGATAAGCAATGCCTGTGTGTTATGAACCACAGGTTAAGATTAATCAAATAATATGCATATTAAATCAAAAAGAGCAGAAAAATATTAAACAAGTAAATGATGGGATTAGAATTCTTGAAGGAGAAGGATGGAGAACATTGTGTAGTGAGAACCAGGGAGTGAAATAGCAGAGGCTCAGCCTCTGCCATCCTCATGTAGGAATCCATCACGGAATCATTCACAGTGGACAATCTACCAACCAATGGACGCTGGTAAATCCCTTTGTGGCAGAGAGCAGGGGGCTGAGACACCAAGTATGGAAATGAAGGCATGGAGATGAGACCTTGGCCCTGGCCCACGTGGAGCTGAGCAGAACAAGACGGGAGCCAATTCAGCAATGGACATGCTTCCACATTGTATCTACATGGTGGCCATCTCCCTGAGTTACTGGTGATTAAATGCACCCCCTGGGTTCAGTCACTTCACACTGTGTCATTGCCACTGAATCCAGGGACCCATTTTAGTCGTAGCTTCCTACTCTGTCCGTGTTTTCAGCCTGGAGAAGAGAGCTAGTGAAATACTTTTTATATATTCCACTGCTTCCTTCACCAACAGCATGGAAAAGATAAGAGCATTTAAGGCTCTAGCATGAAACACAGAGAAAGTGGTATCATTCCTATCTCATGCAGTCATTTATTTCCCTCTACGTTAAGCTTAACACCAGTTAGCAAGGATGAGTGCTAGGTTCGGACTTGCCTTTCCCAATGCAGACAACTGTTAGAGAGACAGCCTTCTATCTCCACGCAGTACCTTAGGAAAATAGAAAAATATCTTTGAATAGCATTGAATATAATTCAGTCCAAATTCGTGTTCTGTCCTCCTGGGACAAGGACCATCAAAATAAAATAAAATCCTATAACATTTCCTATAAATTTTTGACGACATAAATTTTTGACGAGCAATTTTTTAAGTGTAACATTTTCTTTCTGTGCTCTGGTTCTATATTTTGCTCTCTGGGTTATGTTCCATTTGAAACCAAGTTCACCACTGAAAGGCAACGATGGGTAAGGTAAGATATAGAGTCTGACCTCCCCTCCCCAACACACACACACACACATTCTCTCTCTCTCTCTCTCTCTCTCTCTCTCTCTCTCAATGCAGGCTCCGTGTTCTCCAGAAGTGGAGATGCCGTGGGGAAAGTTTCAGAGGTTTGCAGGGAGCCAGGGTCCTTTAAATCCTCCATATCCTGAGATGTCCCCATTCTGAGTGTCCATTTCTTACTCAATACCCCATCTTACACACAAAAGATTTGCAAGTTTTGGGTCAACTGTCATTGTAATTCAATATCCCACAAAAATAAGTTCTGGAACTGGCTTATAGGAGTCTCAACCCAATTTCTACAGAACATACAAGATCTCAGGTGTCTGAAGGTGATCATTTGATAAGCTGGAGAGAGTTGGTGCCTAGAAAAAAGTTAGCCCTGAAGCAACTCAAGCAAGCAGTGGTGTAGCTCAGATAATGATGGTGGCCACAAAAATAAGGGAAATGAGGGGTTTAAAAAGTGTTTAGGAAGCAAATCAAAGGACTTGGCACTTGATTAGCTATGAGCAGCAGCTGACAGGGGGGTAAAAGACAACCACCGCAACTAGATGGATGAGGACCACGTGGGAAGAAGATAATTATGTACATTGAGTTTGGCGGTGCCTTTGAGACAGAAATCTTACTGGAAATATGCAGAAAGCAGTTGGATGTACAAGTCATGGACTTGGAAAATGGCTCTGGATAAGAGGTAAACATTTGGGAAATGTAGCATAACTGGAAGAATGAAAGTGCGTACCACCCCTGGATGATGAAATATGCAATGAAAAGAGCATAGTACTTAGGAGAGAGATTGAAGAAGCATGCTCACCTTGAACAGAGGCCAGAAAAGGTTGAGAAGTCAAATTACACCGGTAAACCATTATCAATATTAAAGACTGAGTCATTGTGGAACTAATTACCAGTAACAGTTCTGTGGCTTATGCCGCAGGCCGCCACACCGAACGCTGCTCTTCCCTAATTCAGCTCTGGCACTTGAGACGCCCAGCTGCTGTCTCCCAGCGGGAGCCCACAACTCCCCACTCACCTCAGGGGCCCAGAGGCAGTGAGACCAGCGGGCATCGGACGAATTCGCACCTTTGACCACTAGGGGGCGATGTGGGTCTTTCTGTGAAATACCTGTGGCGCAGAAAGGGCAGAAAGATCTTCACCTGAAGACAGTTGTTAGATGCCTCAGATGCTTCAGGTGAGATACTTAGGTGCTGATTGGAAGAATAATTTGCAGACATCTTGGGAGGGATCTAATCTTACATTTTGTAATCCCCGTAGCATTTCCCGCTACCTCCTACTGTAGTTTTACTGTCGCTGTCCAATTTACACATAATTGGTAAATAAATAAATGAATGACAGTATGATTTCCATTTGACATTGTATGACTTTTCAGCCAGTTGGAACAAGGGTAAAACGTGTAAGAATGAGAAAGCAAGGAAAAAGAAGTAATTATTTGCAAAAGATAAGTTTGTTTACAAAGATCCAAAAGGCTCTAAAGAAGCATTGCATTATTAAACACGTTAGTTTACTGAATTCAACATAGATATAAAAATTCTATTTCCACATATTAACAAGAAACAGCTAAAGTATATATTTCTTAAAAAGAGAGACCATTTACTAATAGTAACAAAATATAAAATATAAAATGCCTAAGAACAAATCTACCAGAAGATAAGCAAAACACTAATGCATAAAATTATTAAAGTTTTAGAGGAATGCATCTTAAAAGTTTGAAATGAGTGGAGATATATATATACACTGATCATGAATAAGTGAACCCCATAGTAGGAGTATTTCAGTTTCTGCAGTAATATCTGTATATTCAATACAACACTAATCAAAATACAAAAGATATTGTTTTGTGAAATTTGACAAAATAACCTATAAATAAAATTAAGTGGAAAAGAGGGACAAGAATAGGCAAGAAAATATTGGAAAAGTATAAAGTGAGATGACTTTCCCTACTAATTATTAAATTACTTTATAATTTAGGATTACAAAAGAAGTATAAATAAATAGGCAAATGGAAAATAGTAATAAAATGAAAAATAGGCTCATGAATAATAGGAATTTGATGTATGACAGAGCTGTCATTGCAGATATATGGAGGGATGATATAATATACAATGAATTACTCTGGGACAGGTGTTTGTCTATCCAAGGAGACATGAATTTACACCTTTTCTCATAGCGTAAGCCAAAATAAATCACAAGTGGATTAAATACTTAAATGCAAAATCCAAATGATTTTAATTCAGAGTTTTGGTAAATAATATAGGAGTATATCTCCAAGACTTGGGTTATGGGAGAATTTGTTACAAAGAATAAGAAAATTTATACCAAAATAAAAGATGCATATAATCCACTAAATTAAGCAATCCAACAAAAAACACAGCAAAGAGAGTGAAAACGCAAGCCACAAATTGGAAACATATCAGCAACACAAACAGCTGACAAAGGTTTAGTATCCAAAATATATAAAGGATTGTTACAGATAAATAATAGCTAATTAACCAAAAATAAATATGGGCAAAGAGCAGTTTATAGAAAACGCTGGTGATCTATAAATGAAAAAAGAAAGCTTAACCTTCTTAGCAACCAGAAAAAATGCAAACTAAGACTATATTGTACCATGACGTATAATTTTAACCTAATAGAATGTCAAATTAAAAGAATATTAAATACCAAATGTAGTCATAGATGTAGAGCATTTGAAAACACGCATGAACTATTGTTTGGATCTTTGTATTGATTAAATATTGGGCTTAATCACTTTGGAAAGCATTTTGTCATATTACATAAAGTTGATATTAACCATAAGACCCAGTCTTTAGGTTTGCAGGCATAAAAACAATCTTGCACCTAGGTATGCAGAGACATGTACAAGAATGCAATACTGTTTGCAGTAGCAAAAATACTCAGAAAAAAATAGTGGGCATTAATTCAAGAATGAATAATAAATTCTGGCCAATGAATATAATGAAATATTAGATGTTAGTAAAAATACATTTTCTGGATTATATGTGTCAACATGAATTAATACCACAGACATAATTATGAAAGAAAAATAACAGAAATAAACAGAATGATTCCTCTTAGATAAATTTCAAAGATATACAACATTAAATAATATATAATTTAAAGATTATTATATAAATGCTAAAAATTGTCATGAAAAGCAAGTGAACAATTAATCTAAACTCGGGGGTTACTGCCACCTGGACATGATGCGTAAAGAACAAAGGAATCTAAGACAGTGACCTAGGCTGAAAAATTCTCAACAATACTCCAGCTCTTAAGCTAATTGGTTCAAGCAAGGGTATATTCATTTTATTATTTCTCTATATGCATTGCATATTTGTCATAAATATTGTTTTGTGTAGTTCAACACTTAATTCTTTAATGTAAAGCTGTGTGTTTTTATAAGTGTGGCCAAAGCTATGATTGGTGAGCATTGAGTTCTATGATTCATTACTTGAGGTGGAAGGGAGGAGGGAGGGAGGCGAATTGACAAGCTGAGAAAAGCAAATAAATAAATAATGTGTAAGTGATTTTATTTTAAAAATAGCAAAAGACTGAGTCACAAAAAAAGAAAATAAAAGCCGGCTGAAACTCACACTAATTGCTTTCACCAGCTACAACAAATTGTCCTCCCACACCCTATGAAATGCTTTTGTCCATGAGCACAACACCTATGAAGGCTATGGGAAGTGATCATGACACAGAGAGGTTGTTGGTGGGGGATGAGTCTTACAGAAAAGGCCACACGCCAGCCACTCTTTCCCCTGTGCCAACCATGTGCCTCCGACTTCTCTGCTGTGTGGCCCTTTTCTTCTGGGGCGCAGGTAAGTCCCTGTTCTGAACTGGTTGCACTCCACTTTGAGGACTTTCTTCTGTGGCTGCAATATCAGACATCCCCCTGGGCTTTGTCCACAGCTTCTGTCTCCTTCCTCCACAGGCTCCATGGACACTGAGGTCACCCAGATTCCTAGATATCTGGTCAAAGGAAAGGAGCAGAAAACCAAGATGGATTGTGTCCCTAAAAAAGGACATAGTCATGTTTATTGGTATCGTAAGAAGCTGGAAGAAGGGCTCAGGTTTTTGGTTTATCTTCAGGATGAAGACATTATTGAAAAAGAAGAAATCATCAATGATCGATTTTTAGCCCAATGCCCCAAAAACTCACCCTGTAGCTTGGAGATCCAGTCAGTCCACTGAGTCAGGGGACACAGCACTGTATTTCTGTGCCAGCAGCCAATCCACAGTGCTGAATCTTAGCTCTTCTTAGAACACAAACTCATTATGGACCCAGCTCAGGAAATAAGTGGCATATTTAGGTTCGTAGGAACTAACAGAAGCTAAACTTGAAAGAGAATAAACCAGAAGGAAAAAATTGTAAATAACAGCTCTGGGCGAGCAAAAAGGGGGTACTTACGACAGCTGATGGGGATAAAAACCCAAGAAGGATGAAAGAAGGCAGTGTGCAGGGCATTAGACAAGATAGGTTAGATTACCTTCTTTCTCTCTCCCTCTCTCTCTCTCTCTCTCTATTGGAACTTTATGGATTTCTAACAATGTTTATAAAAAATACGTGATTCTGTGCTTTTCACCTGGTAAAGCTATGCATTCAGAAATAAGGATGAAGAGCAAAATCAACTGTGTCTTTCAGGTGGACCCTGATCGCCTGACCCAGCACATTTTCTTGAGCAGGATCCAGAGACTCTTTATGGGTTTTTTGACTTCTTCTCACAGCTGTCCCTGACATAGAAACTCAGAGGAAACTTCCAGCAACTCTTGCCCTCTGGAATACTACAATCATGCAATTTCCAAAGCAACTTTATTGAGGCATAAGATACTAATGCAGTATGCATGCAATAAACATATGCAATAGATGCAATAAAATGCACCCTATTTTAAGTATACATTTCAACAGATTTTAAAAAATTTTTACAGCCATGTAACCACCGTGACAATCAGGATACAAAATATTCCCATCATCTCAAAAAGTTCCCCCATGTCTCTTTATTGAGGTCTTTGTTCATTTCTCTCAGCACTGTTTTATAGTTTATATGACACAGGTCTTACATATATTTTGCTAACTCTTTCTTGTTTTTCCTCAGTTTATTTTAACAAAATTATCATAAATGTACTTTTTAAAGCTCATAAGGAATTAATTTATTGAAATATTTTCTGCCAAGATTTCACATCAGCCTAATGCAATTTGGTCTTTACATTTCTCAATTGATGTCTCTACCTCAGCATATTACATAAAAGTACTTTCTCCAGAAAGTCACATGTGGTCTGGAGCTACCCTGTGTGAGCTGACAACATCAGCCTCATTTACCCTGTGAGCCAACTAAGTGTTCAGACTGCTCTGCTTTAACGTAAAATATACTCGTTCAAACATATCAGAAGAGGTGTGGAACTTCTGCAAGCTGCACTTTAAGAAGAGGCATATTTTGCTTATGGAAATAAACCTGAGTTAAGAATAATTCAAGGGAGTATGTTATAGTCAAGCACATGATTTGGAGTGAAGAATTCGGGCGTTGTGGCTCTGCTGGTGGAGTCTCTGCATTCCTCCCATGGGCCACATTCATCAGGTCTATAATTCTATTAACAGGATGTTAATAGTGGGGGAGGTTGTACATATGGGGACAGGGGATGTATGGGAACTCTGTAGTTTCTGCTCAGTTTTGCTGTGGACTTAAAACTGCTCTAAAAAATAGCTTGTTATTTTAAAAATATACATATATATAAGCATTCAGATAAAGAATTACTATGTTGGAGGCATGAAATGGCAACAGACTGTGCAATCTGTTACAATATGGGAAAAGATGTTTAATGATATAACCTTTTTCATTATTTACTCCTTTATCTATGAAATATGGCACTATTTAACAGTGAATACAACAAAGATCTTGAATCCAGTGGAATTGTCCAAAAATCCTCCAATAAGAATATTGTATCTATTACCATTACTGGGACCTGAGGTTTCTCAGAATTAGTAACACATAGTATTGTAGAGGATTATTTTAAAGTATAGGATGAGTAGATATTTTTGTAATTCCATTTTAGTGATATTGTTTCTGATTATGGGGTTTCTTAGCATAAAGCTCATTTTTTCATGCAAGAGGGAGCATATACTCATATATTATTATGTCCCTATTGTTTTCTATTTCAATAATGTCACTCAGGAATCAAATATACATGATGATGATGATAATTATGATCATGGGTAATGATGAATCGTGCTTGTGTGTATGACTACAAAAATCCCACTACTAGGCATCTACCCAAAGGAAAAAAAGACATTCTATAATAAAGACACCTGCACTCGAATGTTTATGGCAACACAATTCACAATTGCAAAGATGTGGAAACAACTCAAGTGCCCATCAATACATGAGTGGATTAATAAAATGTGCCATATGTATACCATGGAATACCACTCAACTACAAAAAGCAATGGTGAACTAGCACCTCTTATATTATCCTGGATAGAGCTTGAGCCCAACCTTTGAAGTGAGGTATCACAAGAATGGAAAAACATGCGCCACATGTACTCGCCATCAAATTGGTACTAACTGAACACTAAGGTGCTCACATAGTAGTAATATATTCATTGAGTGCTGGTCAGGTAGGGGGGTGGGGGTGGGGTAAACTCACAACTAAAGGAGGTGGAGAGCACTATATGGGGGAAGGGCATGCTTGTAGCCCTGGCTTGCATGAGACAAAGACATTACATGTAACCAAAATGTTTGTACCCCCATAATATCCTGAAGTTAAAAAATAAACATAGATAATGATGAATGTAACAGATAATGGAGACAGTATATAGGAAGATAGATTATAGAAATTGTATCATGTTTCCAGGACATGAATATTATCATAGTAAGTACCTGTCATAATTCAAGTCCATAAATCAGTCTAAAGAGGTAGTTTAAATTTTTTTCTTTGACACCTTTGACAAATCTACAAATTGTGCATGTGGCAAAAGTATCTCTGAGGATACATGAACTTCCTAACACTTTCTGTCCATGTATAAAGCATTATGGCACTAAGGCAGAAATGTTTAACTTGGAATCCATGGACCTCCATGGAGTACATACATAAAAACCAGGGAATCCATGAATTTGAATAGAAAAATATATCTTTATTTTCAATAATCTCTAACTGAAACGTAGCATTTCCTTCTACGGTATAGTGAATAAACCACAGCAGTTTTAGTAATACCAGTGACAAAGTCAGTAATAGATATCACAGATATTTGCACACATGTTGCATAGATTACAGTTGACATGAATGTCAGATATTTTCATATCACATTACATGTAGTAAATATAATTTACTTTCAGCACTATTGGAAATCATGACATTTTTCAGGATATGTTTTATTTAATGAAATTTAATGACATACATAAATTAATACATCATAAATTTTGAAAGTTGACATCTGCATTTCAAAATAATTGGTTTTCTTTGTAATACTATGTATTCTAGTTTATGCATTTAAAATATTGCTCTGAGAAGAGGTCCTTAGGAAGTGATCGGAAACACCAATACCTTTACCAATCAGGTATATTTCATCGGATTGAGGTATATGCGACTCTGATATTTCAGACTTGTATACCTATATACCAGCAACAGATATAGAAATTAAATCAACTAAAGATACCAAATAGACATGACCTAGGAATAAATTGAGCAAAAGATGTGCAAAAAATTATAAAGCCTTGTTAATAGTCAATAAAGAAGGCTTAAAGTATCTCCCCTCTTTAGATATTGGATAGAGTCAATGTTTTAAAAAAATCACTTTTCCCAAATTGATTCATACATGTAATTTAATCCAATCAAAATCCCAATAGATGATTGATAGAACTTGATAAGCTAAATGTAAAATTTACACGAAACTGCAAAAGGTCAAGAATAGCTAAGGCACTCTTGATGTAGAAGCTCCAACTGGGAGGACTCAATCTAACAAACATAGAGAATTATTATAAAACTACCATAATAAAAGTAGTGCACCATAGGGACAGTGGTATATAAATAGACCCACAGAAAAACACATATGCACATACACGGAAATGGCACTGAAGAAATTGAAGAATATATTTTTAAACAAATAGAAATTGGGTATCTGTATAAAGAAAAATGAATGTAATTGGACACTTATCTCGAAATATAGCCAAACTCAATCCCAGCCAAAATCAATACCCTAGTGTATTGGTGGATTTACTTTGGAAAACAATTTGGCATTATCTAGTAAAGTTCAAGATATGTGTACCCCATCAATTTCACCCTTGAGAGATCCTTTTCTGGAGAACACTTATATGTGAAAACCAGAACAAAAATATTCAGGGCAACACTATCTGTAATAGAAAAAAAATCCAAATGTACTCTAATAGAAGAATGGATAAATAAATGATGGTTTATAACTCTGAAGAAACTACACAGCAGTGATAATGAACTAAAGCTGAACACACAAACATGACTAAATTTCACAAATGTGAATGAAAAATTACTTTGCAGAAGACATGTGCAGCATTGTCTCACCTGTGTAGAGTTTAAAAACATGTAAAACTAAACACTGTTTCACATTTATTACTCTATGTGTTAAAATACAAAGAGAAGCAAAGAAAGATAAAAACAAACACCTCAGTAGAGTTAGAAAATGGGGCCTGGGATGTGGGAAAAGAAACGAGATTTCAAAGATTCTGGTAATATTTTGTTTCCAGTATGTTCAAGTGTTCATTTTGTTACTATGTTATCAAATTCTCATCTATATATTCAAAGTTAGTTTGGTAACGTGGAGAAAACAACCTCATTGAACAACTGAATAAGAGAGGAGAAATCCATGGACAGATACACATTAAGCTGTTAACATTACTTACCTGGAATGGGGGTGGGAGGAGGAGGAAGAAGTAGGCACAAAAGATCATGAAAAAAGAAGTGCACTATTTAAAATTAATAGTGATAGAGAGAAAAAACAGGAAGAAAAAGACAGGTAATCTAAAATAAACACTGGTAAATTAACAAGCTAAAATACACCAGAAATAGCTAGAAGAAGAAATACTTTGCAAAGCAGTGGCTAGTCTCAGAATCATACGAACAACAACAAGCACCTGTTACTTAACAGCCAGGAATGATGCCTGGTCTTGAGTTGGAAACTGATGTTCAAATTAACAGTAAAGGACACTTTTGAGACAACTATGAAACTTCACATAAAAACTGAATAGTAGATTAAATGAAAATGCATTGACATGAAAGAATGACGATCATTAATTTTAAAAAAGGTAATAAAACAGAATTTAAAGTATGTGTTTTAATCAAAAAGAATGTGTCTATGTGTATATGTACACATTCATATACAGAGAGACAGAAAGAGAGGTCTAGAGAGAAAGATCTGGAAAGACTGTCACTAGGGTGTTAACAGTGACAACCACTGTCTGGCAGTAGTCTGTTGTTTTTATTTTGTTATTTTGTTTATTTTCTAACTTTCTAAAATATATATGTATTGTTTATGTTAGTAGAAATAGATATAAAATATTTTTAAATGAATACAATATAAATGTTATATTTATTGAGTTAGGATAAAAGCTTTCCTTCCGATACCAGGAAGTATTTTTGCTCAGTAACATGCATAAAGCAGTAACAGGACAATTATGAGTCTGCAAAGTGATCACGTCACAAGAAGGTTGCAGATGAGGGATGAAACACCCTCATCCTTTTGCTACTCCGATGGGACCATGGGCACCAGGCTCCTCTGCAGCCCTTTGCCTCCTGGCCGCAGGTGAGTCCTGAGCACAAAAGGAAAATGCCTATCCTGGGTTCGCCAACCCCCAGCTCCAAGCCTTTTCCCTCTTCAGTGTCCATCCTGGACTTTGTCCATAGCTTCTGCTTCTTCTCTTACAGGTTCTTTTGATGCCAAAGTTACCCAGACCCCAGGATACCTGATCAAGAAGAAAGGACAGAAAGCAAGGATGGATTGTACCGCCCAACAAGGACATACTTCTGTTTACTGGTATCAACAGAGCCAGAAAAAAGAGTTTGAGTTTTTGGTTTACTTTCAGAACAAGAAAGTCGTTGATCAAACAGAGATGCACAAGGAGCGATTCTCATTTGAATGCCCCCCAAACTCACCCTGCAGCCTGGAAATCCTATCCTCTGAACCAGGAGACTCGGCACTGTACTTCTGTGCCAGCAGTCCATCCACAGCGCTGAAATCTCAGCTCCTCCTAGCGCACAAACTCATCACCGACCCAACTCAGGAAGCAGGTGATGTGTTAGGTTGGAAGGAAATAACAGAAATTAACTGGAGCTAGCTTCAGCCACCGTGGGATTTAACACAAAGCTAAAGGGTGTTTAGCAGGAGTCAAGAAGTGATGCGCAGGCAATTCTGCAAAAGCCCCACTTGGGCCAGGCTCTGGAGCAGCTGTTTCTCCAGCTCTCATTTCTCTTCAATTCTGGCTGCTTCAGGCTTCCCCATCCCTGTACACTGTCTCTTTTTGATCCAGTCCTCGTGATGAGAATAAGATGGTCACTAAAGTTTGCAAATTCTGTTGTCATCATTCTACCACACTCATAAATATCAGCCTGGCTCTTTCTTTTTGTTATTACACATACTTTTTATATTTATTTTTTTAAATCTTAAGAACACTTCAGCATGTATAAGTTTACATATATACATAAGAAGAAATATAAGTTCATGTACACTTATAAGTGTATTGATTTAACAGAATAATTTGCATGCTTTGTTTACTTTCTGAATCAAATTGAATTACATATGGCATTCTAAATGCGTTTTTCCTGGTATGCTGTATATTTCTTTCTGTGCCCATATGTGGAAGACTTTTTAAGGTTTTGTTTTTATTTCCCTGTTAAGGGAGAGTCTTTGTCTTTGGGAGTTTGTTTTTCTAATTTCAATAGATTTAAGGGGTACAAGTAGTTTTTTATCACTTGGATGTATTGCACAATGGTACAATACAGCCTGGCTCTTTGTAAGCTTTTGTTTAAAATCCCAGGAAATAGAATAGACTGCTCGTGATATATGTGTGAACCTTCTCATGGAACGCTCAACTCTAGGCATGTATGTATGTATCTCAAATCACATAAATGTTACTTTATTAGGGATTTGATTCTGTCTTACAATTTCTACTTGGCTCAAAGTCAGTGAAATGCTCCATTTTTCTCTATGTACATCCAGTCTGTTGCTTCTGAATGATACACGGTACACCATCCCACTTCTATGGGAATAGACACCCAATTTTCCTCCTATTTCCTGCCAGCATTGAAAATTCTTGTACATATCCCTTCACAGACTGGTGTGTTTACTTTATAGGACTACGTACCAGGAATTATGATCGCTGAGACATGGAGTACTATATATATGCTATTTTATGTATTTAAATACCACCAGAGAGTTCTTTGGAATAGCTGTATAAGTCTACAACCCCACACAGGAAGCCTTATGCTTCCTCCTATAACCGAATATCTCCTTATGGCATTATCCAGTAATGTTCCCAGTCTAGCAATGTAAAGAGATTCCAATCACTTTTCTTTCTCTTTCAAAATGCCATAAGTGTTTACTGTAACGATGCTGGTGACAACTTAAGAAAAAGTAAATAAAACTGGGAGTTTATCAGGAAGAGAGAGAGAGAGGTGAGAGAGAGATTAATTCATGCTACCATACTAAAAATGGCAACAATCTAGAAAGCTGGAGAATGTCCTCTCCCTCTTTCCCTTTCGCATTTGTGTTTCTCTAACGGCTAATGAGTCTGAGAACTTCTTCATATGATGCTAGTCCTGCATTTTTATTCTCAGAATGGCCTACCCATACCCTTTGGCAATTTTTCTATTGGGAATTTTATATTTTTCTCATTGATTTGTAGGAGTTCCTAAGATATAAAATATATAAATCCCTTTCTAAAAATTTTAGACATTGAAAATACCACCACCTGAGGTGGTGTCACCTCTGTCCCAGACTTCAGAGAATCAGCTGATGTGGGGAACAGGTGGCCTCTTACCTTGAGCGGGTGCATGTTATTTCCATTACATGAATCCGACCTCTATTACCCACTCCCACTTTCCTGGGCATCTGGTGTGCTGTCTCCCCCGTTATTACTCACGTCTTTAAGCAGACAGGAAAGTTGCTAAGTGTTGCTGTCCCCAAAACTGCTGTCACCCATCAACAACCCCTTTCATCCAGAACTGCTGAGAAAAATGCTTCACTCCATGTAGCTGGGCTTTTTGTTACCTGCGGTAAACTTCATTTAAACAATTTTTATTCCTTTTTTCTAACTGGATTATGCTGTCTCGCTATTGCAAAGGGCAGTCAGACTTCACACATTTTCATTAAAGACTTAATACCTGCCCACATATTATCTCGTTTAGGGCCAAATTATATCCATTGCAAACACCAATCTCATTGAGCTCTTGGCATGACAGCTGATCCATTTTAATCCCACAAATGCTGGCAGAGCAGCTTCCGTTCACTGAGGGGTAAAAAACATTGAGAAACTTTCGGATCACTACATGGAATTTTAGTCTCTGGGGAAAGACTGAAGAGTAACATAGAGCCATAAAAATATATTTTGAAGAATGTGTGTATTGATAGCAAATAATAGATTATTTTCATGAAAAACATGAGAACATTATGTTCTCTTTTGGGGGTTATTTATCAATGGATAAATTAAAACAAACTACTGAGGAATTTAGGGAAACAAATACATTTAGGGAAGCAAACGTTAAATGATATCCACAAAACCATCAAGGTTTACCATAAAGATAACAACTTAAGGAGAAGAATCAGACCAAAATAGAATAGTGAATGAGAAAATATGAAGAGAAAGAAATTTCATATGAATGTGAAAAGAAATAATATCAATGAAAAAGTGTTTGAGACACTTAAAAATTAATTATGTTGATCAATTTGATTAAGAGTGCAGTCAGAGGGTTACTCTTATAAACCACTTATAATAGTGTCAGTTTGACAGCGTGGATCAAGAAACTTAAAAATGTTTTTTGGGGGGGATTTGGGTTGAGGTCAAAATGGATAGTTGTTCCTGTACTTGTTCTATTTCCATAAGCCACACTAAAACTTGACAAAAATTTTAGGGCAACTATGTGCAGACATTAGACAACAGGCACTACAGGTCATCATCATTGGGAAGGAGGACATATAGAAGAGGAATTCCACCACTGTCCCAAGCCTCTGCCTTGGGGCAATTTCTGGGCTGCTACACAAGGATTGGGAACCCAAGCAGGGCACAGCGGTCTTGCTGGGGTAGGGAGCCAGAGATCGAGTTCAGGGCAGAGGAGGTGGCTGGTGTTTGTAGGGGAAGCTACTATAAAGAAGGAAGCTGTGTGAGATAAGACCTCCAAATATTGCATGGGGTCCTTTTAAGTCTTTGGCCAAATACTAAAACTAGATGCATACAGAAAGCCTCCACAAGGCTTGGCAGAGAGCAGTTTCTGAGTAGCTGGGTAGCTATGAGAGGAATGGAGATTCTGACGGCTGGCTAATGCGGAGATCCATTATTCTATCTACTTTACATATGTTTGAAATTTTTAGAACAAAAAGTAAAAGTATTATAAAAGAAGACTTTACAATTTGAGATGCAGCAGGATTGATTGGTGCAGGATGACGTGGTGTACCCCGCATGAGGCAAGCACAGACCTGCAGCAGCAAAGCACCAACTGCGTATAGTCAGATGAGGTTTCACACTCTTGCTGTCGCTGTGCTGTGCTTGTAATTTGTTGCATTGGAATAGTGAATGTGTTCCTCCTGAAATCAGGAACAAATTACGTTATGATAAAATTACCTCTTTAATGAGTCAAATTATGAGTGAAGACGTTAAGTATTTCTTTGAAATACATACTCACATTAAATGAACACCTTCCTGCAATAAGTCAGTATTTTCAGGAAAGGTCTACTACGTCTAGAGCATTGACCAGAAAAGCTGGATCCATTAAAGAACAGGGTCAATTTGGAACAAAGTTTGTAACTCTGCCCTTCTTAAAAGAAAGAAACAGTCTCAAAATTTATAGAGAATATACTCAAATTGCATAGTTTACCAAGAAATGAGTGAGAATAAATGATTAAACGCAGGAAGAAAAGAAAAGGCATCATAACATTCCAGTGAGACTAGATTCCCTTCATTTGAAAGGGTTCTGAATTTTCTCTGTAGCCTGTTTTATTGGGGGGGGGGGTTGATGCTCCGTTGAACATCTGCAACCTGAGAAGAGGGAGAGAGACAAGTCTCTGGTAGTTCTCAGTATAGAAGCAGGAAGAAGAGAGAAGCTAGAAGAGTTTCAGCATCTGTGGAGAGGGTATGTAAGCCGAAACTTCATCCTTCTCTAAGGCTCAGTAAATTGGGAGGGAAATGATGTCACTGCCTGAATCTTTCCAATTTTCTGTTTCCATGCCCTGCTTCCCCTACAACCAGAGCTGGAACCACATCCATCCTGCCTCTCCCTGCCATGGGCTCCATGCTCTTCTGCTGTGTGGTTTTTTGTCTCCTGGGAACAGGTGAATTTGGGAAACAGACGGGGAAAACCTGCCTTAAATTTTACAGGTCCTGGCTTAAGCTTCTCCCTAGAGACTGCAGCAAGAGGACTTTTCCTAGGCTCTGACTGCAGTTCCTGTCTTATTTCCCCACAGGGTCCATGGATGCTGGTGTTACCCAGACTCCAAGGAATAGAATTGCAAAGACAGGGCAAAACATTCTGCTGGAATGTTCTCAGAATGAGGATCATGACAGGATATATTGGTATCAACAAGACCCAGGACTGGGGCTACAGTTGATCTACTATTCCCTTGGTGTCAACAGTATTAACAAAGGAGAGGTCTCCAAAGGGTACAGTGTCTCTCAAAAGGAGCAGGCAAAATTTTCCCTGTCGCTAGAGACCGCCGTCCCCAATCAGACAGCTCTGTACTTCTGTGCCAGCAGCTATTTGCACAGTGGTCCTTGGCCACCTGCTGTCTACACAGAAAGACAGTCACATGGGCAAGTCACTTCATCAGAAGAGCACAGAAGCCTTCCTGGGTGTGGTATGTAGAATACTTAGCTTTGAGTGATCCTATGCAGTGTGAGCCTTGCTCTGAACTAAAGGCCACTTTGGGTCCTTGTCCCCAGGCCATGTGATAACCCTGAAACCACAGGCTACAACAAATCTCTCTCTCCTGCCTACCCTCTCTATTCTAGCGGGCTAGCCCAGTAGTGACCTTTTAGGAGAATGAACCTGAGACTTGGACAACAGCTCATGATTTTCAACAAGAGCATTTCTTATGAGTTCAAAAACAATGTGATTTTTGTAGTTCCTTTTCCATTATCTCCACCCACTTTGCAACATCCCTGCCTTGTTCTGTTCCCACTGACAGCCCCCTTATCCTGCCCACCCCTCTCTGCCCCAGTTCCTCCCTGCTCAACTCCACCATTTAGCTCTATGCTTGGTTGCCTTTACACTAAGAACAAACTGGCCAGATTTTCTTCCAAAACTTCCCTGGAAGTAAATTTAATTATTAAGTCTGACTGAGAGGTGAAGTTCAAGTACTAGAGACTGTGATCAATAAAAGTAATCTTTCACCTACTGTTCCACACTTTGATGTCTGGGAGATTAATTTTAACCTGCAGGTGCAGGTAGCCTTGTATTATTATCTGGATATACCGAATTAAAAAAAAAAAATCCCCTCTCCCTAACATGGCGCTGAAGCTGGGAGCTTGGAGATGTCCCTTTCTCTCCAAGCACTGGATTAATCCCCTCGCTCCCCTGCAGTGGGGACCCTCCTAGAAGCCAGTAAGTCCCAGACACAAGAAATACTCAGTCAAGGACTGCTAGAGAGTGAGGTGAAGGTTTCCTTGTCTTCTTGTCCCATAGCCTCAATTATTTTGACAAAAGAATCCACAAAACTTGGTGACTGCTCAGAAATAAAACTCCAGCTTGTCCCATTTTCACCTGTTCTCATCTGAAAAGAATCTCACTCTTTTTTTTTTTCAGTCTCCTTTATGGGCTCTATCTCATCTTCACTTTCCCTTTAAAAAACAACTTTCCCCAGAGTTTTATGTCCTGTTTTCCATGCATACGTCATCAACAGTCTTACCTGCAATAATTATTCTTCTCTCACGAGCTATTAAGTGTTCCATCTAATTGTCTCCTGGATGTTCCTAATAGATTTCCCTAGGATTTTTCCTTCTGCCCTCTTTTTTTCTCAATATACATATTTCCCCTCAACTTTTCCACCCTAAGTCGTAACAACTGTGGTAAGTTCCTGACTGGCAAACCCACCTGTCTAGTGGATACTTCCAGCTGGCTGCTCCCCAGGCTGCTCACGCTCAAAGAATTGACTCTTGAGTTTACTGTCTCCTCACCCCTACATGCACCCATTCTTGCCACATGTGTTTCTGTCTCTGTGAGCAGAACAGCCATTCTAGGTTCCTGTTTCCTGTTAGCTCTCACATTAAATCAGTTTCCATTTCTGTATCCCACATTGTCATAGATTGGGTTCTTAGAAACAGACTTTTACAGGGAGGTTAGTGTGTGGGGAAGTTACTGGAAAATACTCTTGCAGCCCACATAGGAGGAGGGGAAATGAAGAAGGCAGGATTGGGCAGAGGGAATGGTTGGGCTATGCTTCAGCCTCAGCAACAGCCTTACCTGACCCCACAGAGAGCTCTGAACCTGGAGGTTCCTTTAGCATCATCCCAAGGCCAGTAGCCAGGTCTTATACCTACTGTCCTTGCAGCCATGTCATTGTATATGGGTCACTCTGAGAAGCGATCATAGGCATGGTGGGAAAGAGGTGTCTCTTTATGCCAAGGCAAGAGGGCTGTCAGCACCAGAGTTTCCAAAACACACACATTCATCTGATTCAGCCACTCCTCTCCTCCCTCACTACTTCTACTTTTTAATTTAGGCCCTCATCACCCTTCCCCTAGAAGAAAATGCAACACCTCTCCCTGGTCCACCAGCCCCTTCCCTCCTCTGCCATACTCTATCTCACACACTGCCACCTGCACCGTTGTGTCCGACATGCCTCACACAGCACACAAAGCCCTTCATGAATGATCCTCTGACTAAAAGTGTGGCCAAGTTTTCCAAATTCACTCCAGCACTTTAGACTCGACCTCAACTGAACATTTTATATTTCCCCAGACAGGCCAAACTGAATCGCACAGCTGTGCCTTTGCAAAGGCTCTTTCCTCCCTCTGAAACGGGCCACTTTTTGACTGCTGGGCTAATTCTCACACATCCTTTAATGCTCAGATCAGAGATAAGCTCATCTATAAATGCTTTTGTGTCTCCTATAGATAGAAAGGACTCAGCTCCTGGTCTCTTCTCTGTGACAGCTTATGCATCCCAAAGCCACCATCATTATTATGTCTTTTGCATTTCTTTTTAAACTGGCTCTTCACATAAAGACTATATATCCTTTAGTTTGAGAGTCGTCTCTCCCATCTTGTATCCCTGGCCCTGAGGACAATGTCCAGCTTAGTGAAGTAACAGTAGAAGGATGGAAGGAAGGGAGGGAGGGAGGAAGGAAAGAAAGTAGATAGGAAAGTGGATTCAAATATGTCTTCAAGTATTTCTTCAGGATTTTCTTCCAAGTAACATATTTCCTGGCTTCTGGTGCTTGTGTATTTAAGTCCTCCACACCTCCCACCTACAAGTCCCTTTAAAACAAAGAAAATTAGTTTGGTTAAGAGAAGACTTGAAAATGAGGAAAGGGATTTTACTGGACCAAAAATATAGTGAGACATATGTAACAATTATTATCTGGTATTACTATCTGATGGTATCATAATATATGATTGGGAACTAGGGCAAAGTGAACCATAATCCCAAACATATATGGGAGAATGGTCATGGGGAAATTAAAGCTGTTCTCCTAACGGAGTCTACATTTTGGGACATGGAAAGGGGAATGTATCTATGCGTGTGTGTGGCATAATTGTTTTGTTTTAATTTTTAACAAGCTTATATATGCATATATTGGGGTGGGTTTAAAAATATATTTTAATTGTGATGACATCATCCCTGCAATCTGCCTGGGTCCCACAACCACCCTACTGAAGTACAGATTTATCTACATCCCTTTACCCATCAAAGGACTAATATTTTTGTTCACTTCCTTCATCCAAAGTAGGCTTGATCACCTTCCTTATTCATCTGAACTCAAGTCTTCACTATTCTTACAAAACATTCAACTGTTTTAAAAGTCATGAACATGAGAACTATAGAGTTTTCAATGCCTATAACAGCAGGATTTGACCAAATTAGAAAGGTTGGGAAAGGAAGCGATGTTTTAGTTGAGCTCTGAAGGTTGAATAGGAATGAACTCTGCAAAGCCAAAAAGGAAGAACATTCAAAAGAAGGACCCAGTAAACAGAGAATATGTGCTAATTTCCATTCACACCCAGAGTTCTAGTTTTGGTATTACAGGCAAAGAAGCAGAGTTTGGAGCAAGGATAATATGCTCTACTTGAGGGTCCTCAGAACTTCCAGATACTGGGACAGTCAGCCCTCCATATCCATGAGGTCACCATCCACAGATTCAACTAATCAGAGATCTAGAATATTAAATAAGTATATATAACAATACAACAATAAAAATAATACAAATAAAAAACAATACATTCTACAAATATTTTCATTGTATTTGCATTGTATTAGATATTATAAGTAATTTAGAGATGAGTTAAAGTATACGGGGGAGCATATGTATAGTTTATATGCAAATACTACACCATGTTATATAGGAAACTCAAACATCTGCAGATTTTGGTATCCATGGTGGAGGATGGTATCCTGAAACCAATCTCCCATGGATGCCTGTGGACAACTGTGTTGAGAACATGGTTTTGAAGCTCATAAAAGGTACTTGGAATGGGATTCAGACATGGGAGTAATTGCATAAAAGCCCCACACCTATGCTCTTTGGTCAGTGTCTGTGATTCTCTGGAATCAAACTCTATCTTGTAAAAATAGGAACCATGATGTCATGGGCTATCCTTGGCATGGCGGATTAAACTTCAGAGATAACTCCACTTCCAGGTGGGGCCAGAGCCCTGAGCTAGGCGATATTTATCCCTTTTTGGGAAACCAGCACCATCTGCCTTTCTTTTCTCTGCCTCTTCTGAAGACAGGTGACTCCTATGCTATGATAAGAAGACTTACTTTAGCCTTGCCATGTTCTGGTTCCAGATTTTTCCATCCTAGCTGAAAATTAAGACTTCATTTTACCTTTTGTCTTTATTGATATTTCTTTCTCCTACAAACTTCATTAACACTGTAAGGACTACAGGGTTCTGGAAATCAGAGTCTCCAATGAGAGAGGATGTTTAACTGGACCAAAAGTGTGTAGAGGCATATGTGATAATTCTTGTGTCTCTAATTGCTGAATTTTAGTAATATCAACAGCTTCTCCAGAGACTTCCCTAGGTAAATCTGAAAGGTGGTCTTTGGGGAAAGTGTTTTCATTGATAAAAGGCTCGCCATGTGTGAGTTATTCCTGCACTGGGAAACAAGGGGTGGACAATTTACATCTGCCTGCAGGTACCCCTTCATCTGAGTAGGACCTGAGCGTTCTCATATTCACTCCCAACCCAAGATCTATCCCTTTCGTTCTGCTCTTTCCTTAATCACTTCTACTGTGAGGTATAGATTTACATGCAGGCACTGCTGAAGACTTTCATCAACTCATCACTCATCTTTAAATCTTCTCACACTTAGAATATCTAGGGGCCTGTCCTCTCTCTTTCTTGTTTTTTTAGAATTCATTGTAATCTTCCCAAATCTACCCCTTTCACCTTTCTTCAGCAGGGGGCAGTAAAATTTCATTTACTTTTTCTTTCTCAACACTTCCTGTTAAGATGAGACCAGATTTCATAGTAAAGGCTAAAGACAAATGTCATTAATGATGTTAACGATTACCTTTGTCTTAAAGGAGCCTCTAATGGGACAAGAGTATTTCAGGGTTTACCAAGTCATAATTGTTGTATCCATATGAAAGAGCAAGAGTACGCAGGAGCCTACCTGTATTACATACAAAATACAAAACACTGACTAAAGACCTGCTGCTCAAAGAGTGGGGATAGAGTAGTAAAAATCCAAACTACATGTTGGTATGATGCAACAGGAATTTTAGTTAATGTCAATTGTGGATCTTAGTGAATTGAGGCAAAGGAAGTAAACAAAGGTAGCAGGGATTTTAGAATTAATGTTTGTGACTCACAATCAAAACCAAAGACTTTTCTGGATAGGGAAAAGGGAGAAAAGAGGAGAGCACTTGGTTTGGATGTTGTATATTGCAGCAGCTCCCAAAAAATTTTAGTCAATGTTACCAAAATATAGATTGGCTTATATTTTCTGTTCTGCCATGATTGATGGTGGAGTAAAAGGAAGATGAACCAAAAATCATCTTAAATCATCTTAGGTGGAGCCTATATTGAAAAAGTTGATGAAGTCTGAACACCAACTCAGTGAAAACTGAGACTGAGAAAGTTGTGTTATTATCTATAATAATATTATATTTTCTGAGAACTCAGTGAATTCCAGTTACTGCTCTAAGCCCTTTACATGTGTTGTCTCATTTAATACTCACAAGTTCTCCTGCTCCCTGCCCTGTTGAGCCACTCTGTTTACTGGGTCCTTCTTTTGAATGTTCTACCTTTTGGCTTTGCAGAGTTCATTCCTATTCAACCTTCAGAGCTCAACTCAAACATCGCTTCCTTTCCCAACCTTTCTAATTTGGTCAAATCCTGCTGTTATAGGCATTGAAAACTCTATAGTTCTCATATTCATGACTTTTAAAACAGTTGAATGTTTTGTAAGAATAGTGAAGACTTGAGTTCAGATGAATAAGGAAAGTGATCAAGCCTACTTTGGATGAAGGAAGTGAACAAAAATATTAGTCCTTTGATGGGTAGAGGGATGTAGATAAATCTGTACTTCAGTAGGGTGGTTGTGGGACCCAGGCAGATTGCAGGGACTATGTCATCACACGCTGTCTTCCTCAAGAGCCCATCCTGTATCCCCAGAGCTGGGAGACACCTTACCTAGTCCTGACTGTGTCATGACCATCAGGCTCCTCTGCTATGTGGGCTTTTATCTTCTAGCGGCAGGTAAGTCACAGGCTCAGGTTGTTCCAACATCAGGAAGGAACATTTCCTCAGTGTTGGGTTTGGTCCTGGCTCAGCACAAAAGCCCATCCTGAACTCTGCTGCCGATTTTTGTCTCCTCTCATAGACCTCATGGATGCTGAGATCATCCAGACCCCCAGACACTATGTTACAGAGACAGGAAAGAAGATTGCACTGGAATGTTCTCAAACCATGGGCCATAACAGTATGTAGTGGTATGGACAAGATCCAAGAATGAAACCACAGCTCATCCATTACTCAGATGGTGTTAATAACACAGAGAAAGGACAGCTTTCCTCTGAGTCACAGCCTCCGGAATAAGAAAGGAGCATTTTCTCCTGACCCTGGAGTCCACTGGCTCCTCATACACCTCTCAGTACCTCTGTGCCAGCCTCCACTACACAGTGCTACACCGGCACCTAAAAGGTATTCACTAAGGTGAGGAAGTCCCACCCTCTAAAACCTTATCTTAAACTGCAGGAGCCACTAAAAAATCTTCCCAGACTCCACAGCCTTGAGGGACCAGCATGGCCTGAGTGACAGTCTGGACAAAAGACCATCTCTGGGTCAGTCCAAGCTGGGGAATGGCCCAGCTCCACAGGCAGGGCTGACTGCTTGCATCTAACTACTGCTGTTCAAGCGAGGCTCGCACAAGTTTTGTCTGCCTAGATAAGTGTGATAATATTTGACTGTTGCCTTATTGTTGCCTGAGGAAAGTCCTTGTCAGCTGAGAAACAGGAAAAGGCTCCTTTGTCTTTCTTGCAGCCTCTGTCTCTGATTCATGGTTCCTTCCTAATGTTAGACTAGTTCCTTCACACACAGCCTCTCCTTTCTGAACCCTGGTTCCTCTCCCCACGACTTCAGGCCCTCCTTCCACGACTTTGAACTTGGAATAAGAGAAGGACCTGAACTGATTATTTTCACTCCTCTTCTTCTAAATTAACGTAATTTTTGCTAAATCTATGGGAGGCATAAAGAACAGAGACTGTGGTTGCAAAGGAAATTCTCCAATAACTTCCCTGGATTCAGCCCTAGATCTCTTTGGAGACAGCACTGACCACTGGGAGGTCAGTGTACACAGAGGACACTGGGAGTACATGGAGAGATGACTCTTCTGGCTTGGAAATTCTGACTCTCGGAGGTATGTTCTTGATCCACACAAGAGCAGTCCTGGGACCTATAACAGATCTATGATGTGCAGACAATGGACTAAAGTATCTGCTGTCTGCTGTGGGGCCCTGTGTCTCCTGAGAACAGGTGGGTAAATATATTAACTTGGCACTAAGGTATTTTGTGATCTGGACTCCAGAAATTAGCTCCTCTTCATGCTCTATTCTATCTGGTTTCATCCCAGCAATTCTGAGCTTCTAATCATTTTCTAGAGTCCACATTCTCTTATCTACTTGTGCATTTGCACCTGCTACTCCTCTGCTTCAGTCGTCTACACTTCTTGTCTGCAGGGCTGACTCCTACTCTAGCATCTCATTAACTACTGTCCTAACACAAGAAATCTTAACCAGTTTCAGTTCATTCCTGTTCTCCAAATAGAGGCAGGAGAGGCTCCCTTCATCAATATCCTTCTTATTTTCCTTTTGGGATCATGGTATTCCCGAGGCATTTTAAGAAGGGTCACATAGTATAAATTAGACAGAGACAAAACAAAGCAAAGTCTCTGAGCATGGATGGATGTCACTCTTGCTGGGTATTGTTGAAAGTGATGCTGGATGCAGACACAGAAAAAACCTCCCCAGCCTCTGATGAGAGGAGGATCAAGCTTTAACCCTGGTGCAGATAATGATGAATGCCTCCTGGAAACACGCTGGGTGAATTGTGAGATTCAGAGTAAAGAAATGAGTGACATGTTCACCTTAACAGTTACCACTTATATATGACCAAATCCAAATCTTGCCTTATTATAAAAGTAGTAGCATTGATGTTTTCATAGTTTAACTGAAGTATAATTTATGTGTCATAAAATTCACTCTTTGTATGGTACAGTTCAGTTAATTATAATAAATATATGTTGTTGTGCAACCACCATCAGAATCATTTTAAAACATTTCCATTGCCTCTGAGAGATGCCTCCTGCCCTTTAGCAGTCATTCCCAAGGGTGGTCATGCCGCCACCCCAGCCAGCCATATATCTACTCATTGTCTCTACAGATTTGACTTTTCTGAAAAACTCATATCAATTGAATATTATAATATGTAGTCTTTTGTGTCTGGTTTCTTTAAGTTTGGCTAATAATTTTGACCTAAATCCATATTAGAACATATTTCAGTTATATGTTACAGTTTTATTGCTGAAAATGTTCCATTATATGAACATAGCACTTTTTTATCCATTCACCAATTATTGGGCAATTGGATTGCTCCAGTTTTTAAGCTATTATGGATAATGCAACTATGGACATTCATATACAAGTCTTTGTGAAGTTATGGATTTTCATCTTCCTTTGGTAGATATTTAGGAGTAGAATTGCTGAGTCACAAGGTAAATATATGACAAATATGACTTTTCACCAGAAACAATGGAGGACAGAAGGCAGTGGAAAGTGCTGAAAGAGAAAAAACAGGCCATCAAGAATTCTACATTAAAAAAAAAGAATTCTATATTCAGCAAAATTATCCTTCAAAAACAGGCCATCAAGAATTCTACATTAAAAAAAAGAATTCTATATTCAGCAAAATTGTCCTTCAGAAATGAAGGGGAAATGAAGACCTTCTCAAATAAAGCAAGACTAAAAGATTTCATAGCAGAGCTACCATACAAGAAATATTAAAGAGAGTGCTCAGGCTGAAAGGAAATGACACCGACAGTAGCTGAAATCCACAGTGAGAAATGGAAGGCTCTGGAAAGGGCAAATGCATATGTGAGTAAATATAAAAGAATACACACACATAAAAGTAATATGTATTTTATACATATGCTGTTTTATATATAAAGTTTGAAACTTTTATCTTTATAAAATGTCCCTATTTTTCTCTAATAATGATTTTGGCCTCAAATTTTATTTCCTCCAATATCAATATAACCACTCTAGCTCTTATGGTTACTACTTGCATGACATATCTTTTTCCATATTTTACTTTGAATGTATTTATATCTTTAAACCTAAAGTGATTTTCACACAGTGAGAAAATAGTTGGATCTTGCTTTTTCTATTTTTTAACATAAAATCAACTCAAAATGGATTAAAGACTTAAACATAAGACCTGAAACTATAAAAATGACAGAAGAAAACATAGAAGAAAAGTTTCTCAATATTGGTCTTGGCCAAGAAATTTTTAGATATGACCTTAAAAGCATAGGCAACAAAAGCAAAAATAGACAAGTGGGATTATAGCAAACTAAAAATCTTCCACACAGCAAAAGAAACAATCAACAAGCTACAAAATGGAAGAAAATATTTACAAACCATACATCTGAAAAAGGGTTAATATCCAAAATATATAATATGGGGAACTCAAACTACTCATTAGCAAGAAAACAACCAAATTAACGTATGGACAAAGAACCTGAATAGATATTTTTCAGGAGAAGGCATCCAACTAAAGAAATGTTCATCATCACTAACCATCAGGGAAATGTATATTAAAACCACAATAAGATATCTTGTCACAGCTGTTAGAGCAGCTATTGCTAAAAAGACAAAAGATAACAAGTATTGGTAATGATGTGAAGAAAAGGGAACATTGTTGTTGGGAATGTAAATTAGTACAGACATTATGGATTACAGTATGGAGGTTACTCAGAAAATTAAAAATAGAACTATCATATGATCTAGTAATTTCACTTCTGGATATATATCCAAAGGAAATGAAATCTATATGTAAAAGAAATATATGCATTCTCATATTTATTGTAGCATTATTCACAATAGCCAAGATATGGGATCAACCTGTTTCCATCTATGGATAAATAGATAAACAACATGTGAGATACATACAATATATGTGCACACACAGAATACTACTCAGCCCTAAAAAAGAATAAAATCCCATCATTTGCAGCAACATGTGTGGACCTGGAAGACATTATGCTAAGTGAAATAATCGAGGCACAAGAAGACAAATGCTGCATGACACACTTATACGTGGAATCTAAGTAAGTCAAACCCATAGAAGCACAGAGTAGAATCAGAGTAGAATGGTGGTTGCCAGGGACCAGGGTAGGGTGTGGAGGCAGGGGGCTCATGGGAAATAGAGAAATGTTGGTCAAAGAGTACAAAGTTTCAATCAGACAGAAATAATAAATTCTAGAGATCTATTGTACAGCATGGTGTCTATAGTTAATAATAATATATCAGACTTGAAAATTGCTAAGAATGTAGATTTTAATTGTACTCACCAAAAAAAAGCCTCAAAAAACCCATAAGTATGTGAGATGATAAATATGTTAATTACCTTTATTTAATAATTTCACAATGTATACATGTATCAAAACATCACAACATCACATAGTAAACAATAAGTATATATGATTTTTATTTGTCAATTTTAAATAAACAAATAAATGAAAATGAAACGGGATAGCTTTCAACTAAGACAGCTTAAATAACAACATAATGTGAATTTTTTTACTAACAAATTATAGTAATTTTGGTTTATATTGAATATGAATTAAACAAGTGTTTGCATAAAATTTAAATTCAAATTACTCTTTACAGCCCACAGAAAGCCATGAAAACATGTGTGCCTTACTTTTGGTACAGAAACAAATAGATTTGTGCTCTTAAAGAAAAAAGAAAATTTCTTTTTGATTTTATATATATACACATTTTAGTTTAATACCTATTTTTTGGAGAGATGATTTGCTGACCTCTTCATTCTGCCATAGCTGGATAGCCCCCCTTGTGTGTTCTTTTGTCTCCTGGGAGCAGATGAATCCTAGAAACGTTTGGGAAAGTCTTATTCTGAGCTTGCCAGGCCACATCCCAGGTTCTTTTCTAGACACTGAGGCATCAGGCTCTTTCCTCACCTCCTAGGTCCCACAGAAGCTGAAGTCACCCAGACTCCAAGACACCTGATTGCAGGGACAGGAAAGGCGTTCTCAGAATATGTGCCATGAAGTTACATTGATGTCAACTGGAATCAGGTTGGAATTAGAACTGATTCATTGTCTAGTTAACATTGACATTCTTAACAAGAGATATATTCCTGTTGAAGACTATTTCCTGATAAAAGTAGAAGTTCTTTTCCCCCAGCCCCACGCCCAGCTCTGAAATCCACAAAGCTCCTTTAGACATCTCTGTACCTCTGTGCCAACAGTTAGTCCACAGCGCTGCACAGACATGTGCTCATCGCACAAAAGTGACAGTCACAAGAGGAAGGAGTCCCCACCCTTACGAGGCTCTATCCCATCGGGGAAAAGAATCTCTCCTACAGGAGTAGAGAATAGCCCTTTCTAGAGGCTCCAATGCTCATCTTTCCATGGAGTCTGACCTGAGTAGGTAATTGTATCAGATTTTGAAAGGCAACATTTCTTTTATCTTCTTGTGCTATACCAGTGGGTACAGAAAGTCCAGAAGAGTTTCCCAAATCTATGGCAAGTTCAGATTGAATCATTTCCCATTTCTGTGATTAAATTACACATATTAAGATCCTTGATCAGCCCTTTTTGGTTTTATTGCTCCTCAGATAGACTATCCCCTTTTGAAATCCCAGTCACATACATTCATCATCAGGACTTTCCTCGTTCTAGTGCTGATCCTAGCTCTTCAGCTGCTGGAGACAAAAGCTCACTCGAAGGCATGTTGCAACACACATCTCTCGAGTCACCTGGATCCCAAAATGGCAAAAATGTTCTCTCAGTTTCTCTATCCAGAATCCCAGCAATACCTACATCTCCTCTGCGACACTCTCCTTACCCATCTGCTCCAGAACCACATCTTTACTAAAACCTCTCAGGTTCTACTACTGTTTTTCTACCAATACAGCCTTAGCTCAGGCAACCACTGTATCTCACCTGAATTACTCTAACACCTTCCAAATATCCACCTACCTGGTATCTTACTTCCTGCTCCAACTCAGTCCACTCTCTGCAGCTCAAAACCCTTTTGTAGATTTCCATTGACTTTAGGCTTATGACCAAACTTCTTTATATCTGTTAACCTACAAGTTCTTTTTCTCTTTAACCAACATCTCCAAACCTATGAATTCTTAAAATCCTCCATGATCTGGCCCTTGCATACCTATCTATTCTTGTGAAACCCGCCTACTCTTTACCCACTTCTTGCACACTATGCCCTAATCTTATTCATAATATCTCAGTTCTCCTCAAGCTCCAAGAGTTCTTTCTTACTCACTCTGAGCCTTTACTTATGTTGTTTACACTCTGTAGAATAATCTTACTCTCTCCATTTACCTGTACATCTAACTAGCTAATCCTTCATGTTTAAGCCTCATACTGTAAGAAATCATGCCTGAGTCTCTGGCTGTGGCAAGTGCTCCTTAGCACCTTACAATTCTATGACCGTAGGTTGAGTATCTGCAATCATAGAATATCACACACTTCATTGTTTAACTTGCTAATAATTTTTTGTTAATTAATAAGATTGATATAAAATATGCTCATTGAGGTCAGGGACTATGTCCAAGGTTTTCATTTTTGTGTCTCCAGCATTAGGCTCTGAATAAAGCAGGTGCTCCATAAATATCCATTGAATAAATGAGTCAACCAGGCTTCCATCAATTCTTGCCTCCCTAGCTAAGGTATGATCTCAGTTCTGCATACTTCTCTCCCAAAAGTAGTACACAAATATTTGAAGGTTTTCACTTTGTGGTATGCTGAATAATAAATCCTCCCAAAATGCTCAAATTGGAATCCCTAGAAACTGTGGGAATCTTATCTTACATGTCTAAAAGGACTTTGCAGGTGGGATTAAGTTAAGGATCTTGAAATGGGAGGGCTATCCTGGATTATCTGAGTAGGCCCAGTATTATCACAAGAGTCCTTATAAAAGGGAGGCGAGAGGATTGGAATCAGAAAAAGGACAGTGACAATGCAAGCAGAGGCTGGAGTGACGCACTTTTAAGGTGGAGGAAGGAGCCCTGAGAAGTAATGCAGTATTTTTACTCTGACAGCGCTATTTATAAGGGTAGTTGCAGTGGCTTAAGCTCCGGAATTGGCCCATTTCTATACATGCCACATGACCACAGGTTCAGGGACAGAATCTTCCGACAGGAGTTTCCCGGGGATCTCTGGGCTCAGAGGGGAGCTAATCTCTTGGGAGACTCTCCTCACTGCCATTCAGTGGGCCACCAGGGTGGGCATGCACCTCTGCTGGGCAGCAGCAGTCCACCACGCCCTGCTCCTGAGAGGAAGGGAAGGACACAGCAACACAGGAAGTAACCTCTTAAGGGAATTTCAGTTTGGAATTTATTCTCTTTATAGTGTGTAGACAGTAGCACATTTCATTTTCTCCATCCCAGACTCCAGGCTCAAGTGAACTTACTCACAGATGCACACAGAAACATACACCCTGACCCCATCCCAGCAACCGTGCATCTGCAACAGAGAGGAGGATGCTGTATAGCATATTTAACTGCATGCCCATTGCAAGGCTCACATTCCCTGAGACTGTTCTCTTTGTTGCAAGCAAACTAGTAGCCAACAGGAAGAGAAATTTCTAAACCAAAAATATGTTCAGTTGGGTGAAATATTTATTTTGAAACAGAAATGGTTATAGGAAGATATAATGCTTCAGGATTATATCATAATTCTCCTAAGAGAATTAAGGCTTCAGGGATGATTCCTTCCACATGATAATGAACTGTTTGGAATCACTTAAGATGTGCTAAATGCTGAAGGAAATCAGTTTAGAACTAAGAAGCAGGACAGCTGAAGGCTGGAACCTAGACAAGGACAAGGCAGAGCTTTGCAGAAGCTACTCTTAGAAAAGAGATTCAGCAGGAATTCAGAGATTAAAGAATTGGGCTTGAGCAAGCCATTTATTACAAGAGT
The DNA here is from genome assembly GCA_008086735.1 of Cheirogaleus medius. Lineage (NCBI taxonomy): Eukaryota > Metazoa > Chordata > Mammalia > Primates > Cheirogaleidae > Cheirogaleus > Cheirogaleus medius. Next base: position 5,396,196 of record VBSM01003176.1, on the reverse strand, counting down.
GCTCCAGGTTTTCAGAAGAAAAGCACAATAGCTGGTAATAAAGGATATTTTGAATCTCAGGCAGTTGAGGATACATACTAAGTGTGGTTTTAGTTTGGGAAGTTAGAGTAAAATAAATTATTCCTCCAGAAAGAAAGCTCCAGCCAAACTAAAAGCAAAACAAAACAAAAAATAAAAACAAACCAAAAATAAATAAATAAAAGAAAAAGAAAAGCTTTGCAAAGTAGAGAATATTTAGAAAATTTATTATTAATACTTGAAAGTACATATTTTAATTAATTGATCTGGTTACTTTCTAATTTTGCCAAGTTGCTTAACCTCTCCAGAGGTAGTTTCTTCTCTGTAAAATGGAGGCAGTAATATGTGGCTGTCAGAGGTTTAATTTAGCTGAAAAAATACTTGTAAATTGCCAGACGCAATCCCTAGCACAAGAATAAAACTCAGTAATAACAATGGTGCTAGCAGTGATGGTAGTAGGAATGGCATGTCTAGCTGACCATTCTGAAAGCTGAGCCTTAATAAGTAGTTTCTATGTACTATATGTAGTTGTAATTGCCTAAAACATTAATTCATTTAATCCTCACAGCAACCCTACAAGAGCCACGCTTTTATTAGTACAAATTACAGATGGCAAAATTGAGGCATACACAGTTAATTTACTCATCTAAGATGAGCATAGGTAGCAGAACCAATATCCAAATCCAGGTAATCTCTCTCTAGAGCCTTCTATCTTAACCATTAACCCAGCGGTAGTGAGGGTTGCTAAGAAACGTCATAGATGAAGAACTACGACTGATTCAGAAAGAATACAAAGGAGTATCATCCAGAAACCTGGAAGGGCAATTGTTTTTCCTCTGCTGAATTGGCCGGGAGAGGAGCACGCCCAGTGGTGCCCTGCGGAGGAAAGACTCCGTCTCCGTCACAGCCTGTGGGACGTGGGTGTGGGTGGAGACGGTGACATCACAGCAAACAACCCCGGGGGCTGCTGAGAGCTGGGAGGAGCCCATTCCTTCTCCAGTCCTGCGCTTGGTGTCTTGGTGTCAGGCTACTCTGGGGGACAGCCTTTCTGTCTGCTCTGGAGTGGGTGAGATCTTGGAGCATAATGAGAAATCAGGTCCTGGGATTTCTAGGCTCTAGCACAAGCTTTATGTTTTTCCTTTTTCATGGCCAATACATTGGACTTCCTGGTGGACATTGTAACTTCTCCATCCATCTCCTGCAGGCCACCAAGATGTTAGAGGATCAGGAAGCTAGAGATCAAGAGAAGTATGGGGGAGGGAAGCTTTTCTGGAATGTCTTTAAAACCTGGGTCATTACAGAATATTCTGGTTGACCAAGACCCAAGACTGGGCTACAGCAAATACTCACATGTTTCTGGCAGCAGTGAAAAAGGAGATGTCCCTGATGAGCATAGTATCTCCAGGAAGAAGAAGCAGGGTTTCATCCCAGCCCCAGAGACATCTGCATATCTCTGCGCTAGCGGTTTAGCTAAGGAAATTCACAGCCACATCCTCAGCTAACTGAGGATTTGAGAAATCATCTTCCTAGAAATGATGCTAAATGACAGAAAGCCACATCGGTGACATTTGATCTTCAGTACATCTGTGGTGACTAGCATCCTATTATTTCCCTAAAATACTTTTTTCCCAGAGCAAGCATTATTCAGAGCAGTTACCAGAACAGGCACTTGAGAGGGAGACAGCTGCTACAAGTTCCTGCATCAGCATTTGTCATACGAATTCCATCTGCAGTAAGATGAGTGACTGCATGAGGTTCACATTCTCTCTGAACATGTTTAGGTACCTTCTGTTATAGTTTTCCTAAGCTTATATACATACGGTTACTCTATGCCTTCTACCACACCTCTCCACTCTCTTGAGAGCCCAAGGAGAGAGAAAAGACAAGACCAAAAAGGACACAAGCTCTTTGTGGAAAGCATGCACAGATTGTGTAGCATCCGTGGAAATGAAGAACATTGGACTGATTTAAAAGATTACAGTACTTTTGGAGTGAAATTTTAAGTTTGGGTATAGGGATAAAATGGAAAGGAATTCCAAGGAGAGTATTCAGAGAAAACACTCAAGGGCCCTTGAAACACTATTAAATTTACCTTAATAGTTTAGTAAACATTCAAGACAAAAAAAAACCCTATCATATCAAAAAGTATATGTAAAGGAAATTAGAAAATTCAGAGAGGCAAAAGATTGCCATGCTGATTCTTCAAGGGAACAACATAGACAGTTGCGTGGCCTGGATAAATGAAACTACCGCATTATGCTAAGTTTAAGAGTCTTAATTCTTTTCTGAAGCAGGTGCAGGAGGAGGTGCTGTTTCTCTGGCCAGGAAGTAGACGAAGAGTGTTGGTATCAGAGACTGAATGCATCGTAGCGCCAGGCAGCAGTCTGCATCTGACGCTGCCATGAGCAACGGGCTCCTCTGCTGTGTGGTCCTTTGTCTCCTGAGAGCAGGTGAGTCCTGGGCACAGGTGAGGAGTCCCCATCGCTGGCTTCCTAGGCTCTACAAAATGTTTCTTCATGACTGTCACATGAGTCTCCTCTTCCCCAGGCTCTGTCTTTGTTTGATCACCCTTTCCTCCCCCATAGGCCTCAAGGATGCTGTCGTCACACAGTTCCCAAGACACAGGATCATTGGGAAGGGGAAGGAATTAACTCTACACTGCTCCCAGAATATGAATCACTTTGCAATGCACTGGTATCAACAGGACCCAGGATTTGGACTGTAGCTGCTCTATTACTCACCTGCTACCGGCAGCATTGAAAAAGAAGGTGTCACTGAGGGGTATCGTGTGTCTCGAAATAAGATAGACTATTTTCCCCTGACGCTGGAGTCTGCCAGCACCAACCAGACATCTGTGTATCTCTGTGCCAGCAGCTCATCCACAGTGCTGCACGGCCACATCCTCTCCGCACAGAAAAGGGGCAAACCAAGGAGTTAGGGGGACCCTGCCCTCCAAAGTCATCACTCCAACCAAGAGAGGTTTCTTCAAAAGATTTCACCAAAGCCCTGGCCTGACCCTGATATTCCTTGTCTCCCTTTTCCATTCTTTTCCTTCCAAGACACCTTTCCTATTGTAATCCATCTTTGTCCATTGTCAGCGTCCCACTAGACTAGAGGGCATCAACACAATGTGAACACTTTTCTCTCAGTCTATCGTGCTGTTATCACAAAATATCCCAGACTGAGTAACTTATAAATAATACAAGTTTATTTCTTTCAGTTCTGGAGGCTGGGAAGTCCAAGATCAAGGCACTAGTACATTCAGTGTCTGGTGAGGGGCCCAGTCTCTGCTTCTGAGATAGCACTTTGAGTGCTGTGTTGTCCCATGGCAAAAGGGCCTTAGCTAATTCCCTCCAGCCCTTTTCTAAGGCAATGATCACTTCCCCAAAGGCCCTACCTTTTAATACCACCACAGTGGGGACTATGCTTCAACAAGAATTTGAGAAGGGACATTCAAACCATAGCAACTTTCTAAGGCAAACTTCACTTTTCAGATACAAGTGTAGGGAAATTTTCATGAAATTGAATTCTGTTCAATCAGGTAAAGAAAAATAACTCTCAGGTTTGCAGAGAACCTTCAGGAGTCTCTCAACGGTCAATCATGTTGCTTAGGAAAATGAGAAGGGCAAGACTTGCTCACATGTGCAATGCCTGAGCAGCAGTGAAAGAGGGTGAAGAGAGTGTTGAACACTTTTAGATTATTTGTGGGCTCAGGATCACCCAGAGGGAGAGAAAGTTATTTCGTGAGTATGCGTATGGCTGTGTGTTAAAGAGAAATGAGATACGTTTATCTATAGGGATTATTGAGGAGCAGCATCTCACTTGGGCAGATGCAGGTGTAATTTCTGAAATCAAGACCTGTGGCCCTGAATAAATGGACCAGAGATGCAGAAGTTTGCTGAGTAGTTCCCTAAAGATGGGTGTTGGGTGATAACCACCTATGTTAGTTCGCTATTACTGTGTAACAAATCGCTGCACATTTAGCAGTTTAAGACTAATGCCAATTTACTGTCTCGTGCCTCTGTATGTCAGGGGCCCAGGATGGTAAGGCTGGGGCTTTCTCAGAGTTTCATATGGCTGAAATCTAAGTGTCAGCAGGCTGCGTTTTCATCTGAAGCTCGGCTCCTCCTCCCAGCTTGCTCCTGTTATTGGCAGAATTTGGTTTCTTGTGGCAGCAAGGCTGAGGGCCCCATTTCTTTGTTGGCTGTCACTGGAGGATTGCTCTGGCTCCTTAAAGTTTTTTTCTGGTTCCCTCCCTCTTCAAAGCCAGAAATGCTCATCAAATCCTTCTCATGCTTGAAATTGCTCTGACCTCCCCTTCTGCTCCAGGCCGGAGAAAACACTGTGCTTTTAGAGAGCTCATGTGACTAGACTAGGTCATGCCCACCGGGATATTCCTTTTGCCAAATAATGTGACATATTCACAGGCGTGACATCTCAGCATATTTTTAGGTTCCACCCGTGCTCAAATCAGAGGGGATTGTGCGTAGGCAGGGGCCACTGGTGCTCATTCTTGGAGTTCTGCCCACCAGACCAATGGAGATAAAACGCCAAGAAAATCAGGAACAGTAATTCAGAGAGCACACAATCAAATGCACTAGATTAAAATTCAGAACTACTCAGGAGACATTTCAGAGTCTTGGCCATACAGTGGAGCAAGTTTTCTTCCTACCCCTTCGTCAGGGACACAGGGCAAACGTGGAATGGAGGGGCCTTTGGTGAAAAGGAGCAAAGGACAGGTCTAGGAAGGGGATGCGAGGAGGTGGACTAGGTCTGGCCCCTACTAGGAGGACACGGGAACAGAATTGTGTTGGGCCCTGGTTTGACAAAAGAGCAGAAAGATGAAACCAGAACAGCTGTCAATTAAAGGGCGGTGGGGTGGGAAGAGCAGAATGCAGCGAGGGTGGAGAACATTTTTTTAAAAATAAATGTAGTTGGCAGAGGAAATTCGACATATAAATAACTTTATCTGCGTGAATTTTAAGGTGACCTAACATGGAAATAGTTTTTCTTATCAGTTGCTTTATTATTTTAGGAGGTAGCACAATCCTTTGAAATTCAAATGAGTAGAAAAACTAACCTTGAGGTGGACCTCAGAGAAACAGTAAGTATCAGGATAAGTAAACATAGGCGTCAGAGTCCAGTCAACAGGAGAACATCTAGTGTGAATTTAGTTTTGTCATCAACGACTTGGGGACAGCTTCCTGAAGAAGAAATCTGGGATGATCTGGATATTGATTAGTGTCTCAGGACAGCAAATTATTTTTCTTCTCGTGAATTGCCCCAGCCTTCCATGATGAGACAACAGAGGTAGCTCAGGATAACCTCAAATTATATTTGAACTAATGAGCTTCACAGGAATGAATTGCCATGTAAGCCCATTGATGGAGAAACAGTGATAAGAAAATGAGGAGAGAAAAGGTACTTTCTTTCAGAGTGAAGAATTCCTGAGATGGCAGCAGTCCGTCTCCTTTCTCTTTCCACACACACACACAAAGACACACACAGACACACACACACAGACACATACACACACAGACACACACATATACACACAGACACACACATGCATGCGCGATGCCCTCAGTTATTTCCTGCTCCTTTGCTGTGCCCATCCTATTTGCTTTCTTAACACATCTCGCCACAGATTTTTGTCTTGGTCATTGTATTAGCTTCCTGTTGTTACCATCCCAATTAGCACACATTTAGTGGCTTAAAACAACACAAATTTATTATAGTACCGTAGGTCAGGAGTGCGACACAGGCCTCATGCAGCCAAACATCCAGGTGTTGGCAGGGCCGCGTTCCTTTCTGAAGACTCTAGGAGAGAATCAACCTCCTTGCCTGTGGCTCCCTTCCTCTGTTTTCAAAGGCAGCGATGTTTCAGCTTCCTGACCCTATTCCCCAGCCACGGTTCCCTCAGAATGCATGAGGAAAAGGCTCTCACATTTAAGGACCCGTGTGACTACCCTGGGCTCTCCCTACATCAAGGTCATCTGATTAGCAGCCTTAATGGCATCCCCAACCTTATGCCTATTTGCCATCTGACTAAACACATAGACTGGTTTCTGGGCTTAGCACGTCGCTAGGGGACTATTATTCTGCCTACAGCTGTGACGTCCCACTAGAGGGCACTAACATACGCTTTCATCTCAATGTTAATTTCAGATAATGGTGGGAGAGAAAATTTGATAAAATCGAATACCATATCATCAATGAAGAGAAAACTCAATATAGAAATATCTCTCACTGGAGTCTTTCAAAGGTTAATCCTACAGTACAGGAAAATAAATGGACTGCAGTGAGTTCCTCAGAACCGAAATGGCCTGAGCGTAAGTGAACTCAGATTTGAAGAGTGGTGAGAGTTCTACAGTCTATACTTGAGCTCAAAATCACAGAAAAAAAAAGATTGTTCCATGTTTAAAGGGATAGAGCATGTGTCCCCTTAGAGGGGTTTGTAAGAAATAGTTCATCAACTGAGTAGACGCAGACATAATTAGTCTTGTCAGGATACGTTGCCCCAGATGGGTGGATGAGAGACGCAGAGTCACCAAGCAGTGCCTGGACGGAGGGGAAGAGAGCAGGCACCGAAGAGGTCAGGGAAAGAGAGGAAGGGAGGGCATGGCACAGAAGGAAATGGAGAAGACCAAGGGAGAGTTTCAGAGCTCTAGGCATGTGGAAGGTTGTTTATTTCCCAGGTCCTTTGTTAGGGACACAGGAGACTGCCTGACATTGGGGAAGTAGCACAAACTTCCAAAACTCTTGGATGTGGTAGCATTGGGTAGAAGAGCTTAGAGGGAAGAGTGTGGGAAGGAAGGGGGAAGATACCATGAAGATACTGGGGCTGTGGATCACCAGCATCATGTTAGTGCCTTGGCTGATGTGGAGAAGGAAAGGAGAGACCAGAGAAGCCTCACGGTCAGAGGGATGGGGTGAGGTGGAGCCACGTGTCTGAAGAGAGGGAGTAGCTGGCAGAGAGGTAGGGCTATGGAGCCAGCTGCCTCCTAGATCTTGGATTAACCTACTATGAAAAGGTCTTGGGGAAAACGATAATACTTCGAGGTGTCATTCTCCTCCTCTACATTGGAACCGCTGTGGAGCATGGGAAATTTCAGTATCCACTAGATAGCGAGCTTAGCTTTGTGGATGCAGGTAAATTGTGAATTTCTGAAGATGAAATTTGGGATGGGGAGGTTTACTAAGTACTATGAAATTATTTACCTGTGCTGTTTTTTTGAGAATGAAAACTGTTTTCCTTCCATCAAGAACACGCAAACCTGTAGCTAGGCTGTGGAGGATTTGCCAGGACGCTGCAAATACCTATGACTAAAGTAGAGTCAAGCTTGCTCCCCACATTCTTTTCCCGAAAGGAATGATACCGAGATGTAATATAAAATGAGAGAACACTCCTCCTTAGAGCCTGAGCCCTAGCGACTGTGCCTTCCTCCCTCACATGGAACGAAAACTGTCAGAGCTGCATGAGCCACCATGACGGGACAGGGCGGGGGATGGGGGAGAAGAAAGCCTTCCCTGAGGTTTGAGGGTAGCCCCCAAAACTGGGGTGAGGGCCCCCTTCTTGCCTGGAGAGGATAATGATTCGGCAGATCACCGAAGGCTCTGTGAAGCTCTAGTTGTGGTTGGAAGCAATTAAGAGGAGTGTGGCTGCCTCCTTCCCTCCCCGCTCCCAGGAATGCCTTGGTTCCTACTAAGTATAAGAAAAGTTCACAGATACATGTATACCAAAACATTACTCTGCACTTGATCTTAGCCAAAAGGCCGAGAAGCGATATCCAAAACATTACTCTGTACACAGTAAATATATATGTTTTTATTTATCGACTATACTTTAATAACAAAAAATTTAAAAATATAATAACAAAACTTTAAAAATAAAAAAAAAAAAAAGCTCAAAGGCGTCCAAGAGGGAAGACATGCTAGGGAACCCCAGGACGTCACCTGCATGCAGGAAGGACACCCTTAGACAGCAACGCGGGCAAATCCCTGCAGCTGCTGGAGGAGCTCGGAGGAGAAGCTCGATGCCCCCGTCCCCAAATGAGTTCCCCATGACGTGGCTCCACGGCAGAGAAGACACTGCCTGGCCCCAGCACAATCTCCAGGGGCAGAAACCAACATGTGGGGCTGGCAAGACAACAAAGCGCGTGCCCGAAGCAGGCAAGGAAGGAGTTGGCTGGGGAAAATATGAGGTTGCTGAAGGAAGCAGATGTTGCTTGTGCCTTTTACCAGCCTCCTCTGCAGAAAGAGACAGAAGAGGGAAAGAAGAAAGATATGCCAAATGCCACCGTTGAGGGAAGCAGCTGGCAGCAACGACAGCTAAGTCTAATCCACTAACAAGCAAAGAAGCTGCCTGTCTAGGATTTAAACTACAGGCAGACGAGTAAAATAATCCATGGTGTGAAACTGGCTGAGATTTAACGCCTTAGACTCTTTTCAAAAGTAGTGACTGAAAAATATATCAGTGGGTAGACAAAGTCAAAAAATACTTGGAGCTTTTTTCTGCAGAGAAGAAATGACTTCAAAGACTACGAAAATGTGGTTTTCATAATAGCATAAGCTTCATGTTCTCACGTTGCTAAGTGATAATCAGATATGGTATACCTACCCATTTTTACCATAAAGATCCAAAATACACAGATATTTGACAATTTTTACAAGATGATATTAATAAAAAAAACATGGCACATGCATAAGGACAAGCAGCCTCAAAGAGATTAAGGGAAATGAAACTGATCACAAATGTCCCCAGCCTGAGTCGTCCTGTATTGTTGTGGTATGCTTCAGCCCTGTGAGGAAAGGGGAGGGGTTTCTCTCCTGAAAACTCTGGGCTGAGCAGCTGAAGAGGTGGAGACAGCACAGGAGCCCCCAGAGCTGGCAGGCCCTGCCTGGCGCTGCCATGGGTCCCCGGCTCCTTGGCTGTGTGGTCCTTTGCCTCCTGGGAGCAGGTGAGTCCCAGAACACACAGGTGACTCTTGACCTCTTCTCATAGGCTCCAGTTCTCTCCTAAGGGCTGCAGCCTCGGGTCCCCCTTGGCCTTGTCTCTAGCTCTGTCCCCTTCCCTCACAGGCCCGGTGGAAGCCCAAGTGACCCAGACCCCGAGATACCTCATCACAGAGACTGGAAAGAAGGTGACAGTGACCTGTTCTCAGAACATGAACCATGAATACATGTTCTGGTATCGACAAGACCCGGGGCTGGGTCTAAAGCTGGTCTACTATTCAGCTAACGTGGACTTTGTAACAAAGGGAGACATTCCTGACGGCTACACCACCTCCCGGACAGAGAAGCCGAGCTTCCCCCTGAACGTGGAGTCCGCCCGCCCCAGCCAGACAGCTCTGTACCTCTGCGCCAGCAGCCTATCCACAGTGCCGCACAGCCAGCTGCCTTCTGCACAAAAAGGGCCACCACAAGGGCAGGTGGGCTCCTCCCTCAGCGCCCTGCTCCAACCAAGAGGGAAAACGTCCCCACCACCCAGGAGAAACCCTTCCTCACTCCCAGCCTCTGAGCCTCTGAGCAAGGCAGCGCCCTGCAGTGGGGCCACCGCGGGCCAGCTCTCCTGTCACCTGCTGAACCAGAGAGCTCTCAAAGCTCGGGTGGGACGAGCTAACTGTGCCCAGGTGACACCCTTCAGTCCTTTCTCCCTGTGGAGCTTCAGTCTTTACATTCAATCGAGCTGTTATCCAAACTGAAGATTCCATTTCCAATCCAACCGCTCTCAGCAAAATGCGGTCCTGCATTCCAGGTCCTGTTCCTGGATGTTTTGTCACTTTGGGGAAACACCGTGTTCTGAGCTGTTTACTAAATCCAGTGTCTCCCATTTTCTTCACCTCAGCAGGTGGTCCTGCCATCACCCAAACGCCCAAGCCACAGATGCAGGAGTGACCTTCACTGTCTCCCTGACACTGTCCTTCCATAAATAACCCCTCACCCCACCCTGCATGTTTCTAAGCATTAAATCCCTCGCATATTTCACTGGGTTTTGACTTCACTGATAATACTATAGTGCAGCAAATGCCGCCTCTCACCCGGATTCCTCTAGCCACCTTCTAAGTAGTCACCCTACCTGCCAGCTTGCTGCCTGTCCCCTCCCACAAGCACTTTCTGGAGCTTAGAACCCTTTGGCGTCTTTCCATTAACTAGGTAAGTCTCGAGTTTATGTTGGTTTGTGAGTCTCTCAACACCCTGCATGATGTGGCCTTTGTGTACCCACCCACTGTCCCAGCAGTGACTCGCCTTCCCTCCAGCCTCCACAACTGTCTGCGCCGTCTCCAGAAACATCCCGCTTCTCCCAAGGTCCCGGATGAGTCCTGCACTGACTCACGCCTTAGTCTTCATCTACCATGGTCACTGTCCCCAGAGCACCCTTCCTCTCTCTGGCATTCACCTGGCTACCTAGCTAATGATTCCTGCAATACCAATTTATAAGTCATTTCCTCCAAGTTGATTTTCTTAAATCTCTGACTGGGCTGTTTCCTCCACTGTGTGCTCATATAACAGCCTGGACAGAGCTAACACCCAGACACCACCATAAACTCACCTGCAGTGGGCCCCGGGCTTTCCCGATGTGTCTCCTTGGAATAGGTAGATCACAGGCACAGGTGTGATGTCCTTGAACTTGGCTTGGCAGACCCTGCATTGAGCCTGTCTCTGGTGGGTGTGCATTAGTATCCTTCCTAAGCTCTCCTCTCTCTTTCTTTTTATCCACAGTGTCCATGGATGCTGGTGTCATTGAAATCCCCATTTATCAGGTTTCAGGGTCAGAAAAGAAGGGGACTCTCTGGTGCAACTGGAATATGTTCTATGACCTATTTGTGACAAGAGCCAGGAATGAGACTACAATTAATCTATTACTCAGTTGGTGCCCAGAGTGCCAACAGGTGGGACATTTCTGAGAGACACTGTGTCTCTTGAGATAAGACTGAGCATTTCTCCCGACCTTCAGACGTGCAGCCCCTCCCAGACACGCTGCCAGCTGTCAACCTGCCACACTGCCAGGACACTTCCTCTCTGCACACAAAGGGTTTTCACAGGGGGAGATGTGGTCCTCCTTTCCTGAGCTCACCAAAGCCTTTCCCAGTGCCCTGCACTGAGGCCTCTGCAGCTCCGAGGGCCCCGGTCAGTAGGAGTCCATGCCCAGGTCGCTGTGGGGGACGGCACCTGTGGTCGGGCTGTTACCATCCTCTCTCCTTCCTGCTTGTTTGCTGCTCCCACAGGGCTTCCTCGGCCCAGGCCTTTTACTACAAGCCACCTGCATCCACCCAGCTCCCCACACTCCACCTGCTGGAGAAGGCTGCCTTCCACGTGGGGTCTGCAGGGACCCCCGAGAGAGCCGCACAGATCTCTCCTTTCATTGACCCGAGTGCCAGGGAGCAATTTTAATTTTAGCCTAATATCTTTCATTTAAGCAGGTCCGACTATATTATGCATTTATGGATTTTGCCAACAACAGAAGCTTTTTAGACTTTACATGTCTTGTAAAGAAAAAAACCTATTTTAATAAAGATAAGAATGATTTATTGATTTAAAACCCTTTGTGTAAGCAAATAGGCCAGTGGAACTGAAGTTCGGAGGGTTTTTGTGTTGAGTAGCTGTGTCAATATGCTTGATTTATGGTGAGGCTAAGTCCACTGGATTAGGATAGTAGACGTTTACACTAACGTCTAAACTAAGGAATATGGTCTGAACCATTATGATGACTATTTTATATTACTGCAAAAAACTTAGAAACTGTTGTATGATTATGATTGGTTTGTGTTGTACACAGCAACATTTTTAAAAATGTGTATACCATTAACACATTTTAATGGATGATATAAGTGAAATAACTACAAGTAAAAATTTACTGGAAAATATAGTATAAGCCTCACAGTGACATCTGTATCTGACCCTTTTGTTTTTTAATCATTGGTTCTCAACGTATAGCAAAATCACCTGGCGAGATTTCTTTTTAGCGTGGTACGAACACTTAGCATGGCATCTACCCTTTAAACAAAATATTACATGTACAATACAGCACTGTTAACTATAGGCACAACATTACACAACAGATCTCTAGAATTTAATCATCATGTATAACCGAAACCTTACACCAGTTGAATAGCAACACTCCACTTCCCTCTCTCCTCCTTCCCTGGAAATTGTCATTCTATTCTCTGCTTCTGTGTGTTTGACATTACAGTTTATGAAATTAGCCAGTGACAGAAGGACAAATATTGCATGGAAGGAGTCTTTTATCACCAAAATTATATAGAATTTCTGGCACATGGTGATCATAAAAGCAGAACCATTTTAACTCAGTATTATTGTTCTTTATAAATTCTCTGCAGACAGTACACTCTCTGTTTCTCATACCTAGGCTGGCCATGCCCACACCCCACTGTTGGGACAGCACTGTCTCCACCACCCCAGCAGGTGACCTGCACATGGGGGCACTGGCACCATTGCTAGCATCACCACCACGGCAGCAGCATGGGAAAAGGGGGCGTTTTGTAAAAGGAATTAGCCTATTGCACATTGAGATAATCATCTCTAAGTTTCTAATTCTGTAGAAGCAAACCAGCAACGATTAGAACAGAAATATCCAAAACTAAATATTTTCATTACACTAATTCCTATTTGTATTTAAGGACAGACACGTGGAAAAGGAGGACCAAGGGGCTGTTGATGCTGCAATGCAAGATGACAACTTGGATGCAAGAGTGTGCTCAGTGTGGCCAGAGCGGCTTGAATCCAATAAAACCTCCTAATGGCTAAAGCTAAGCATTTCAAAAGCAGAAATTAGCATAAGAGGAAGATAGAATTTAACCCGGAACACGAAGTCAGACATATTTCTTCTAACCACTTCTGGTTAAGAGTTTCATCTGGAAGGTAGGAGAAAAGAATCGATTGCTGATGTTAAAAGTACCTTGAAGTTTGCAGCTTTTCCTTCCTACTAGGTCAGTCAGGCTTTGGGTGAAGTATCTACTATATAAGCTTTGTGAGAGGCTTAGGAAAGGAAATCTACAGAGATGGCACAGGATGCATGGTAATGACCACAGTTTAATGTCCATTGTGGCTGAAGAGGGCATATTAAATGTAGTTTAATTTTGTAACTAAAACTACACTTAATTTATTGAAAAACAATTAGAATTCATTGAAAAACAATTCCTACAGGAGTAGTTTGGAAGGCAAATCTAAGAGGACAAAGACCCCAAAGTGTAATACAAGGATGTTAAAATAAAAGAAATCTTACATTAGTGAAGAATTTTAACATACTGCCTTACACAAAATGAGTATTCAATAGATGATAGTAGCAGTAACAAACACCGATGCTTTTCACGACTACCCTTATCGAGCCATGCATGGCTTATGACCAGTTTATGTGTATCAACTTGCCTTCTTACGGTAACTCTGCGAGGTCCACACTTTCATTGGTTCCACTTTCCATATAAGAATACTGAGGCCCAGAACTTGCCCATGGTCACAGGCAGTAAGTGAAAGAGCCAGATGTCAGACCCAGACAGCACAGCTCCAAAGCCTGTCCTTCTAGCCAATCCACTAGTGATGATTATTATTATTAAATTATATATGTTGAATGAAAAACTACAAGTGCTGGGAAGGAAATGTATGGGAGAGAAAGGTAGAGGGAGGGAGGAAGGATTGGTAACATTTTCCTAATTAGAGTTGATCAGGAAAAAAAATATCCCCACATTCAGAGGCTTGGTAGAAGGACTCAAGGTACTTACAGCTGAGCTGCATGTATTCCAGGGACGTAGTAAGGATGCTTTGAGCACAAGCAGGAATGACACAGGTGGAGTTTGGAGAAATCCACGTGCCCTGCCCTGTGTTCTCCACCTCCTGTGGGGGAGCACATTCTCACCCCAACAGTGCAAATGCAGCCAGGTGGGAGCAGTATTTCCACCCAGGGAAGCCCATCAGAGACTCAGCACCCCAGATGCTTTTGGTGGCTGGTGTTATGGGCTGAACCATGTCCCTAAAAATGCATATGTTGAAGTCCTAACCTCCAGTATCTCAGAATGTATTAATAACTATATCTGGAGATAAGGTCTTTAAAGAGGTGATTAAGGTTAATGCGGGCATTGGGGCGGGCCCTTTACCAATATTACTGGTATCCTTGTAAGAAGAGGGAGTGAGGACACAGATATGCACAGAGGGAAGACGATGTGGAGACACAGGGAGAAGACGGCCTTCGGCAACCCAAGGAGAGAGGCCTCAGAAGAAATCCACCCTACAGACACCTTGATTTCAGATGTCTAGCCTCCAGAATTGTGAGAAAACAAATTTCTGTTGTTGAAGCCATCTAGTCTGTGGTGACTTATGTCAACCCTAGCAAACTAATATGGCTGATCACACGGGCCCCCTCTACCTGGCATGCACCAAAGTTCCAGACTCAAAGAAGCAGAGCAGCTGCATGGCATACAGCATGCTGTGGATGCAAGCAGTCTAGGTACAGTGAGCCATGCTTACCAGTTACTAAGTGGTGGGAGCACTCCTGAAATTCAAGTTCCCAGATGCAAGACCAAGGCCCAGCTGTGCAATCAGGCTCTTCTATGAATAGCAGTCCCCAGCCTGCCGGGTTATTCTTTCCCATACATGCACACGACGTGCACACACACACATAGACAGACACACACGCACTGACACTCTCATGAGGAAAAGGGATGCCCTTCACTATCTAGCACCTCCAGACTCCCTCTAGTCTAGACAATGGCTGACGGACCATGAGGGTGGGCAGGGACAATGACATCACAGAGAGTCAACCCACAGCCTGGTGCTGGAAGAACACTCATTCTTTCTTCAAAACTGCCATGGGAATCAGCCTACTTTGTGGCGTGGCCTTTTGTCTCCTGGGAGCAGGTGAGTCCTGGGAGTAGGTGGGTACGGAGAGTTGGTGGGTCTGAGGAGTTGCTGGCAAACCCTGCCCTGTGATTGCCAGGCCTCGGATACAAGACTTTTCCCTCTCAGGCTTCCTGGTGGCCTGTTTGTTCGCTTCCTCTAATCTTTCTCTCACAGGCCTCGTGGATACAGAGGTAGCCCAGACTCCGAGACACTTGATCAAAAGGACAGGAGAGAAGATTTTGCTGGAATGTTCACAGGACATGGACCATGAAAGAATGTTCTGGTATCGACAAGACCCAGGTCTGGGGCTACGGCTGATTTATTTCTCATTTGATGTGGACAGTGAAGAAAGAGGAGATGTCTCTGAGGGGTATAGTGCCTCCAGGAAGAAGAAGCAGCATTTCCCCCTGGTTCTGGAGTCTGCCGGCATCAACCAGACATCTGTGTACCTCTGTGCCAGCCGCTACCACAGCGTGGCGCAGCCACATCCTCTCTGCACAAAAAGAGCAGATGTCGGAGGGAAGTGACTCTAAGTCGGCTGGTTCTGGCTCCTACGGCACACTTGTGCCGATTAGAGAAAGGTGGACGCTAGGGAGACATCAGCCCCTTATGCATGTACACATCTCTGCCAGGAGAGCATGAGGTATTTTTAACCCCTTGCCAAGTCAGGGGCCATTCTGAAGTGAACCTGCCCACCGTCATGTGTTGTCCCCAACCTGAGTTCATGAGACTCAACCCCAACAAGAAGATTTCCTCTCATATATTCACACTGAAGCTTTGTTTATCATTTTTCATTAATTTTTCCTTCCCTTTCCTATCCAAGTCCCTCTCACTGTGTGTTTTCTGCTTTGCCCAGAGACTTTGCACTCAGCTGATATTTCACTAGAGGGCGCTAACCATCCAAAATTCTCAAAAGAGACTTTTCTATGGGCGCTGATTCAAGAGAAAGTTTGTATCCACATATTATTCTGAAATTAAAAAAAATAAATAATAAAATTTGTTTTAAAAAGAGAGGAAGTTTGTAGAATTTGAATTGTTACTCAAAGTGGAAGACTCAGATACAAACAAACCTTTCTCCAGGTTGTCTGGTCAATCATGCTTTGTTGGAAAAATTCTGATCAGGGAAGAAACAAACTATGATGCAGGAGGTGGTAAGAATTAGTCAGCCTATAACTGTCCTCACAGTCGTCTGGAGAAACTGTCTGTCTGTCTATTTTTAAGAATAAAATACATACTATCCTGTCATTAAATATGAACAAAGACTTTTCTGCTTCGTAAATACAAAAGAAATGTAAAAGGTATTAGAAATCCCAAACTGCAGGGAATTTGCAAAACTATCAAGAAGACAAAACAGGCATATAAAAACACATTTTGATTCAGTGCTAAATTTTTGTGTGGAGGAAATCAGAGAAGAATGTAAATCAAGGTGTATTGCAATAGTCAAGATTAAGTTTGTATGAGAAATAGGAGTTGAGCCAATTTTGGATAAAAGTAAACAAGGAAGAGGAGCTGTCAGAAGGAAAAAGGACCCTGCAACGTTTCTGCAACAGAACCTGCTGGAGGGGAGGGGAAGATCTTTCCCTGAGAAAAGGCAGGAATCACAGCCCTTCTGGCTGAGGTCAACCTTTAGAACAGAAAAAACACATCTTCCCAGAAAACAATTAAATAACAGGACACCATATCTACAGACCTTTATATTCAGTGGGCCATCAGAATGTCTGAGAGTCCTATGTTTTCCCACAAATTATTTATTTCCCATAGCAAGCCCTGCCCAAACTCAGAAGCACACCTGCAAGAGAAGGGAACAGGTTCCAGCACTGTGTCCACTCCCAGGGCTGTCTGGGACCACTCTCACCACGGCTGCTACCCGCTCCATTGAGTCCCTGACAGGAAGAGTCCCTGCTCCCTCTAACACATCCTCACTTTGATAATGAACAGCACACAGCCCAAGGAGAGAGGAAGAGCACGTGAATTAAATGAAAAATAAGCAGAGACAGAATATCAGACATCGAAATGAGTAACAGAAGACATCCCAAGAGGTCAAAAGGATTGTGGATTGGGATAGGTTTGAGTGAGACAAATTGCAAAAGTGTTCTAAGGGAAGTTGACAGAATACACTCTTAGAGACACATAGTATATCATTGATGTTTACCATGGGAGTATGGTGAAGAATTAGGAAAATGTAAACCATTATTTCAATAAAGATACATCATATGAAGAGACTAAAAAATTCGCCAAAGGTAAAAATTGCTACTCTAAATCTCCAAGTAAGCAACATTTTTAACTGTGTGACTTGGAAAAATATGAGAAAATAAATCCTTTCTTGTTGAATGGGAGTATGACCAGAGCTCTTTGCAGGGACATGGTGGGAAAGAGGCTGTGGCATCTGCCTGCAGGAAACAAGGACGATGACAGAGAAGAAAGCAACCTTTTCTTTTCCTCTCTCTCATTCTCTGACAAGCACTGAGATATCACAGGTAGTTTATTTTAACATAAAACAACCCTGATGTGCAAAAATTATTTTCTCCTAATTAAAAAATTTAAAAACCCTAAATTTAAATAACTTGCCATAGCCACCCAGCTGGTAAGTTAATGGCAGAGGCCAGTGTTTCTATATCATTTTTGAAATGATTAGATAACTGAGTTCCATCCTCAGCTGCATGGGTTCCCATACCCAGCTGTCAGGGTAAAGGTATAACCCACATGGCCAGGAAACTGGACCTTTTACTTCTGTATGGGCAGGATAGCGACAGACAGCATCAAAGACATTTTGCATTTCTTACAATAAACTTTCAACACTTCCCTTTTTAAAGTAGAAGAATGAAGGGTTGTGAGCAGAATCTGGTCTTCCTAAGTGATGGACAAGTGAACATAGCCATATTAATTGTGGGAGCTTTATAACATTCTTTGATAACCACTATTAATCCAGTTATAGATGCACTGTAACATCATTTACCACTCTTGTTGCCATCTTATACATAAGGTTAACATGTGGATGTTAATGAAGACTTTGAAATTCAATGCTAATATCAAATGATCTTCCTCTTCCAGCATTCTATTAATAATTGACCCAGCCAATTATTTATGGCTTGAAAAATTGGGGGAATATATTCTTATCTGTGCCAGATCTTATTCAATTAATTTCAATTCATTAAAACAGAAATAGCAGGAAACCAATAGTCAAGGGGGTTTCTTGATCCCATCATTCCCTATAAAATGCAGTGACAAACACTCAGATGCAACATAGATCTCTTTTGCCCTCTGGCAACGGCCTCAGAACTCACTCAGTGCACTCAGACTTTGGTGGTAGGAGGTAGAGGAAGATCTCATCACTTATACTCAAGCTTTTAGTAGAATAAACAGGTCCCCATTCTTCCCAATTGGTGTTGTCTTATTTAATTTGAAACACTGAAGGGGCATTATTCACTAATGAAAACATTAAAAAGCAAGCCATAAAGTATCTTTAAAGAAAGAGGAAATATGATTAAGGACATATAATCATTGCACATTACATATTGAAGATGTATAGTAACTGTCATGGGATACATATCATCATATAGTAACCTGAAAAAGAGAAAACAATCACAGTCCAATAATGGGAACATTAGACAAACAAATGGTTTCATGGTGACATCAGAGTTTCTCAAGTTCATATGGAGAGTTTCACTTACTTCTTATATAATACATTCTTCTCTGGGGGAAAAAAAGATAAAAGGTGTTTAGAAGGCCTTGCCCTTAATAACCTCATGTTACTTCCTAATAACTGCCAGCCTGCCTTACAAATGCTCAAAAATCTGAATATTGAATATTCAGTTATGAATATATTTTATGAACGTGTGTAATGGTAGGGTAAGAAGAGGGTAGATGTTAAATTTACTAACTTAAAGTTTCTAGACATAGAATTATTGCTTGTCCATACCTGAACATCGACACTATATTGGCCTTCTTCAAATTTCAATTATACTCTCTTCTAGTTTATATATCAAAAATTATGAACAGAGAGTGTGAGTAGATGAGACCCAAGGCAGGAAATAGGATTGTAGGGGAATGGTTTATGAATTGAACAGAAATTCCTTATGCCTGCCCTTCACAGACCATCTAAACAGTGCATAAAATGCTAGCAGCCAGGCACTCTCCACTTTGATAGGAAACCGAAAGTTTATTCTAAGAAACTAAATGAGAAGATCTGGAGCTTTGGAATTACATGGCACATCAAGAGTGGGATGAGATGCAGGGTTGAAAAGAGAGAATAATTTAAATATAATATAATATAAATGATATAATATATAATAATATATTATATAGTATAATTATATATTTGATATATATATACTGATAGAGTCAATTATCCAGTTTCTCTTGTCAAGAACTATTAATATTATGAGACTTTCTCATGCTTGTGAGCTAAGAAGTTAGCCTGACACCATGAATACTAGTAAAAGACAGGAGATACCGGACTAGAGACACAATGCTTTGATGCTCACAACACAGCAGGCAGCATGAGCTTCATGTTCCTATAAGTTACCCTCTCCCCCCACCCTAGTTTCCCAACAGTGATGCAGAACAGCTGCTGGACGCTGCACATGCAATGGGTTTGCGTCACACCTGAGATCCAAGGCTTAGGAAATTCCAGTCTTTTAAAGAGGCTGCTGCCAAACCTGGTCAACCTTTGACCCAGAGGGAGACATTATCTTTATTATCTTGGATAGCAAACAAATCTTCTCTCTGACCCAGAAGGGAGACTTTATCTCTATCTTCCAGGGCCGATCACTATACAAACAGTTTTGACAAGATAATCCAAAAGAGAAGTTAATGTAAGGTGTGCAGAAATGCTGGAGACCCATGAAGAATTGCCTCTCAACACCTCTCCACCGCCTTTGGCACAGAACAACAACTACATGCTACACCCACAGTACTGTAATAAAATATTCTTATTTGGAGAAGTTGAACATCCCCAGAAAAGAGACTTATACACACTGACATTTGAATGCCCCTTGCAAAATGACTGGTTCCCTGCCCTATCTCTTCAAGTGAAATCTCCTAGTAAACAAGTACTACCCACATCACCAGGCTTCCAGACAGGTTTTCAGTGCTTTCTTTGTAAAAAATGAAGAAAGAGAGCCAGGCTTTACACCTGTAGTCCCAGTTACTCAGGAGGCTGAGGCTGAGGATCACTTGAACCCAGGAGTTTGGGGCTGCAGTGAGCTATGATGGCACCACTGCACTCCAGCCTGGGCAACAGAGCTAGACTCTGCCTTAAAACAAACAAACAAACAAACAAATAAACAAACACCAGAATATAAGCAAAGTTCCTAACATTTAAGAAAGAAAGATAAATATATAAATAAGAAAAAGAAATAATAGAAATAGTGGGGAAAAAATAATCTAGATCATTCAGAAGCTTCAAATATATATGGGAACCAAAACACAGGGAAGTTAAGGCAAGCAGACATAATAAAGGAAAGAAAGAAAAATTCCAAATAATAATCATATAAATACTTGCTTCTATCCTCAGAGAATAGAAAAAAATATTTCATCTTTAAAATAGAACAAGATGAATAAGAACAGAAATATATTTTAGGGAAGATATTTAGAAACTTCAAGAAAGTCAAAATAAATTGCTTAAAATAAGAATCAAAAGAAAATTAGATACAATATTCCAGAAACAGAACAAAAAGATAAAAAATAATAGAAAACATGAAAGGAAATATAGGTGACTTAGAGGATTGACACAGGAGATTCAATAGCTATCCAAGAGGAATCTATTAATAGAAAAAGGAAACAAGAAAAAGATATTTTTTAATTATAAAAGAAATAATACCAAAAAATATTTCCCAGAAATAGAAAAAAAAATAAACCTCCAGCTTTAAAAAGACCAACTGAGTGTTTGATGAAGATAAAACAACTGAAACTAAAGCACATCTTCATGAAATTTCAGATCATTGGGGATTATATGATTCTAAAGCTACCCAAGACAAAGAACAATGTTAAAAATCAAAATTATGAATAAATGAAAAAGAAGAATGATACCACATTTCTAAATAGCAACACTGAATTTTAAAAAGCAATGGTTCAAGAAATATCTATATAGTTCTAATAGAAAATAATTTTCAACTTAGATTTCTCTACTAACCCAGGATATCAATACAATGCAAATAAAGACATTTTCATTTATGTTAGGACCCAAACCTTTCCTTTCATTTTACCCTTCCTTAGGAAATTACTGGGTAGTGTGCCCCAGAAAACTGAGAGCAAACCAAAAAGAGAAGAAATCATGGGATCCAGGAAATAGGGACTTTAATTCACAATAACAACAAAGAAAATTAATAGTGTTAATGTTAACATTTGGACTTTGGGATTGCATAGGCATGAATTTGAAGCCTGACTCTGTCACTTACTCTTAGATTATGTAAATTTGGGTAGGTCCATTTAAGATCTCTAGGTCCTAGCTGTAACATTTCCTAATCTGTAGAAATAGAGTGACAATAGTAGTCTAAATAGCCTAACCCATAAATAAACTGAAATAATACATGCAAAGCACAGAGCAAGTGATCAAAAAAATTAGCTCCACTTTTATGCAAAAATAAACTGTTTTGGTAGTTACATAAGAGATAAGTTGGTAATAGAAAAGAATCATAGCATTATGGTCAAATTTTACAGAGGGATGCTGTGTTTCATAGGCAAAATTGAGCCTATGAATTAGAAAAGAAGAAGCCTTATTAAAAATGTCCAGGGATTAAGTCAAGAGAAATAAAAGAGTTATGACTGTGATAACAGAAATGAGGGAAGAGATATGAGAGATAATACATACATATCATGCATTGGATTTGTGAATTGATAAATGGGGTAGGTGAGGAGAAGAGAGGGTTATTAAATTCCTGAGCCTAAATGGCAAGAAAAATGGGGTGACATTTTTGGGGAGCGGGGAACTGAAGAATAAGAGCTGGTTTATAGACGTATGTGTGTTGGGAGACAAACAATGAGATCAGCTTGGGACAACCATGAAGACCCAGTAGACAGCTGATATTATGTTATAAAGTTCCCTTATATTCTAAAATTTTACCTTTAGTTCTTTGAAGTCAGTACTGCACCCCGTGTTTGCTTGTATACACAAAGACCAGCACACATGTGGTGCTCAGTCATGACGGGTAATGCTGGGCGGTGGCAGGTGCCTGCGGGAGGGAGGCCTTGTGAGCGCAGTCTCATCTTTAGGGAAGTGCCGCACACTTCCACCAGGGGGAAGACTAACTTTGTCGTTTTCTGCAGAAATTCAGCCTCCTGCTAGAGGTGAGAAACAGAGCAGGAAGGGAAGGAAGTACGCTGTTGGGAGGAAAGAACTTGAGGTTGATGTCTTAGTGCCTTTTCTAAGGGGAGAGGCCATCACTTAAAGATGCGGACTGTCCTGCTCCTTCTCCTGGGACGAGGTAGGAGCCTTGTCTTGTGGGGAGTCTGGGGTTCATGTGAATGCTGAGTGGAGAGCTGGGGAGACTTTCTCTCCAGAGGGTCCGAAGCCACCAGGCAGACAATGAGTGGGAGATGTTGGATTAGAGGATCCTGACAGAATAGAAGTTGGCAAAACAAAGAGGAGGCAGTGCTCTGGGGTCCTTTGGGAGCCAAGGTGATATTGGTGTAAGAAAGTAGAGATGTTCATGCCTGGGCATGTGTCTGACCCCACGCTTGTCAGTCCCCCCTGGTCTCTCTCTCTCTCTCTCTGGAACTAGGCTCTGTGCTTGCTGTTCTCGTCTCTCAAACACCGAGCAGGGTTATCTGTCAACGTGGAACCTCGGTGACGATTCAGTGTCACGTCGATAGCCAAGTCACCTTGATGTTCTGGTACCGTCAGCTCCCGGGACAGAACTTGATGATGATGGCAACTGCAAATCAGGGCTCTGAGGCCACATACGAGAGCGGATTTACCAAGAACAAGTTTCCCATCAGCCGCCCAACCCTAACATTCTCAAACATGACCGTGAGCAACGTGAGCCCCGAAGACAGCAGCTTATACTTCTGCAGCGCTGGAGACACAGTGCTGGGCACAGATCAAAGATCTGAGCAAGAACCTCAGTTCCCTCCTCCCGCCCCAACCTCAGAAGAGCCTTAGGATCCTGCCAAGTTGGGACAGAGGGAGGAAACCGCAGCTCTTGGGCAGAGACAGCTGCTTGTGTGTTTTGTGGGTGGGCAGACTGGCGGTGAGGAGAGAATCTGTAGGACTAGCTGGAGGGTTCCATCCACACACAGGAAGAGTGAGTCCTGGAAAGCTGAGGGGAAAATTTCTTCCAGAAGGGTGCTCAGAAATAGTAAAGACAGTTTGCCTTCAAGTGGCAGAGTCAGCAATAGCCTTTATCTCGAGGCTGTACTTAGCCTGTTTTCTTTCCAAATGTATCCTGGAAGGACCTTAGTCATCTTGAAACCATCCTGGTCCCTTACATTGATGACATGTTGATTGATCTTAGCAACCAAGAATTATAAGACATTCTAGATGGCTCAATATGACACACCCATGCCAGACCAACGTAAAATCTTCCAAAGTTCAGGGGTCTGCCACATTGGTGAGCTTTGTAGCGGTCCAGGTGTCTGGGATATGTTGGACTATCTCCTGTAAAGTGAGAAATAAGCTGCTGCACCTTATATATCCACCATGGAGAAGGAGGTGCGATGCTCAGCAAGGTGCAATGCTTCGTCTTCTTTGGACTTTGAATTGTGCGTTGCACATACTGCCTTTGAGGGTGCTACTCTATTCCATTTATTGTGCAATCTGTAAAGCTAGGGCAGTGCAGGAGAGGATTCTTCTATAGCAGAACGAGCCTGTGATGGAAGCTTCCTGCTGCCTGGTCCATAGTCCAGGCAGACTCCGTTGTCCTTGAAGAGTCTATGGCAGGTAAGGATGCTCTGTGTGGCCCCTGGCATTCCCCAGTAAGAGAATCACAAGGCAGCACAAGGCAAGTTCACTGTGCCCTGGCTACCACTTCAGCCCACTGCATCCTGGGCTGCACTTTTACTACTTGCCTGATTCTGGTGAGACAGAACACTCACACACACAAGTCACATGAAGAGGACAGGCATCAAGGAACAGCAGAGGCCTAGGGTTCAAAGAAATCCAGTCCTCCAAGGCTCCAAAAAGCTGCCCAGGGCAGATAGAATCTCACCTATGCTTGCCCACTTGCACCGCAGCTGAGGTACCCCAGAGGGCAGCCCACCTGGGTTTCATACCCCAGGAGCAACACGACATCCTGTTCCTAGGAGGAACTGGACAGAGCCCAAGCTGCCCTGGCCAGTTCCTCCTGATCTCAGGATGTTGTATTCCTGGCACATGCTACAGTTATTCTTGAGAACTACAAGTGAAAAAGGTGGACAGGGGGACTGGGTTTGTCTAAGGCTGCCTGGAGAACTGTCCTACAGGCAGATGTAGAATTTGGGTGCAAAGCCACGCTCTCTTCTACCTGCTAACAACTGTTCTTCCTCTGAGAAGCTGCTTCTGGCTCTTTACTGAATACCTCATCATGGCATTCAGAACCTGGTGCTATCTGATCTGCAAACTATAAAGCTGGACATGCACAGAGCATTCTGTTATTAAATGGGAAATGTATAATCGAGACCAGACTCAAGCACAGCTAGAAGGAGGCCCAATTCATTCTCAAAGTCCCATGGTACCCACTCCTACTTTTCCAACCTTACTATACCCAAGGTTTCGTGGGAATTTTGTATTTTCAGTTGAAAAATATGAGCCTATTTTCTGGATGGGTCTGCATTTTATACTGGAATGATCATTGCAGTCTAGCACAAGCATGGTTTTGAAAAGTGTGGTGAAGGGAAATCCTTTCAGGATTTTGGAACTTCAATCTGTAAATCTGGTTGTCCACATTTTATAGAACAAGATATGACCTGAAATATAGATCTAGCCTATGTACAACTTTCACACTATCATCTAGTCTCTACCTATTCAGTCATATTTTCCCACTTTTTGCTTTTCTGTGCTTCATTCTGGTTAATTCCTTTAAAACTACTGTACAGTTTTCGAATTCACATCTTAGCTCCAATAAGCCTATAATTTAACTTTTCAATTATTTAAATTATATTTTGCATTTCTAGCAAATCCACTTGAGTCTCTTACAAATATGACTGGCCATTTTTGAAACCATCTTACTCCTTGTGTATTTTTAAATTATTTTATTTCTTTAAGGACATTTAACATGTATTTGAAATTTTTATCTGATAATGCCAACATTTGATGCCTCTTTGCATCTGATTTTCTTGTTGTCTGCTGACTCTCACTCAGGGTGGCTCATTTCCCTGTGCATTAGGTAATATGATATTGTGAACTCATCTTTGAGAATTCTTTAAATCCTGGACTAAAGGTAGTTTTTCCAGGAAACATTTATGTTTGCCTCCGTCAAGCACTTGTGGTGCTATAGACCTAACCTCATTTTATTTTATAATTCTCAGTGTGTCTATCCCAACCCCTAGTGGTCTGACTGCTCGGTGATCATGAATATTCCCAGGAGTTTTTTTTTCAATCCTCCACCCAAGGCCAAGGCCAAGATAAATAATATTCCTTGTTAACTGCTTCTGGGATTATTTTTCTAGTTTGTCTATTCACCAGGTGTGTAGCTCTTCCTGTATCCTGGCTTCACAAAGGAGTGACTCCTGTCTAGTTCCTGGTGCTGCACAATGTCCAGAGGGTCATCTTCAGTGTCCACACACTGATTGTCTAGGCCACACGAGTCACGTGGACCTGTTACAGCTAATGGGTCCAGTGCTACCTTAACTTCCTGCCTTATGCTCCCATAACCCTAAGAAGTCAACAAATTCACCCACAGTAGAGCCCTGGATTAGGGAGCACCTTCCTATATTCCAGCAAAATTGTCTACTTAACAGCAGTAAAACACTGCTGGTAGGAACCTGAACTCTGTCAAGAGACAGACCTGAGTTTAGAGCTTGGTTCTTCTGCTTTATCACTAGGTGTAAACTTCAACAAGTTACACAATTTTTGTATGCCTTAATTTCTCATATAGAAAATAAGGATAATTATGAGATTTTGTAAATGGGGGTTTGTTATAATAATGAGATGAATTAATCTATGGAAAGCACGTAATATACTGTGCCTGGTAAAGACAAAACATACAATTAATGTAGTTACTACCTCGATTTATTTCTCACTGTAAAAAGCTTACAGTAGCAATTCTTTCCTCGAGGTTAGGTATTACTCTTTCCGAAAAGTTACTATGATAATTGTTTCTCTTTCTTTTAGCTATTTTAATCACATAAAAATGCATGGCATTATAAAATATACAAATTATTAAAATGAAAAAAATTAAAAGTACTCGTTTTTAATAAACTTAGGTCATACAATATATGTCTTAGAATTTATTTCCTTAATATTTCATAAATACCATTTCTTGTCAAAATGTATATATTACATTCACTTTTGTAAGAATATTTCAATGCATGATGACCATCTTTCATCTCACCAGTTTTTACAATCAAAACTAATGGCAAAGTAGATGTCCATATGCTAGGATTATTTCATTTAAAAAAGTAGTTGGTTATGCGTGTTGATTTATTTCTGTTATAGACTCAGAGGGGAACAATGAAAATCCTCCTAACTCTACCTTTACATGGCAGGTTCCTTTTATTCAGGTCTTAACTCAAATACCATCTCCCCAAAAAGACCTTTCCTGACCACCCTGTTTAACATAGCACCTCAGCAATCACCCCATGTTATCACTTTACCCTATTTTAATAATACCCAATCACCATTGTCTGAAATAAAGTGTGTGTTATAACACATCAGTTATTCTGTCTCCCATCTCTGCACCTCCCCACCTGTGCGTAGACACACAGGTGCACATAAATACCTTGAGAGCAAGGGTCTTTTCTATCTTCATCATTACTTTTTCCCTATAGAAGAACTCCTGGACATCACAAGAATTCAGTAAATATTTATTGGGTAAATAAATATGACTTAGAAGATAAAAATGTGTCAAGCAGTAGTGGACTTCCCTGGATGAAAACTCTTCAAAGGCATTTGAATTTAGGCTAAGCCTGTGAAGAAATTGATTAGATTATTTTAACAAGAAGGAACAAACATTTCAAGCTTGACAATTGCATAAACCTTGTATCTGAGTAGAAAGGAACACAGTGATGTGTGCCAGCCTCCCTCTGCTGCCTTCCCCAGGCCTGGGAAACAGCACAGATGCTGCAGATTCCCAGAGGCAAAGCCTGGAACCTGCTCAAACACAGTGGCCCTGAGGTGGAAGGACCCCATGTTGGAATTATGCCCATACCTATGGGACTCAACACTCTGTTCTGAGCCTTGGGAGCCCTTTGAAGATCCCCCTGGCCACACTGACCTAGAGGAAACAGCTGAGCAATTGGCTGCCTTCCAAGTGGATGACACAGACTAGACTTGCTATAAGTCAATTGAGAGTGTGGGGAGCCCAGTGGACTGGACATGTCACCAGACCTGGCTTGTGGGTCTCAGTCTAGATCTAGTATGATCTAGAAAAATAGATCCACACATCATTTATTAAACTGAGTATCATGGAACAATAACAACAGCTCACGTGAGTGTTCCTCCAGGACTCCATCCTGGCTGTCCCCTGCCTATGTGCATGGACCCTGGAGTGACATAAGGAGCTCTGATAGGCCCAAATGAGGGAGGGACAAGGAGTGGCCGAAAGGTGAGCAGAGAGACTCACCATGACATTACAGCAATCAATGTTTCTTTAGATAATTTAAATTTAACCTCAATTTGTAGAGACTTCCCCATTCGCCTATCTACAGAAATCTGATGGATAAATAAATCTGCAAATGGATCTTCCCTCTGGACATATAACTTGCACGTCTTCCGTGGCTTCAAGGTATAGCCGATTGCTTTGTCCACATCCTGCCCCACAGTTCAAATTTTCCTCCAGAGCAAACACAGAGCACTCCCTTTTGAGCACTCCCTCCACCATCCAGATTCAGGGATTCCCGGGATGAGATATTCACGCAAACAATTCCTTATTGGATAAAGAGAAATCGGGCCGTGGGGGAGATATGCAGCTTAGAAAAAAATAATAGGCAAGGAAAGGAGCTGGGAGAGTTGGGGGAGACAACCTGCAATCTGACAGTCTGGCTGGAGAATGGTGAAGGACCCCGGGACCCACGGGGGAGCTGACTAGGAGCTGAGGGAGAAAGACCTGAAAGTGTTAAGAAAAAAAAGAAAAAGAAAATAGTGATTTGGAATCTGACAAAAATATGCTTTTCAGACTGCTGGGAGGTCTAGAAGACTCCACTACGTAGCAACGTGAAGGGGAATGAACTTGGTTTGGACAGGTTCTGTGCCACCTCTGAGTGCCTTAGCCAAGAGACCCTGGAGATGTCCCTTAACCTCTGAGCTTTAGATTCCTCCTCTGTAAAAAGGAGAAGACAGCATCTGCCACCCCAGTGAGGCTGCGCCAAGGCCCAAGGCAGAGGGAGGGAAGCAGAACGCCCTCCGACAGAGGTCGCAGGCGCTGGAGTCGGCCTGCTCTGCTTAAATCCCATCTGTACAACCTGCCCATTTGATCGACTGTCAAATGGGCAACCCCACAGGGGGTTGTGATGACAAAATGAAAAACAAAAAAGGTCCACGAAAGACTTACACGATGTTTGGTGTATAGTCAGCTCGCAGAAATTAGTCACTGTCACTGTCACCGAGGAACAGTGGTCTGAAATGCTCAGCGGTAAACATGAGCCAGGAGGATGTAGCAGACAAAGAAACAGAGTTCAGGATGAACAGTCCCAGGAACGGCACAGACGTCCAAATGGAGTTTGGGCAGCTGGATCTGAGCCCACTCTGCACACCCGAGCCTGGGGTGTGAGGTGACAGTCTACCGCAGCTGTCTTCCCTGCCTGTAAGGCGAGCCCTGCTACTTGGAAGAAGGCTGACCTCAGACTATGCTGTGGATGTGATAGTTTATTTTAAGCAGAAGAGCAAAATATCAGAAGAAGCTAGTCTTCAAGCTTTAGATATAGAAAACTCTCATGCTCTTGGGAGTTTCCCTATTAGACATTTCCAGAATGATTTCCCATCTTCTGCCCAGGATCAGCTCCCTGGGTGCACCTGTCCAGTATGCTGCTACCTAGAGATGCCAGAGCAAGAGTTTCTCCTTAGCCTCTAAGACAGGAGATCTGTGACGACCTCACAACAAGGGGACAAAACAAAATAGCATGTTTAGTGACATCAGAAGAAAAGTCCCTACGTCAGTGCTCCACAACCTGGCTACCTTGGACTCTGCCGGTCAGCTGTGAGCAGAGAGGTGTGGCAGTCACGGCGTGTGTGGCTCTGGGGCCGTGGCCTGGTGAGGCTGTGAGACAGGTGCCAGGTGGAGGATTAATTCAATCTTCCATTTCTGCAGGAAGAAAAGTGCCAGGAGGGACCCAGATGTACAGTTTGCCCTCTGGGGACCTCTGGCTTGACCCTGGATAAACTAACTTTCCGTTAGTGCCTCCTGCGGCAGCTCCCACATTTCCCAGTGCTCTCCGTGTATCTTCCTGTGGCCTTGGGGTCAGCTCTGACATTTGTACATCTGCATTCTTGGGCAAGACAGAATCTTTCTGAGCTTAAGTCTCTTCCTCTGTGAGAATACTGTTCTGTACACCTCACAGTTAGCAGGTTTGTGAAAAGTTCAACTGTGAAACTCGGCACTAATGAAAAGCCGTGGACCACTGTTGCTTACGTAAAAGCTCTTGAAAAGCTGCCATGCACCGTACAGATGGAACAGTATTCCCAGTTAAGCGTGAGCACATCGGAAATTAGAGGGGTGCAGGGTGGAGAGGTGGGAGCTCTGAGTGGTGGGCCTTCTGGCTGTGGAGAAGCCGGTGTGGCAGCCACGCCAGGAACTGGAGCAGGGGTGCCCTATGTGTCCCTCCCAGACCTGTAAAGCACGCTTTGGCATTCCCCCCGTTCACTCCAGTTTCCATGTACTGTCTCCCTCCAGCCCGCCTGCCATCTCCAATTCCACCACCAGATTTATGGGCTTTTCTCGCTGTGTTCACCATCCCCAGAACATTCCTCCTTTCCTACCATTCAGAGAATTCAAACGTGAGCTCTGCCCCTCACCGAGCCCGAGCTGAGCATTGCAGAGGAGGAGAAGCATCCTCACACGAAAGCTCTTCCAACCCTCTCACGTTAGACACAAGCACAGGCACCACCTCCCTCTCTACACCCCGCCGGCCGCCAGGTTGTGCCTCAGTGAATTACAGGACTGTGTCTTGCTGGCCATGGCAGGTTCCAAACGGAGAGCCTTTCTGGGAAGATTCACTCTGTACTGAGCCCTGCACAATCTCACCGTATCTAAAATAGAGAATTCCAGACCCGCCCCCACGTCTTGGTTATTAAACCCAATACGCGACCCCTTCGCCACGTGCTCATCTCTCTGCCTACTGCTGATTCTCTGATCCTAACCCTAGCCTCTGTCCAAACTTGTTCTGATATCGGATCTGGGGCACATAATTCTAGTTCAGGCTTTCAGCCCCTCGCAGGTGGGGGCAGTTTTCATCACCTTGAGTGCAGATTGAGGCTGCTTAAGGAGAACCCATAACAGGATACACGTGAGAGAGACAAATGCCCTGACATGGAGGAAGAGGAGGAATATGACATTGGTCTCCCATCTTCCAAATGTGTTGGGTGAGTGCCAACCTAACCCTCCTCATCCATAGGCCTCGGTCAGAAGGAGACAGCAGAAAGCCCAGGTTCCTAAGGAATGCTGCGTCTCCTTCTCATCACCTGCTGGTGTCAGAATTCTGGACACCAAAGCTTTGGATTTGACCTACCTGCCCAGTAGTTTAGCCTGGAGAGAAGGGTCTTCATGCTCAGAGGCAAGAGCCTCTGACAGACATCCTGCCTCTCATGGAGGCTCCAGGACACTGAAAAGCCAAGCTTGCTGCCAGTGCCAGCCCTTCCTTAAAGTAAGTTAAATACATTTCCAACAGGCCAGAGGATTTCTGAAACCCCAAGCCATTCTCAGTCCTCCTAACCCCATCTCCTCTACCTAAGAAAAGCCAACTGTGCCACTCGGCGTCCCCTGTCTCCCCAAGCCAGCATCCTTCCAGGAATCAGCCAGGCTCCCTCCCTGTCCTCAGAAGGGAATTTTCCTTATCACCTGCCAGGCGCAAATCCACAGAGTGGGCAAACACAGCAGAACTGATGCAACAGCCTGGGAAGGGGAAAGCTGCAGGTGTGTTTGTGCTGGGAGGGGCGGTGGCCTCCGCCCCCCGTGCACCTCCGCTCCGTCTGCCGGAGGTATAAAGACGGGCGCTCCACCACCTGCTCCATCACTTCTACCACCATGAACGCACTCCTGATCCTCGCCTTTGTGGGCGCCGCTGGTGAGTCCTACGCCTGGCCTCGGGCCACGCCTGCCCTTCCTGGCAGACACGTGCCCCACCGTTCTTGCTGCCTCACCGCTTCACCTGTGCTCCAATGCTCTAGCCCCCTGCCTAGCACCTCTCTTCCCATCCACCTGGGGCTCTCTTCAAGCCTCAGCTCTCTCACGTCCTCCCCGATTCCACTCCCACCCCTCACCTCCTGCCCAGTGCCACCCCCACCGCCATCGTTCATCCACAGCGAGGCTGTGGTGGCAGCTGGAGAGGGACACCAGGTGGAGCTGCCGGGAGAGGAAGCGGCAGGCTCAAGGCTGCGCCGGGCAGCTCTGGGATAGCGCCCTCGAGCTGCACAGCTGCTCACAATCTCAGATGCACTTGGGGAGGTTGAGAAAATACTCATGCCAGAGACTTACCCCTAAAAATTCTGACTTCATTTGTATGGGGTGCAGCCTGTGTATTGAGTTTTTAAGCCTCCCAGGTGATTTTAACATTTCCAGGTGTGCAGCCAAGGCTAAGAATCACTATGGTATTGGCCAGTAACAATGCCTACCTGTGTCCTGCTAAGTGGGTCTGGGGGCTGCCTGCCACCCTGGCCTCACTGTACTGAGCTATGGAGAAGCTAGGTACAGCCAGGCTTTCCTAGCCAGGCCAAACCCTCCTGACAGTCTGGGGCTCAAACAGCGCTGGGGAGCAGACCAGTGATGACCTACGGAGAAAAGTAGCCAGTGGGTGAGACGACCACATGCCAACTCCTATCCCGCGGAGAGCATCATGAAGGCATTCCTCTGTCCTCAGCCCGATGCCCCCAGGAGAGGGCTGAGGCCCTAGGGTGTGCTCTACAGACACGCAGAGTCCGGGGCAGCCGCCTCCTGTGACACCCCCTGGGAAAGGCAGTGCCCCCGGCCTTGCCTGGCATCACTGCGCCTGCCTAGGAACCCTAGTTAGCATGAGCCCAGCACAGGGCTGAGGGTTCCAGCCCCAACATCCTGCTGATTTGGCTTCTCCCTCCCTGTCTCCACTCAGTTGCTTTCCCCATTGATGACGATGACAAGATCGTCGGGGGCTACACCTGCGAGGAGAATTCCGTTCCCTACCAGGTGTCCCTGAACTCTGGCTACCACTTCTGCGGAGGCTCCCTCATCAACGACGAGTGGGTGGTGTCTGCAGCTCACTGCTACAAGTCGTAAGTGCTGGGCCCCTGGCCCCGAAGCCGCAGCCAGGCCCCCTCCAGCGAGGGGGCCTCAGAGGTCGGGGAAGATCAGGGGGCGGTGATGGAGAGGAGAAGCTGATGGCAGCAGCCGACGTGCCAGAGCCTAGGGCGAAGAGGGGCCTCCAGGAAGCCTCGCACGCCACCCAAACCCACGGGACAGTGAGGGCTGTGGGTTGTGAAGGCAGACAGGGATTATTCGGGGGTAGTAAGGGCCACTGGGAAAGCACTCTTGCTGGTTGGCTGCACATTTAAAACCACATAAGAA
>VBSM01003176.1:5351917-5363400 GCA_008086735.1 Cheirogaleus medius | reverse complement strand
CACTGACACGCTGCCCCTCGAGGTACTGCCACACACCCCACCCCAGGCCTCGGGTGTGGCCGTGAGCAGGAGGCTTGAGAACCCTGGGGAGAGCGGGGCGGGAGCGGCCGGCTGCGGGAGAGGAGGATTCACCGCGCCTCCCTCCCTATAGCCGCATCCAAGTGAGGCTGGGAGAGCACGACATCGAAGTCCTGGAGGGGAACGAACAGTTCATCAACTCGGCCAAGGTCATCCGCCACCCCAAATACAGCGCCTGGACCCTGGACAATGACATCATGCTGATCAAGCTGTCCTCGCCCGCCACCATCAACGCCCGGGTGTCTGCCATCTCCCTGCCCAGCGCCTGTGCTGCCGCCGGCACCGAGTGCCTCATCTCCGGCTGGGGCAACACCCTGAGCTCCGGCTGTGAGTGGGACCCTTCGCCCCCACCTCCCTCTGTCCTCACGTGTTCCAGAACCAAGCATGCCCCTGAACTTGAACCCTTTCGCTTCCAGGCCGCAAATACATTTCTAGTGTCCACTGCGCGCCAGGCTCTGTGCCGGGTGCCAGAGAGACGCAGGGTCTCAGGGACTTGGCTCCTAGAATCAAGAGAGGACAAATAGGGACCTTGCCATGCTCACATCTGGGGAGGGGTTCAGCAGCCATCGTTCTGGGAACTGGGGCTTGTGTTCCTGGGGTCCTCTCCTGGGGCAGCCCTCAGGGTTCAGCACTAGGTCGCTATCCCCCATTCTGGCCTGACTTCCATTTCTTCTTCCTGACCTCTTCCTGCTCCTCAAAGCCAACTACCCGGACCTGCTGCAGTGCCTGAACGCACCCCTGCTGAGTGACGCCGAGTGTCAGGCCGCCTACCCCGGGGAGATCACCAGCAACATGGTCTGCGCCGGCTTCCTCGAGGGCGGCAAGGATTCCTGCCAGGTGATTTGACCCCCTGGAAGGGAGGAAGGCTCATTTGGGCTTCGTGATGTCTCCTTAGTAAGAACAGAGAATGGGCCATACAGACAAGGGTGTAGAGCCACACAGCCGACCGGAACAGGTTCAGAGTAAGCGTAGCTGTATTCCTCCTCGGCTCCCTCTTCATGCAACTCATCCCTCCTTCTCCCCAGGGTGACTCTGGTGGCCCTGTGGTCTGCAACGGAGAGCTCCAGGGAATCGTCTCCTGGGGCTATGGCTGTGCCCAGAAGAACAGGCCTGGAGTCTACACCAAGGTGTGCAACTACGTGGACTGGATTCAGGACACCATAGCTGCCAACAGCTAAAGCCCCTCCCAAGTCCCTCCGTGGTCACGATGCCAATAAAGATGTGACTTTGCTCTCACTGCCAGTGTCTGTGCCTGTTCCCTCCAGCTCCCTCCCTCCGGAAACACCCTCTTTCTGAGGTGAGACAGGGCTGTGCCCCTCAGGGGGCTCTGTTCATGTCTCACTCCCAAAACGTGTTCATGGTACAATGGATTAGCAGCACACAAAGAGATGGAATCCAAATATGATGACAAGCAGGGGACAAGGGGTTGTTTTCTAGAGAAAAATACATCTCCAAAAGTTGGTGTTGAAGAGGCTTCCTGACCTTGGTACTTCCTTCCATGGGTCTTGGAGGTGCTAATGCGTGCACATGTCAGTCCTCACTGCCGCCCTTGCCTACGTGGATGAACAGACCAGGGAAGCCCAGCGCTGCCGGGCCTGGCTTCTCCCACGCCCCTTCCACGCGTGTCCTTGCTAGCCCAGCTGTACTCCCCTCGCGCAGATGGCCTGCTTCAAGAAGGCCCCTCTGGCCCCACTGCCCAGCGATGTGCTCTGGTGTCTGGCGGGGAAAGAGAAATCCCCAGGTCTCCATCTCTCGTGCTTCTAAGAAATCCACCATCTGTTCATCCCACATAATACCAATAGTACCAATATACCAATACACTATCCCTAGAGCCTTACAGACATTTTCACATTCAGTTTCTCTCCCCTCTGGGGTGGGTTATTACTCCAGAGGAGCAGATAAGAAAGCAGGTTCAGGGGAGCTTGTTAGTTTACCCACGTGCCACACGGAACAATGGCCGATCTGGGGTTTGAGTCTTCCAATGCCCGGCTCCAACGCCCTGCTCTCTCCCACGTCCTGCTTCAACTGTGCTCTGAGAAATGACGAGTCTATCAGCTCTCATCTTCAACATCTCTCTAGCCCACTGTCGCCAGCACTCAGTACCCAACCCCACGCCTCCAGGGGCCTCCTCCCGAAGGCTGCCTTGCACCCAGTGTGACTGCATAACTTCCCAACCTCCCTCGGCGTTCACAGTGGAATCCAAGCTCCTAGGGAAACGTAGGCTTCTCCTTGCTTTGTCCCTGCCTGCATATCCTGTCTGGGACCTCCCCACCCCTCTCCCGCGCGGCTCCCCTCCATTGTCCAGAGTCCTGGTGGGCCACACAGCAAGCCTGGAACCCCAGGCCTCTGTCCCTGGACACTAGGGCTCCCTCGGGGACTAGATGCCCTTCCCAACCTCCCCTCCACCCTCTTCAGAAAAGTCTTTCCAGTCTCCTCCTCCCCGCATCCCTGGGCTGGCCCCACTGGCTCTGGGGTCTGAGTCAGGAGTCCTCCTCTGCCCCCGCCTGCTTCATCACAGTCCTGCTCGAGCCACGCAGGGAGGAGCGATGGCTGTGTCCATCATGTCACTGCACTGTGAGCTCCTCTGGGGAAGAAATCTTGCCTTCCTCGCCCTGGTATCTCCAGTGATTAAACAAAGCCTGGAATATAACAAGCACCTAGGGATGGAAGGGACAAAATGTGATGAGGGAGTGGAGGGAAATGGACTAAGAAAAGAAAGAACCTTCCAGAAGAATGGTTCTCAAAGATTGGTCCCTGGACCAGCAGTACCAGAATCACCTGGGAATTCAGGAGAAATGCAAATGCTACCCCCACACCTACTGAGTCAGAAATTCTGGGTTGGGGCCCAGCAACCCGCATCTTAACAAGTCTTCCAGGTCATTCTGGTGCGTGCTGAGACTTGAGAACCAATGTGGTGGAGATATCCTCGGGCCAGTACTTCTGTGAGAATAACAGCAACTAACATTTCACTGTCCCTAGCCAGGCACCATGATAGACCTTCACAGGTGCTATCTTATTTACTTCTCACAACGACCCCATGAGGTGAGTATTATTATTATTATTCTCATTTTACAGACAAGGAGACTGAGCATTTAGGAGGCTTAATGACCCTTCCCCGGTCTCAGCCACAGAGGCTATGGTGGGAGCCCGGCACTGGGCTCCAGGAGGTGGGCTTCACTGAGCCGTGGGGTCCCAGCAGGGTGTGGTGGCACCTGCCAGAGCCCCGGAACTAAGTAGGGAGTCTTGGGTGGAGGTTTCAGCTCTTCACCACTGGGCCACTCATTTTAGCCTCTTCAGGCTTCAGCTCCCCAACTGAGAACATTGTGAGAAAAAATTTAGGTCGAAATGAGTCTGTTAACATACTGGAAAGCTTTCAAGAATTGCACGTGTATAAAATGTTATTTGCATGTCTCCCCAACGCACACCTTGAGAGAGGCGCAGGGGTAACCCTGCTTCCCACCCCCGCACCCCCCCCCACCCCTCCAGCCTCTGCACGTTCTTCTCGCCCCCTCAAGTGGCCAAGCTCAGATTGCAGCGATGTGGGTCCAAAAAGTAGGGAAAGGCTGCCCCCTGCTGCCGAGCTGATGAATGACTCCAATTTGATACCTGCCTAATGCGTCTATGCCCCTTTAAGAGAAAAAAATACTGCGCGCGCACTTGGGCATAGAAAAACTGGGACACACTCCATCAGGATTCAAAGAAACTATGATGCAAAGACCAACGGGTATTTTTATTGGTAAGGCCAGTCCGGATGAAGGCTAGGTCATTAAAAGGAAACTAACTTAGAGGGTAAATTGTTGATAGGCAAAAGGGGTAAATAAGACAGAAAAGCATGCGGAAATAAATCAAAATAAACGATGTGCCCAAACGAGGACAGGTAACAAAGAAGAGGCCTTGCCAACTTCCAGTGGATGAAAGCCATCACTTTTCATTCGGGCATTTGGTAGAGTATTGTAAGGTCTGTCACTATTAATGAGGTAAACAGGCTCCTCTTTCCTGTTTTCCCTAAATTCCAAGGGCCATTCCCTGGCACCCAGCTCGTGGCCCCCCTAGACAGCTCTCTCATGTTCTCCAGGGCTTATCCCTGCCCTGTTCTAGTCACGGGACAAGCTGTGGGTCCCAACTCTGGCGCTGTGACAGAAATACCCAGAAGAATTCTGTTTGATTATTTAAATATAAATTATTAACCCCAATCCTAGAGACTTTAACTCAACAGGTCACAAGGACTGCTCAGAAATCTGCATTTTTCACAAGCTTCCTAAGTAGTTGGAGCTCCACTGAGCAAATTCAGTATCATGAAACAGCTTTTTACATCAACTGATATTCTTTGGAAAAAATAATGGCTTTGTAAATTAAACAAGAACCTTTTTTACAAGTAGCAGATATATTTTCAAATATTATTTAAAACAATGTTGTGTTGTTTATCTTTTCTTTTTAAATTTTATTAATTTAAAGTTTGATTTTAAATAGATAATATAGATACATGGACCCCAAAATGGAAACATCCCAATAAAGTTGACATTGAGAAATGTAACTTTGACTTCCACTCTGTTTCTGTCTGCTTCACACATCCTTAATAGGTCATCACTTTTGTCAGTTTCTTTTGTATCCTTTCAGTGCTTTGGTATGAAGAATCAACTACGCAAAAGTATAATCCTTATTTCCCCCCCTTCGTTAGACTCAAGGTAGGTAGCATATGGTTATGCCATTTTGCAGCTTGCTGTTTTCCAGCCAATAATGTATCTTTAAGGGCTTTCCACAGAAATATGAAACATCTTCATTCTTCTTTAGCGTGGAATATTATCCCATCGTGTGAACACATCACAGTCCATTTTTCAATCTGTCTTGATGGGCACTTGCGCTTTTTCCTGTCTTTGTTTTGCTATTCTAAATGATGCAAATATTTTACACAGATTTTTTATTTCTATGAAAGAATATGTACAGGATAAATTTTCATAGGTAGGATTTCTAGATGAAAAAGCAAATGCATTTGTACTCTTTATAGATACATCCAAATTTCTCTCCATAAACATTTATCGTGCACTCTTAAGTGCAAGATGTAAGTGATCGAGGTGTAAAGTGCTTATTTCACAGAAAACTAACCAGTAGAACGATCGTCCATAACTCAATTTTGTCTATCAAATTAGTGGAAAGTAGTATTTTGATGTAGTCTTTTTTGATTTTACCATTGTGAGGGGTTTTTTTGTTGTTGCTGTTCCTGATAGTCAAATACCATTTGGATTTCTTTTTCTCTAAACCATCTGCTCTTTGCCCATTTTTATTGAACTGCTAGAGTATTTTCTTACTGATTTCTAGAAGTTCATCATATATTGGGGAGATTAGCCCTTGTGGTGAGAATTGCAAATATTTTTCCCAGGTTGCCATTTATCTTTTCATTTTGTTTATATTTTACCATGCAAACATGTCAATATCATGTAGTCAAGTTTGTTTATCTCTTTTTCTTCTTCTGGACTTGAAGTCATAGCTTAAAAGGCAATGAAAGGAGGTACCACCTGGTGAAACGGTATCTAGGCCACTCAAGTACAGCTGGAATGGCAGGGTTATCTTGTGCAAGGAAAATAAACTATCTACCAACAACTTAGAATTTCTCTACCAGGACAGAGACAGCAAAGACAGTGACCATGATTCTGTGGCCTAGTGGTTATATCTGAATGGTTTTCACATCTTCTTTACTGATCTAGCCTCCATCCATTTCCCCAACTCCGTTTAGCTGCTCTGATTTCTGAGGCCAAGAAGGAGCGGTCAGGAGAGCTGACGACACAGGTGGTCTTCCCTCCCCCACACCCCTTCCTGGAAAGGCAGCCAAGCCCCCCCTCTCCGTAGCTCATGGTCAAACCAGAGGACTCCAGACCCCAGCTGACCAACCCAGAGGTTCCGAGGTGGCTGAGAGACAGAGTTTAGGTACTGAGGGTCTCCTTCTCAGAGGGAAGGTGATACACAGCCGCAGGGCGGGGCCAGGGCAGACAGCGGGCTGCGGCTTCCGGACAGGGAGGCTCCCCACGATGACGACAGCTTGGAGGGGGCGGATACTGGGGAGACCAGCCCCCTCAGCAGACAGCCTTACAAAGATACCCAGCTCTGAGGAGTCAGAACGCCCTGAAGACAGGGCGTGGGGGTGAGGAGGGAACCCTGAGCCTGGTCTGTGCCCCACACCACCACCCTCCTCCCCCATGCCATCCTCCACTGCCCTCAAAAGACTAGCTGCTCTGGTGGTTTCTTCCAGCCTTGGGAGGCGGGCCCATGGGAGGGGCCCTTTTTGTACAAAGCTGTAACATTGTGGGGACAGGGGGCCACGGTGATTCAACTCCACGGGACACCTTTACAAAAACCTTTGTGCCTATCCCCACATCCCCATTCCCTCTACTTTCCTCCTGGGTCCTAGGCCCAAGTGTGGTTTGATTCAAAATGCCTCCCTCACCCCGGACCACAGGTCAGACCAAGGCCCTGGACAAGGACAAGCCCAGATCAGAACCAAAGCTTCCCAGGCAGAGAGAACCAGACGTAAGAAGAATGACTCAGAGGATTCACAAGTAACAGACTCAGGGACGAGGTCAGTGGGAAGGTACATGGGAGGTAACCGGCTCTACAGAGGACTCAGGAAGAAGCCAGAGGTCTCAATGGATGGAGTCACAGGTTCTGGGGCCTTGCCCTCCTCTCCAGGCTCACATCTTTGATGGACTCTCAGAGAGGGAGCATCTGTGTGGGGCATCCTCTGAGAAAGGAGCCTAGGACTCTCTGGGCGGACTCTGCCATGCTCTGCAGTCCCAAAAGTGAAAAGCTGAAAATGTTCTGTGAAATGACCACAAAGCACAAGAGGGGTTGCTTAGCTCAGGGTCCTCTAGACATGAGCCAGGCGCCCTCTCCTCTCCACGCCTTGAATTTGTTTTCCTCCTTGACCCATGTCACTGTGTGAACACTGAAGTTTTCTTTGGAGAAGGCACCAGGCTTGCAGTTGTAGGTAAGACTTTCCAAGTCCCTTGTGGGGGAAAGTGGACCCAATGTGTCCATTTTAGAGTAAGCGTATTCTGATGTGCCAACTATGACTACATCTTCGGCTCAGGGACCAGGCTAACAGTTGTAGGTAAGGCTGGAGGTCTCTGGGTGGGGTGCCATGAGGGAGGGCTTTGCCTTAGAAAAGGTCAAAGGGAAGGGAGGATCAACTCTTGGGTCCTGGGTGAGGGAGATGTCATCTCATGTCTAGGATTGAGTTCACGGGAGGCTCACGGCAGAACCGGAGCTGAGCCTGGGGTGACAGGGCAGGGGAGGGAAAGGAGACGGTGCTGCCTCTCCATGTGGTCCCCCGAGATGGGGGCCGGGAGAAAGCCCAGGGGTGATGGATGAGCCGTGACACCTAGCTATCTTCTTCATCGGCTGAGGCTCTCTGCAGGGGCTTCGTATCTTCCTGCTCCAGATTTCATGGGAGGCCTTTTCCTGGGCAAGCTCTAGAAGGGTGCCGTAGTGTTTGAATCAGGGCTGGTGGCTTTGTGAAAGAAAAGATCCATAAACGTCCAACCTCTGCCTGAATCCCAGATGTGCTCGGCAGAGAATGGGAGGTTTTGAAGTGGCCCTTGGAGGCTGTGATCTGGAAACAACCTATATTTTGGGGAGGGAAGCCAGCTCACTGTTGTGGGTAAGTTAAGGCTGGGGGGCTGGGAACCTGCGAGGAGCGGCTGGGATCCAGATGGAGCCTTTGTCTTGGGTGCTTAGGTTCAAGCGTATTTTTGTCAGGAAGATCTGAATTCTTGCCTTGATGCAGACAAGGAGGGGACAGCCTGCATCTACAATGTTTCGTGGTCTGGCTGTGCCAAACCTGGGATCCCCTCTCAGGAGGCAGGTGGGCTTAGCCAGGAAGGGATCGCCTTGTCCAAGTCCTGTCTCCTTGGAGGGTGCCCATGGTGGCCAGGAGAGATGGGAGAGCCTCTGACCTCCAGGCTGCATGGTCCTGCCATGAAGGAAGGAGAAGGACATGGGGGAGGGAACATGAGAGGTCACACAGGGCCTGACGGGTCCTCTGACCATGGCATTTTAGGTTTCATCATTGTCCAACTATCTACTTCCCGGAGTTAAAAATCTCCTAAGGAATGGGAGGGGAGGGCTGGCAGGTGGACTTGGGGAGGCAGGGATGGAAGCGACAGGTGGTGATTTTCCTGCGGGGCTTTCATGTTGTGCAACTAATGAAAAACTATTTTTCGGCAGTGGAACCAAGCTCTCCGTCTTGGGTATGTAAAAGACTTCTTTCAGGGTACCATATTGAAAGGCTGGAGTTCCGGGAGGACTCCCTGGAGGGGGCAGGGACCGAGAACACAGCCGGGAAGAGGTTGGGAGAGTGTGGATGAGTGAGTGGAGTACATGCGAGCCGCCGGGAGCTCTGTGTGGAAGGGCCACACCAGCTCTGCTGGGGTTTGTCACACTGGCGAGGCACTGTGTAGCAATCAAGTGCAGCACTTTGGACACGGGACTCGACTCTCCGTCCTAGGTAAGGTGCAGACCAGGCTGGTAGGGTCATTGTCCCTTGCAGCCAGGGTCTCTGCTGCTCTTCCTGCTGCTGGTGGATGGGGGTTGAGTAAACTCTTTTACCCCATGGGGGTTCCACAGGGCTGTGTCTGCCATCCTGTTTGGTGTGGCTTGGTTGACTCCTGTACTTCGCTTCTTTAAGCCTTCAGTCTGCAATCTGCCTCTTCACTCCTTTCTCCGTTCGTCCTTCCTTCTTGTGTGCATGGGCCTGCTCCTCCAAAACCCCTTCCTCTTACCTCTCTTGCCACGTGGTATGCTGAGGCCTTTTTCTGGATAGAATTCCTTTAGTCCAGAGCCACGGGTCCTGGCAGAGAAAGGCAGCCACCCCACTGTCAGGGAGCTAAGACTTGCCCCCTGGCTGGGGACGTCCGGGTGGGTTTTGTCTCAGCCACCTGCAGCTGTGCTCCAATAACTCGCCCCTCCACTTCGGGCTCGGCACCAGGCTCACCGTGACAGGTATGGGGGCTCCCTTCCTGACAGGGGGGTGCCAGCGTTCGACCGCAGTGATCATTTGCTGTGAAGGGAATCGGTGGTAAGGACAGAGGTCAGAGCCCCCCGTTCCCACTGCGAGCCCTGTGCTCTCTCCTACCTTCCCGGAGCTTGTCCCGCTTGTTGGTCTGGTGTGTGCATTGCTGCTGCCCCTGCCGCAGGGCTCCTTGCTTAGTCTTCAGGGCTGTGCGTCTCCTGCCCTCTTCATTGTTCTCCAGAACTCCTCTCATCTCGGCATTCCTAGTGGGTATGTTGTTTTACTTTCCCTTTTTTTGTTGTTGCTGTTTCTTCTCCATTTCTCCCTTTCCGTTATAGCTCCAATTCCGCACTGGTGACTCGTGTCGGTGAGTCGCTCTGTCTTCTACGTTAGAGTCTTTCCCAGCAGCTACCTCCGGCACAGTGGTCTGTTCTCGCCTTCGTCTTCCTCCTTCTCTCATTCTCTACCAGTCTTCAAAAATCCATATTTGTCTTCTTAAAGTAGTTTAAAGGATTGGGAGGCAGTGGGGACCACGTTGCTGAGACTGGGTGGCTCGAGGGCAGAGGTCCCTGTCACAGCATGGCAGGCACTGCAGGTGCCGTGGGGGAGTCTCAGGGGTGCACTGTGCTTGGCAGGGCTGAGAGATAGGGCTGAAAAAACTGTTACTGGACACTGACCTCGTCTTACTTAGCAAGACATGAGGTCTAAAGAAGAGAAAATAGATAGGAGACATCCTTTTCTCAATCTCCCAGGTCTATGCTGGGATAACAGGGTAAGGGGCCCTTTGGGAAACCCTAGCACAGCCCTTACCATCTGGGGAGGGGCGGACAGGTGGGTGGAGTGGAGTTGGGATGGGATGGTGTCCAGGCTGGAGACACAGGCAAGACTGGAGGAACGAGACTCACAGAATCACCAACCAGGATTGGGGGATTGGGCAGACACTGCTCTGCCGGTGGGGACACATGCCAAAAAGTTTAATGGAAAATACAAATCATGAGATTCAAAAGCCTGGGCTCAGGGGTTGGGGAGGGGCAATCTGAGAAGTAATTTATGCTGCTCGGGCTCTCTAACTCATACAAAATGGAAAGGACTAACTTATTTAAAATCCTTGGTAAACGATTCAATCTAATGTGACTATCATTTTCGTTCCTGGTGTTTATTATCACTTGGTCACAGGGTTTGCCTTTTTCTAAACCTATGTCTCCATTTTCTCATCAGAAATATTTCTGAAATTTGAATTAAGGGGACACATCTGGGCTGGTCACATTTCTGTATCAAAAGCTCACTCCCCTGGTCGGAACAGAGCCAAATGGAGGGCACAGTAAATTCTAGCAAAAGGGAAGGTGTGTGAAGGACGGATGTGGTTTCTTCCACTCCTTACATGTCTTCAGATGAAGCCATTCCTTCCAATAATCCCAGAAATTCTTCCTCTCCCATCTGTCAAGAATGGAAAGGGCCCAGGGCATTACAACGTGGACCCCCTGCTGAAATGGCCTTCGGACTTTGCAATTTGTTCATGCTTGCCAAACAAGCTTTTACAACTTTTACGAATGCAAAGCTTGGCTGTAAACTAGGATTCCAAACTTGGCCAGGAAGGTTTGTAGGACCCTGGAAAAAAGAAAGAGCTCAACAGATTAACACTACCTTCCCCAGGATCACAGCCGTCCTCAGTAAACTAGCACACCCCCTTGCTCTCCAGTGTAGGAGTAAATGTGGGACATCAGATAGGATATTAGCCAGAAGCAACTTGGCTCTTCAAAGCAGGTTACGTACTGGGGGAAGAGTGAGTCAGGTATAGTATATAGAAAAAATATACTCAGATGTAACAGGATAATTGTCTTTTCTAGTCAAGAAAAGCTATTTCTAACATAGGGTATCACCCAAACAGACAAACACATACAAGAAAGAAAAGAAAGAAAGAAAGAAAATGATAATTAGAAAAAAAATCAATGAATCAATGTAGTTGCTATACTCTTGCTTATGAGAGTCTACTGCCTCCAAATTCTGGCTGATTTCAACCCTATCATGACTGTTTCTAA
Source organism: Cheirogaleus medius (assembly GCA_008086735.1). Classification (NCBI taxonomy): domain Eukaryota; kingdom Metazoa; phylum Chordata; class Mammalia; order Primates; family Cheirogaleidae; genus Cheirogaleus; species Cheirogaleus medius. The sequence continues at coordinate 5,352,282 of VBSM01003176.1, read as the reverse complement.
GTCTGAAAACTTAGATAGCCATGCACCAAGCAGGGCTTTGAACCAGGAAGAAAGATAGACACACTTTTTTGATTGATGATCAAACAAGTCTCAGAGTACTAGACACTGCAAAGAAAGCCAAGAAAATGAGGCTACAATGCCACTTAGGGAGATGGGGGAGCTGGTAGGCAGGTGCATCTGTGGGACAACTCAGAAAGAAGAGGGAACGCTGAGGGACAGCAGGAACACACACTAGGACGGTGGCCCCAGAGCAATCAGGAGCCTCTAGGACACAATTGTGCTTCGCTGTGACCCTCCCAGCCCTCTCTCTTTCACACACACAGAGCCCCTGCCAGGCCCAGGCACTCTCAGACAGCCCTGGCCCC
>VBSM01003176.1:5325678-5343488 GCA_008086735.1 Cheirogaleus medius | reverse complement strand
GGCAGAGCAGGTGAGCGGGGCCTGGGGAGGCCTGATAGGAGGTTGGGTCAGGCCAGTCTCTGGGGGAAATTGGGAGATCCAGGAAGAGGCAAGACCGAGTGCAGAAGAAAGCCAGAGTGGACGGGAGGGGAGGGTCAAGGCCCACAGTGCCTGCAACCCATGTGCAGGTCCTTCCCACGGGGCCCAGGCCCTTGGCCCTCAGAGCTGTGCTGAGAGTCCCCCAGGACGGCCCGACAGCCCAGCCCCTGAGTGGCGTGCCTCCCATCCCTTGAGGGGTCCTCGTTTCCTAAGATCATAATGACCAGGTTCCTGACACTGGAGCCACACGAGAGAGACAGCACCAGGGCTCTCACAGAAGGCTGACCGTACCATCTGTACCATCTGACATGCATGTGCTTGTGGCCTGAGTCTGTGACTTTAAAGTCTATACTTGAAGGCTCAGTGTCCTCAAGAAGTGGCATTTCTTCACCCATTTCTCTCCTTCTTTTTTCTTGCAGACTGTGGCTTCACCTCAGGTAAGTGAGCCTCTCCTTTCTCTCTTTCTCCATCTCCCGTGGTCTTGGCACTGGGGCTGGGGGAGGCCAGAGCTATGTTTGTACAGGTTCCTACCTGTTCTCTCTTCCTGCCAACAGCATCCTACCAGCAAGGGGTCCTGTCTGCCACCGTCCTCTACGAGATCCTGCTGGGAAAGGCCACCCTGTATGCTGTGCTGGTCAGCGCCCTTGTGCTGATGGCCATGGTAGGCACAGGGCGGGATGGGACAGGCAATGCAGGTGGGGGTGGAGCATCATACGTGGGACCTAAGGGAATCCCAGAGCCAGACCCAGCCTGCTATATCCTGTCATCTCAAGAAACCATAATGGACGGCCCCGCTGGGGAGAAAAGGCGGGGGACAGTACAGCACACATTCCTGAGGGATGGGGAGAACCAGTGAGCCCCACTCCTACTGCCCCATGGCCCCTGGGGACCCTGACTATGTCCTCTCTTCCTCAGGTCAAGAGGAAGGACTCCTGAGGCCAGCTCCCAAAGTGCATCCTGAGTCGTTCTTCATCCTCGCCTGGGATTCTCCTGTACCTGCCTCCAACAGTGTCCCTAAAGAGTTATTGTGACTACACCTCTCATCCCCTTCCTACATGGACATCTGTCCTTTTGCTCTGCTTCCCCGCGGATGGGGCAGGGCTCCTAACCCCCAAGTCTGTACTAGACTAAAGCAATAAACATGGCGTGCTGGGCCTGGCTGTGTCGGGTGTCTGTGGAGTTCTGCCCACTGGGGAAAGCAGTCCCCCCACAGGTGTAAGGGGTGACTAGCTGTCTCCTCCCCGCCCTACGCCACTTTCTCCTGTTCATCCTGATGGGGGTCCACAGCCCCATGCCGGCACCCAGGCGTGCTGTGTCGCCAGTGGAGGGTTGGTCTGAAGGGCAACGCCAGGCTCTGAGAACCCGGCACGAGGAGGACAGAGACGAGCCCAGGAAACCACAACCCCCGCCCAGCACAGCGCAGAGGGCTGGGTAGACCCATGGACTCCGATGCCGGGTCATTTCTCAAGTCCAGATTTCAAGTGTCATTTGTTATGTATCTCGGTTTTATTGGTGCCTCCTCTTAACACTTCTAGCCTGTCTTGTTTCAGGATTTGGGCTTGAGATTTAGTGCTAGTCTGCATGTCTATGTTGGAATCCTAGAGAAGGCAGAGGGTTGAGAAAACTGGGGACGAGTGACTTCCCAGGAGCAGGGAGCACAGGACCAGGCCTTGGGGGAGCCGTGGGAGCAGGGCCCAGAGGGGGCTGAGGTGCTACGGCAGGGGAAGCCCCTCCAACAGGTCCATCCCTTGGAGGGTGGAGACCAGACCACCCTAAATGCAGGCTGAGTTCACCGTGGCAGAGCAGTGCACTGGGAGGGGGGAGTTACTGGAGAAGAGGAGGCATAGGACAGTGACAGAGGCCATGTCTAGGGCCTCTGAAACATCTGAAAGCAGAGAAGGGTGGGAAAGAAGAAGGAGCCCCTGTGGAGAGCCCACTTGCGCCAGGCCTCAGGCTGGACACGGGCATGTGCATTGTCCCACTGAATCCCCACAGTGATCTTAGAAGCAGTTATTATTTCCCCTGTTTTATAGGTGTAGAAGCCGCTGTTCCCAGATCAAATGACTTTCGAGTGGTGAAACTGTGGCGTGTTCTGAAAACAGCAATTCTGGAAGCTTTTCCCAAATAGTGGCCAGGACGCTGTGATTGCTTAAGGTGTCAGGGTGTCACCCTCGAGCTGCTGCTCACAAAATCCGGGGCAGGACCCACAGTAACACACTGAAGAGACATTAATATTCTTCCACGTGTTGGTTTCTTAGAGCTGCGGTAACAAAGCACACAACAAAAGACCATAACAAAGTGCCACTGGGTGGTTTAAAACAATAGAAATGTATCTTCTTTCAGTTCTGGAGGACAAAAATCTAAAATCAAGGTGTCCCCAGGGCCATGCTCTGTGACAGTTCTAGGGGAGAATTCTTTCTGTTTCTGATGGCTCCTGGCACTCCTTGGCTCGGGGCAGTGTCACTCTAATCTCTGTCCCTGTCATTACATGACATTTTTCCCTGTGTCTCTGCATCTGAATTCTCCTCTCATTTCTCATATCAAGACATTAGTCCAAATTAGGTCACATTCAGAGGTTCTGGGCGGGCATGAGTTTGGGGTTGGGACACTATTCATCTCCCTACTCTGGGTGTCCTGGAGCAGAAGACAAGGACTCTCTGGAGGTGGCTCCCCCAGGCCAGAAAGGGCCAGCCCCACAGCAGGGACGGCCTGGGAACCTCCTCACAGCTCCTACCTTCCATCAGTGTAACTATTTCCAGATCTCTCAAGCTGTAGTGAGGCTTTGCACTGGCTGGTGTGGATGCTGTTTACGTGTTGGTTGGTTTTCACAACGACTAAAACAGCCTGAAAACAAAGGGGCCGGCTTTAGGCCCCAGACCAGCATTCGCAAAGGGTGCCCCGTTCCCCAGACTGTGTGGTGGCAGTGGATGCTCCTGCGTGTCCCTCACAAGGGTGGGACAGGAGGGTGGGCCACTCAGGGCACAAGTGCCTCGGAGAGAGCGGGTGTCGGAGGGGCCGAGGGGCGCAGACTGGGGCCGGGGCGAGGGACGGTCTATGGAGAAGAGCTGGGGGGGGGCGGTGAGCTGCTATAGGGCAAGATCAGGGTGGCTCTGGGGAGAGGATGACTCCTCGTAGAAGAGAAACAGGGTCTGCGGATTTGGTGACCATCACCTTGGGGATGCGGAGGCATTTGCAGGTGGGAGGATGTGGGAGTTACTGGTCAGTACCTGGAGTCCACAAGCCGACCAAGGAGGGGGACGAAGGACTGTGCTCTGGAGGATAAAGGGCCAGGCGCATTTCACCAGGGGACTTAACAGGGATGGCGAGAGCAACAAACTCCATCTGGTCCCCACCCAGAGCATTCACCCCCGGGGTGGCTCCTCTTCCTAAGTCTTTACTGCCATTTCCTGTCCCTCCCACACAACCTCTCCCCCAACGTTCAACTCCCTGCAATTACGCCTCAACTCTCTGCAGCCTCCCTCCACTGGATCCGTGGCTGGACCTCGAGTGGATTTTTGAAATAATATAACAGCCACTCTGGGTGGCAAAGAAGCTTAACAGCAGAGTCTGGAGTCCCCTCCAGTTATGCTACAGTCCTCCCGAGACAGATAACGCCCGCCCGGTCTGAGTAGGACATTCTGTCACTAGACAGCTTGTTTAAGCATCCACAAGTCTCATGGCAGCGCTCCTCACTGGTCATGACTAAGCCCCAGAGAGAGCGTTCATAAGACGGCCAGGTGCCCACCTTCAGTCCAGAATTTACCAATCTGTGAGACACAGAATAATTAGAACCTTTAAGAGCTTGAGTTTGCAGAATGGGAAAAGCACATAGTAGGTAGATGAAAACTTTGTCATAGCAAAGAATCTGGGCTATATAGCAAAAAGATCTGGATTCAATCCTTCGTTCTAAGTGACCATCTCTGAGACTCAGCTTTCCTTTCTGTAAAATGGGCTCAATCACAATCCCAACTTCATAAGGTGGTTTTATCTTATTTAACCCACATAAAATGTAAAGGTCCTAGCACAATGTTAGTAAATATTAGATGTTATTACAATTACTATCAGCCTGAGGATTTTTTTTAAGCTAAACATTTTAAGTTCTCTCAATGTTATTCTCATGTAGCACCGTTTTGAGCACTTCCTGCTCTCCAAAGCCCAGTCCCTCTCGTCTGAAATCACTGAAGATTGTTCTTATCCTTCTATCCTTCTAAAAGTGTGTTGTTCAGAAGCAGGCGTGGCACAAGGTGGGACCGAGGGACACAGGGTAAAGAGGAGGCTTTATCTCCTTGTTCTCAGTACCTTTCACCTTGGTTCCAGCGTAACTTTTCTACTTTTTGTACCCACATCACCCCACTGACTCAGAGCTTACTTTTGATTCAAACCCTGGGTGTTTTTCACACACACTTCTCGTGAGCCAGATATTCCTCTTCCTGTGCTCACACAGTTTGTTTTTTCTCCCTGGTGGTGGGGGGAGGGGGAGCATTTGCTTAATTTTGTCTTGGTTCTTCAGCTCAGCTCTCCAACCTGTCTAGTTTCTGCAGGATTCTGATTCTGTGGTTTATCGTGTTTATCCTCCTCCCCCATGCCATCTCGGATATGATCATTTTGTTTATTTCTTCTTAAGCAAGTGATTCATAAAATTCACAGCGAGATCGAAGCTCAGTGTGAAGCCCGCATTCCCCTGGCTTTGTCTGCAGCCCGGGGGGTTGCTAAAACACAGAGAACTGGCGCATGGTCCTCCTTTGTCCCCAGCGGCATGGGCTCGGACAGCTCCTTTTTCTTCTCTGGGCTGCGGTGTCCTTCTCCGTGACGTGGGGAGACTGGGTAAAGAGACTTCTAAGGAACCATCAGTTCTCTCAGCTCTGCTCTTCAGACTCAGGGATTCAAAGTCTCAGGCCCTGAAGCATCAAGAGACAATAACTCAGGATATCCCAGCCCTTCCCAGCTCTAAGGCATACACATCTGTGACACAGTCTCAGAGGGAGTGTGAGGGTGTAAGGCACAGCGCTGACCCCACCGTCCCACAGTTATCAAGAGGCACTTGGAGCCCTGACACCTGTTCCCTGGCCCTCCCCCAGGAAAGAGTCTAGGGCCATGGACAAGGACGAGAAGGCAGTGTTAGAAAGGATGGTGGCCCCGAATCAAAGAGATGCAGGTGGGGGTCTTTAGGTTGCAGCAGATGACTGGGGTGGGGATAGAGGTGTCTGAGCCCAGTGCTGGCTGCAGGGATGCTTATCTCTGAGTAGCATCAGCACCAAGTAACAGCAGCCACCTGCCCTAGCTCCATCTCGGGGAGTCACAACAGGATGTGGTTTGACATTTACCAGGCCCTACATCTGGGGTGCCTGTGAAAGGCCCTCCCCCCGCCCACCTTCCGAGCATCACAAGGACCACACTCACCACATCCTGCCCCCAACCTGCTCCCAGGCTGCTCTTCCTACCTCCTACCCGGGCCTCTGGTTAGCCCCCTGGCAGTGGAAATAGAACTACAGAGGGGAGGGAACGGGGTCTCTAAAGGGAGGCGGCTCCACATGCAGCACCCCACCCCCCAAGTCTTTTACACCTGCTGGAGGTTAGAAGCAAGATGAAGGGCTGCAGTGGGCACCACAGAGACGGTGCGGAATGAAAAGCAGCTGCAATAACTGCTGTGACCCAACTGGGGTCCCTTCTGGCCCCACATCACTCAGGCAACCCCTCCTCCCACCTCTCCCTGTGTGCCCGCCCGCTTCCTTCCACTCATGTAAGGAGCTGTGCTAATGAGTCACAGGATGGGGAGCCCTAGATAATCAACAGACTGCAAAACGGCCAGTCCCTGGGCGTTTGAGCTGCTGTCTGTATGCTGCACTGACTGGGCTTCTCTAAGTTCCATTCTCCAGTTGTTAAGGCCTGTAAGGTCTGCGTGATGGATAGTTTCTATTCCATCTGGGGAAGAGGATGAGGAGGAGCATAATTCAGGAGAGAGACAGAAACTCCCAAAGGAGGGAAGGGGAAATAAGCAGGTATATAACAGACGCAAGGGCTGTAGCATGCTCAGGCCAAAGCATATGATCCTGGGAAAAAATATAAAGTAGCCCAATTTTAGGGCCACCAGCTTCCCAACCCTGGGCGTTCCCCCATCTTCCTCAAGCTGTCTAGAGGCCCCAGAGTGTCAAACTATAAATCCCATGGGTGGCTGAAATCCACATGAAGCACCTTGAAGGGAGTTTCTCTGGCCACCAGTCTGTGGCCCTGGAACTTCCACGCACAGGTGGCCAGGGAATGAGATGTATGGAGAAATAGTTATCTGGGCATAGCTACAGAATACTGGGAGCTCCCCTAGAAAGAAAGACAGCTCATATGACCCAAGAGGCAAGTGAGGTTGAAGAATTGCTGGCAAGTGGTAGCATATCTGAGCAGGATCTGCCATCCTTTGTCCTCTGAAATCACAGTGACCGGATTTCGGAGTCCTAGATGCTCCAGAAACAGTTAGGGAATAGGATTCTTATGCCTGAGTAAGGGCAGGTACATGGAGGATATTAGCTTGTTTTGTTGAATTTAGGTGGCTTTCAAGCCCCTTCTTAACAAGCCTTGCCTTACCTATCAACACTCACCTGTCTCTAGGTCACCCTGTGCAACGGTCAGGACCTTTTTCTCGCTGCTTCTTCTGAACTTACAATATCCACTGAGACTTCCACATTTCTACACAAACTGACCCTCCTGCTTGAAATGTCGTTTTGCTTATCTAAATACTCGCCTCCTAAAAAGCTAAACCAAACTAAAGTATTATCTCCTTTGTGCAGTTTTCTAGAACTTTTGTGAGTATCTTATAGGAAGGAAAACTCTGTCTCAAGTCTCCTACCAACTCCACTTGACTGGTGGTGACGGCCCAGGCTGTTTCTCTGTTAGGAAGGGGCCGGGGCTGCATGAGGTCCCCCCAGAAAAGACTGACAGTCGGTATCTGAATGCGCACAACCTGAGCAGCAAGCCTCATGGGTTTGCCATCCATGTATACGTAGTGTTTTAAAATATTTACATGCCTGTAGTTTATAATTTAACATTTTTGAAATGAGTCTTTCTTTTGGGTACGTTGTAATCAAAGTGTCTTGTAAGTTTAAAGAGAGGAAAACAATATCTGTTGAAAATTAGACCCTGTAATAGGGCTTTAGAAAAACCATCTTATTTAATACATTTGACAATTCAGTAAGGCAAATGAGGAAAATGAAGCCTAGAGAGATTAAACAACTAGCTCAAGGTCAGAACAACTGGCACATTAAGACTCAAAATTCAAGTGCTTTGACTGAACCACGCTGAGACTATGCTCAGCACCTATCAAGTCTACCTCATTTTTCCCTTTGATCCACGTGATGGCTCCCTGTGCCCAGCACGTAATAGCTGCTTAATATACAGTTGATCCTTAAAGTACAGCAGGGACCCTTGGGCATTATTATATACACTCTCACTCTTTTTTGTTTAGAGACAGGGTCTCACTCTGCCCAGGCTGCAGTGCAGTGGGGCAATCTACCATAGCTCACTACAGTCTGGAACTCCTGGGTTTGAGCCACCCTCCTGCCTCAGTCTCCCAAATAGCTAGAACTACAGGCACATGCTACCATGCTTGGCTAATTACTTTTTTAAAAATTCTTTTGTAGAGACGGGGTCTCGCTATGTTACCCAGGCTGGTCATGAACTCCTGACCTTCCACAGCGCTGGGATTATAGGCATGAGCCACCGCACCCGGCCCCCTACATGCTCTCTTGACCACTCTGTGTCTCTGTCTCAGATTTTCTTCTTCAGATTAAATGATACTGGAAGCAAACACATGTCTGGATTGTCCTAGATTAAGTGATGCCAGGAACAGAGTATTTTAAGACTTCTTGTGCCCTCTCGTGGAGGGTAAGGGACATTAGAAAGAAAACCATTTTGAAAAGAAAGAACTACGGAGGCATGACGGATGAGCAAGGAACTCGGTTGCCAGGGTAACCGTGGCACCTCCTCCCAGCCGTCCACATCAGCCTGTCCTCTCCTCATTTCCATCCAAGAGATTTCTCTTTTTTAGGGCTCTACCATTCCACACACAGCCCTCTTCTTTATTTTCAGTCTTGTGTATCTCTTAGATCACCATCTGTTCCTCTGTTCCCTCTTTGCTACCAGGGAAGGGATGGAAGATAGCACAGCAGGACATTTTTAAAAACTCAAAACCCAAAGCAATAATCACAATTTCTAGGTGCATGTTTCTTATACTAAAAACCACACTTCCACCCCAAGTGAGAACAGTCTCGCGAACATCTTGCCCTTTTCCTGGCTCAAAGCCTCAGGTCCAAGCCCCCATAAAGGTTCTAGTTTCAGCAGAAACGTCAATGACAGGAGACGCTCCAGGTGATGAAAGTCACCAATTAAGCAACCTGAGTTGGTGTCCCCACCTGCCCCCCTCCCTGCCATTTGTTCACCATCCCTCTCCACGCTACATCCTGCCACAGGTGTATCCGCACATGCACGAACCCTCTGCTCGGCATACACCCACGGGAATTGGGGAGCAGAGAGCATTAGGCGAGGTACAGTGCACTGCCAGGGCTGGAGTACGAGGGCCAGGGCCGGAGCGCCACACGCTGGGAACGTAACTACGTGTGGACAATTCACAGGTTCTGTGCACTTAAGTGTTTGTTCTCCCTGAGAACTTAGTAAGGTTTTTTGGAGAATTCTTAATTCAGTCGCAATCACATTGGCTAGCAGTCAGAAACCCAGTCCCAAATATCCTCCACCCGGCCCCTGAGTGAGGGCTCCAGGGGAGGGAGGTTAGGACTCAGGAGAGGGTGAGGTTTTTGCACAGATGTCTGCCCTACCCGGCTCAGTGTGATACGCCAGGCACAGAGATAGAAGCCGGAGTGGCTGAGCAGGAGCTTCTCAGTACTCAGGATGAACTGGCTGTCCTGGGGCCTGGAGGCTGAGAGGTTCTGGGGGTCCTCGGGTGTTATCTGGTTAATACCAACGGAGGAGAAGAGCAGCTGGAGGGGCCCTCCTGTGGCCTGCCGGTACCAGAGGAGGTGGGGGCTAGATGCCTCCTTCACAGTGCACTCCAGAGAGAGAGGGCTGCCCACAGGCTGCACCTTGGCAGCTGGCCATTGATGAATGGTCTGGGCTCGGGCACCTGTGGGAAGTGTCAAGTGTCATTTAGAGAGGAAGCCCTCCAGCCTGCCTTGCTCACCCAGACAGAGTGGCCGCTCAAGTCCTTCCACGAGTCAGGCACATGGAATCGCTCTCGGGGAGTAGACTGGGAGAGCCAAGCGTGCATAGTGTCCCTGGGCCAGGAGAGACCAAGAGAGCAAATTCCTTCCCAGGGGACAGAGAGAATCAAGATTCAGGACACTAGCCCCTAAGACTAAAGTCCCATATCCTTTCCAGGCAGTTGGAGGAATGTACTCCAGAGAGTGAAACCAATAGCTGAGGCTCTGGATCCACAGGGCTGGGGTGAAGCCGGGGATTTGCAGGGAGGCTCACCAGAGAGGAGGGCACCCACCTAAGACAGTGCCCAGGAGAAGGGCAAAGAGAGAGCAGAGCATAGTTCAGTCCAGCCTTTCCTTCAGCTATCCTGGTGGACGCCGCCTCCTCTAGGGCAGAGATGTGGCTGGGCCCCTCCCTCTTGAAGATCTGCCGCCAGGGTAGAGGGATCATACCCCCTAGAGCTGGGGAGGAAATGAGGCTGGTCTTTCTTAAGTGCGTGGTGGTGAATCACCCCCCCCCCTCCTGGGAACCAGCTGTAAGCAGCACTTGTTATCTTCATTGTTATCTTCATTGCAATCCCGCTTATGTCCTGGTATGTAAATGTGTTTAATGACTCATAATTTACCTGTAAACAAGAGGTTACTAGCTCCCCCAAGAGACAGCAGAAGTCTCTGTACTAGTCAGAGAAACTGTGATGCCGGCAGGATGATGAAAGGGATTTTAGTCTATCTGAAGTTAGAAACTAGAGACGGAACCTGTCACCTGGGAAGCTGGGAAGGACATAAAAGGAGATCAGGGTTCCAGAGATTTAAGAGTTCGGGGTATTCAAAGCAGAACCGCTTAGTTCTGCGGGAAGGAGCTGCCGTGACAGCCAGCCGAGGGATCACCTGCATGGCCGTCACCCTGGCAGACAGGCTTTGAGACTCGGACAGGCAGAATTAACTATTGAATCCGTCAGAGGTGGACTATGTGTTCCATGTCCCAACTCGATCTAATTTTTCATCTGAGTGCAGTGTGAGGAGGAGGACACATCACGGGACTCTGGAATCCGATGGATCTGGAGTCATGTCACAGCTCTGCTTATTGCTAGCTTGGGAACCCTCAGCAAACTCTTACTCTCAATTTTCTCATTGATAAAATTAAAAAAATGATCATAGTCCCGACAAATGGTTGAGAGATGCATTTTGCCTGGGGTGCAGTCTTACAATTGGTGGCCTTTTTTTTTTGACTCTAGGGAAAGCCTGTGCCTGCAGCCAGGACTGGGAGACTGACAGTGGGCTGGGATGGGGGCAGGCTGCAGGGACTATGGAGACACAAGAAGCGCTGCCAGACACCGATTCATAATAGCGAAGGATGGGAATCTGCTAGGCAGCTGGTATGACCGCACTCTGCTGAAATAAGATAGAGGACCCCACCACTCCTGGAGGACAGCCAGCGCCCTTGGAACCTCCTCTTCCCTCTGCCTTTGCCGTGCTCTGTCTCTGAGAGATTTATTTTCAAAACAATTATCAACCTGGGTTGGATATGGTGGAGTAGTTTAAGGTGAAGGCGTAGCAAAGGAGGCAGTAGAAGTGGCCAAACAGGGAGAATGAGCCCGAGGCAAGCCAGGCATTCGTAGCTAGCGCTTTCCCATTTCATCAGGGGCTAGTGATGTAATGCATTTCTCATTGCCGCTGATGCTGCAATAGCACAATTCCAAGCTAATGCCGGGGTTCTTGCTTCTGGCAGAGTTTCAGCTATAGCAACACATGTTTCTTTTGCTTGCCTTTGAATGTACTGTATTTGTGGGGAGTGTGATTTGTGTTTTATCTTTTCTAAGTGGAATGGATCCTCTTACCACATTTATTTAAATGGTAAATCAAGTGGTAAATGGAGTTTGCTTTCTGCGAACATTTGCGATATGTGATGAAAAACAGCTATAGCCAATGAAAGAAGGCAGTGAGGTTCTCCAGTGCCATCTCAGTTTTCATAAACCTGTTAAGAGGACTCTGTATATGATCTAAGTATGTTGGGATTGCAGAGAGGGAGGACACACACAACCTATCCCTCCCCTTCTTTCCGTGTCTGTTCTCCTTCCTCTTTGCTCCTGAAATTTTTATTGAGTCAGTCCTGCGTGGGGATGAGAGTGGAGGGAAGGTGGGTGGGGGGACAGCCAATACAGGGAAGAGAGGATGAGAATTGGTCCTGCTCTCCATGGGGCGGCGTCATGTTTTCACTGGCAGGCGGGCAGTGTTTCACACGCGCAGGGCCCGCGGGACCTCATGTAACTCACCGGCCGCATGAGCTCATTCCCATGTGTGGAGAGCAGCGTAATCTTCCTCCTTAGAGATGGCACAGCAGATTGGAGGGCGAAGACACATATCAGTCAGATCAGAGTAACCAGCTGGCTCCTTGACGCCCTGATCGTTGTCACAACCCAGTAGCTGGGAGCTCCTTCCATATGGCTGATGCCTTAGAAAAATGTATCCTCATTCTCCATTCCATCTGCAATCCTGCTTATTCATGCCATCGCTCAAGCCATTCAGGTATTGAAATGCGCGTGGGGATGTGATCCCTCTGCTCTGTGCCAGCACATCTCTGAGAGGGAGAGACCTGGCCACAGGCTGGCCTAGCCGAGGAGGTGTCTAGCAGACTAGCTGGCTGAAAGCTGGCTTCAACCACGCTCTGCTTTCTCCTTTCCCTTCTCCTGGGCTCTTGAAGGTGGGCGCCCACCTCTCCACAAGCCTCCTCTCAAATCCTTTTGAGAGGCGTGGGCTTCTTTCTCCTGACTAGATCCTTAGTGAATCACTGCTGGTACGATGAAGCTTTATACAGGAAGAAAATGGCAATAAGAGTTAACTCATCTTTTTTAGTTTCGAAACTAAAATCTATCCTTACAGAATGGATTCGGAAGACAATTGCAGAGTCTATTTGTTCCTCCACAGAAGAGTTAAAAATTGCCTAGGAGGGAGAAGGGAGAGAGAGTCAGCCAAAGAGATGCCCCTGAACTTCCTGAGCTGTGTCTGCCCTGTGCCCGCCCCTCTGCTTACCCACATCTTCACTGAGGAAAGAGAAGAGAGAGAGGTGGAGAGGGGAGAAAAGGTTTGACAGCAGAGGAAGAGTTGTGCTTATTTCCAAGATGAGGGGAACAAGGTTTTAGGTCCCTGCGTGTCACACTGGTTAGAGACCAGTAAGTAGAAATGGCTTATAAGCAGATAATGGCCTTCCAAAGATTTCCACATTCCTAATCCCCAGAACCTGTGCAGTGTTAAGTTACACGGAGAAGTGGAGCTGAAGATGGAATTAAGGTTCTAATTGAACGGTCTTAAAATAGTGAGAGTAGCCTGAATGATCCAGGTGTGCCCCAGGTAATCACAGAGGTCCTTCCATGTGGAAAAGGGAAGAAGAGAGTCAGAGACAGAGACGTGGCCATGGAAGCAGGTTAGACAGATGCTACGCTGCTGGCTCTGAACACAGAAGGAGGCTTGAGCCCAGGAATGAAGTTGGCCTCCAGAAGCTGGAAAAGACAAGGAAATCAATTCTCTCCTAGAGCCTCCAGAAAGGAATGCAGCCAGCCCAGCAGACACCTTGATTTTTTACCTTGCTGAAACCTGTGTCAGACTTCTTAGCAATAGGACTGTAAGCTAATAACACTTGTGTTGTTTTAAGCTGTGAAGTCTATAGTAATTTATTCTTGCAGCAATGGAAAACTATTTAATACACGACTTTAGAATGTGTCTTGACAAAGAGCACTGAGGTAGTCTCTAAAAAAATCCCTATAGATCTCAGAACAGATCAGGACTAGCCATTTTCTCATTCATATGAAGACAGATGAACTGAGCGAAGCCATCAAGCCTGAAGGGGCAACATGATTGAACGTGGGAGACACAGAGCACCCTTCATGGATCAACAGAGAATGAAGGCCAGAAAGAGACACCCGAGGGATCAGCAGATGTCACTGAGGATGGGTGCTGGTAGCCAGTGCAAATGAGAATTCTGAAGAAAAGATAAAGTGACCAAAGACCAAGTACCCTCCGCCTCACTGCCTTGACATTTCATAAGCTCCTCAGGATTTAGCTACCACTCAGGGAGATAGGATAGGGGAAAGCACGAAGTGTCTGAGAGACTCCTGAATTAGCCATGTGTACCCCAGTGGAATGAGGACCTGGATATAAAATGATTTTGATTATAAAAAATACAATTACATTTTACCCACCCATATTTGAAGTCCATGGATTTCATATCCAACTCACATACCAATAGACAGGTGCCGTGGAAAACAAAAAATTAAAAAAAGATGTGACACTTGCTTCCCAATGACTTAACTATTACAGGAGGTAAAAAGTGGAAAAGGAGTTCTAATAACAAATGCTAGGAGAGTTTAGGAACTTCTGCTTCCAGGTATGATGGAAGAACTTGTACCCAACTAGTCTTCAATACTATTACTATGTTTTTGATGTGCTGTAGTAGAGTACCACAAGCTGAGTGGCTTAAAACAACAGAAAGTATTGTCTCACAGTTCTGGAAACCAGAAGTCTGAAATCAAAGTATTGGTAGGGCCATGCCCCTCTGAAACCTGGGAGGAAATCTTTCTTTACCTGTTATTCTGGGGGTTTGCTAGCAATTTTTGACATTCCTCGGCTTGCAGCCTTTGTCATCGCATGGCATTTTCCCTGTGTCTGCCTTCACATGGCTGTCTTCTTATATGGACATCAGCTAGGTTAGGAGTCTACAGCACGCCAGTTATGACCTCATCTTAACTAGTCACATCTGCAATGACCCTAGTTCCGAATAAGGTTATATTCTGAGATACTGGGGGTTGATAAGCCAACATAGTTTTTCCTGAGGGAACACAATTCAACCCATTCCACACTCCAGAAACAATTGTTTTCTAATATTGGACAATAGACAGTGCAAGACTGTGATCCATGAAAGAAAGGAAACAAATGAGGTGAACCCTATGATTATTACAGTTTTCTGCCTGGCACTTCCTGGGTTGCCGTGCAGGAGGAGAAATCCAAGCAGGGCATGGCGCCCTTAAATTCTTACTGAGCTGAGGTTACAGCTCAGAGAGGAGGGGGCAATGCATAGAAAGAGCCTCAGAAATTTTCACAGGATTCTCCCTGAGTCTTTGGCTAAATATTAAGCTGGTGTGCATAGGGTGAAACCTCACAATGCCAGGCAAAGAATGAATCTGGGGAATTAACAACTACTTGTGAACTATAGCATGAGTAATTATTAAGCTTGCCCACGGCCGAGAGACGTACAGCTCTAACCAATCAGAATGGCTTTATTGAATACCTGGCACATTTAATAGACACCCCAGAAAGCCCATACCTGAGAGTAGCACTCAAATAGCATAGAATAAGACTACTCTACATTAACCCTAACAAACCTTAAAACAACCTTTTAAAGGCAAAAGCAAACAGGTTGATTTGCAAGTAAATTAACTACCTACTAAAATAAAGTTCAACAATCTTAGAAAAAAGAAGATCCAGACAACAAAAGAATGTGACATTCATAATGTTGAGCATCCAGTCAAAAATTATTGGAGATGCTAAGAAGCTAGAAAATGTGTCTATGTTCAGCAGTAATAATCAGTCTATAGAATCAACCCAGAAATGACAAACATGATAATTAGAAGAATAGGACTTTAAAATAGCTATTATAAATGTTTAAAGATTTAAAGTAACAATATAGATTGCTTAAAACCGATGATTAAAAAAAACAAACAAACTTAAAAGCAGCCAGAGAATAAAAGACACACTATGTACAAAGGAACAAGGTTAAGGATGACAGCAATCATCCAGTTAGAATGAATTTAGGCACAAATCTGTGGACCAGCACTGAGATGGTGTGGATGTTTGGCCCCTCCCAAGGTCATGTTGAAATTTGATCCCAGTGTTGAGGTGGGGCCAGGTGGGAGTTGTTGGGTGATAAGGACAGATCCCTCATGAATGTGTTGGTACCCTCCCCACGATAATGAGTGAGTTCTCACTTATTAGTTCACGTGACAGCTGGTTATTTAAGAGAGCCTGGCAACCACCTCCCTCTCTTGCTCCTTGTCTTGCCATGTGACACACCTGCTCCCCCTTCACCTTCCGTCTTGATTGGAAGCCCCTGAAGCCCCCACCAGAAGCAGCTGCTGGTGCCAAGCTGGTACAGCCTGCAGAACCGTGAGCCAACTAACGTCTTTTCTTTATAAATTACCCACCCTCAGGTATTTCCTTTACAGCAATGCAAAACAGACTATCACAAATATCTATAAGTACTTAACAAAAAAAGATCCTGTCAACCTAGTACTCTATAACCAGTGATAATATCTTTCAAAAACATCGGCCTGGGCTGGGCGCTTTGGCTCTCACCTGTAATCCTAGCACTCTGGGAGGCCGAGGGAGACAGATTGTTTGAGCTCAGGAGTTCGAGACCACCCTGAGCAAGAGCGAGACCCCATCTCTACTAAAAAATAGAAAAAATTAGCCGTGGCGCATGCCTGTAGGCCCAGCTACTCGGGAGGCTGAGGCAGGAGGATCGCTTGAGCCCAGGAGTTTGAGGTCGATGTGAGTTAGGCTGATGTCCCAGCACTCTAACCTGGGTGACACAGTGAGACTCTGTCTCAGAAAAAAAAAAAAAAAAGGAAACATCGGCCCGATAAACTTCTCAGACAAACAAAAAACTAAAATAATTTATTACCAGGAAACACACACGATAAGAAATATGAAAGGGTGTCTTTCAGTCTTTTAGGCAAAATGAAAGAAAGTCCAGATGAAGTTGGTAAGTCATCTCTCTGGAGGAGGGGAACAATAAAAAGGAAAAAGGAAAAACCTGGATTTATAGCACTGGACAATGTCATGGATATAAATATTCCCACCATGGCTAAATTAAAGCTAACAACAGTTTAACAACTAGTTCAAAACATTCCGGAATATTTAACAACTGGGTCTCATGAGCTGGTACAAACTAGCTACAGAATATTACAGATGGAATACCAATATAAATATGTGATAAATGTAGGATCAATAGTTTCTATTGTTTTTTAAATCTCTTAAAAATAATTGATTTTCTAATTCCAGCTAAAATGAAGGGACAAAATATATAAAGCAACAGTTTTCAAGACAATAGACATCAAAGAAACAACATTAAACAACATGGGTATAATTACCCACGCTTACCCCCTTGAGAGAATTCCAGGCCATGGAGCACAGAGGGAAATTCAGGGGAAAACCAACAAATTCCTTGAGTTGAAGAGACGCAGCTTAGAGTTCCTGGAGAATAAGGCAAGCAGATTTCACAGGGCAGAGTACGGGAAAGGAGAGAGGTGTGCACAAAGAGAGAACTTCTGAGATCTTCAGAGATCCCATCTTTAGTATTCAGTGAAGTATTAATCAGACCATGAATGCAAGGAAACTATCTGAGAATGGGAAAATAACTACATAAAAGGATTAAAGGGAATGGTAACTGGATTTCACATACGGCCAGGAAGAGTGTATAGTCTCGCCAGCCAGACTCAAAAGCCTTAAAATCCACGGAGCACTGGGAAGAAAGCTCAGAAGTATTTTGACTCAGAGGTGGAGAATAAACTAAATGCTCTTCTACTCCGATCTAACAAATCTTCAAAGGCAGTCATGAAAGGATCAGGTTATTTCAAGAAACTTAACTGTGTTCTGAAACAGAGCTCAAGAATATTTATAGAAATATAAAAAGTTCAATACAAAAGTAAAATTTAATGTGGGGAATGAAATAAAAAATTACCATCCATGCAAAAAAGCAGAAAATACAATTTATGAGGAGGATAAAAATGAATCAAATAAAACTGACTCAGAACTGACACAGATATTAGAATTAGAACGAAAATACATTAAGATGATTCTTTTTTTTAATTTCAGAATATTATGGGGGTACAAACATTTTGGTTATTTAGAATGCCTTTGCCTCGCCCAAGACAGGGCTACAAGCTTGCCCTTCCCCCATACAGTGTACTCTGCACCCATTACTTGTGAGTTTATCCCCCACACTCCCCCTTCCACCTGACCAGCACCCAGTGAATATTACTGCCATGTGAGCAACTTAGTATTGATCAGTTAGTACCAATTTGGTGGTGAGTCATTAAGACAGTTCTTATAACTGTATCTGTATATTCAAGAAGCTAGATGAAAGATTGAACATGTTAAGTACAGACATAGAAAGTATAAAAAAGTCCCAAATAAAACTTCTGGAGCTGAAAACTACAATATCTGAGATGAAAATATATTGTATGAGATTTATGGTAGATTATATAATTCAGAAGAAAATATTAATAAACTATGAAAACATAGCAAAAAAGGTAAACCACAATGAAGTACAGAGAAAAAAATAATTTTTGAAAGTAAACAGATTATCAATTATTATAAGATAACTTCAAGTGAACTAATATACTTGTATTGGTGTTTTAAAAGAAGAGAAGAGAGATGGGAAGAAAGAAACTATAACTAGAAGAAACCATAACTGAAAAGTTTCCAAATGTAATAAAACTCTAAACCCACATATCCAAGAAGCTTGACAAAACCCAAGTACAT
>VBSM01003176.1:5298331-5325578 GCA_008086735.1 Cheirogaleus medius | reverse complement strand
AAACAGAAAATTTTAAAAACAGCCAGAGAATAAAGACATGTTTTATACAGTGGAACAAGATAAGAAAGACAGATTTCTTGATGAAAACAAAGCAAGTGAGAACACAGTAGAGCAACATCCTTAAGATACTGAACGAAAAATACTGACTTTTTGATAGTAGTAGACATCTTAACAGGTGTAAGGTAATATTTAATTGTGGTTTTGATATGCATTTCCATTGTGATTCATGATGTTGAACATATTTTCATATATCTTTTGGCCATTTAAGTGTCTTTAGAAAAATATTTAATCATCATAAAAGATGACTGGTGATGCTGAATACCTTTTTCTATACCTGTTAGTCATTTGCATGTCTTCTTTGGAAAAAGGGAAAAATGTATATTCTTTGGAAACAGGTCCTCTGCCCATTTTTGAATTGAGTTACTTTTTGATATTGATTTGCATGAGTTCCTCATATATTTTGGATTTTAAGCCCTATTATAAATTTGGTTTGCTAATATTTTCTTTCATTCCGTGAGTTACTATTTCATTTTGTTGATGGCTTCTTTTGTTGCGCAAAGCTTTTTTTGGTTTAATGTTGTACTATTTGTTTATTTTTGCTTTTATTTTCTGTTCGTTTGTTGTCAAAACCAAAATATTATTGCCAAGATCAATGCCATGTTTATGTTTTCTTCCAGGAGTTTTACAGTTTCAGGTCTTACATTTAAATCTTTAATCCATTTGGAGTTGATTTTTATGTATGGTGTGTGATAAATGGCAAATTTCATTTTTTATATATGAATATCCAGTTTTCCCAACACCATTTATTGAAGAGACTATCCTTTCCACATTGTGTATTCTTGGTGCCTTTGTCAAAGACTAGCTGGTCATACATGTGTGGGTTTATTTCTGAGTTTTCTATTCTGTTCTATTGTTTTATGCCCATTCCATACTGTTTTGGTTACTATAGTTTTGTAATATAATTTGAAATTAGAAAGTGTGATGTTTTCAGCTTTGTTCTTCTTTCTCAATGTTGCTTTAGTTATTCAGGGTCTTTTGTGGTCCTATAGGAATTTTAGATTTTTTTTTCTATTTCTGTGAAAAAAATGCTGTTGGAAATTTGATAGAGATTGCATTGAATCTATAGATCACTTTGGGTAGTATGGACATTTTGACAATATTGATTCTTCCAATCCATGAACATGGGGTATCTTTCCATTTATTTTTATTGTCTTCAATTTTTTTCATCAATGTTTTACAGTTTTCACTGTACAGATCTTTCACTTTCTGGATTGAATTTATTCCTAAGTATCTTATTTTAATACTTTGTAAATGAGATCATTTTCTTAATTTCTTTTCAGGTAGTTCATTATTAGTATATATACATGAAACTGATTTTTGTATGTTGATTTTGCATCTGCCAGCTTTAATAAATTTGTTTATTAGTTCTGACAGTTTTTTGGTAGAGTCCTTAGGGTTTTATATATATTTAAGGTAATGTACTCTGCAAACAGAAATAGTTTTACTTCTTTTGTTCTGATTTGGACATCTTTTATTTCTTTTTCTTGCCTAATTGCTCATAGACATCCAGTACTATGTGGAATAGAAGTGGAAGGAGTGGGCATCCTTGTCTTGATCTTGATCTTAAAGGAAAAGCTTTCAGCTTTTCACTTTTAAGTATGATGTCAGTTGTGGGCTTGTAATATATGGTCTTTATTATGTTGAAGTACATTCCTTCTATACCTAATTTATTGAGAGTTTTTAGCATGAAAGAACATCAAATTCTGTCAAATGCCTTTTCTGGCATCTATTGAGATGATCATATGATGTTGTTCTTCATTGTTGAGGAGTTTTACGACTATGTTCATCAGGGGTACTGGCCTGTAATTTTGTTTTCTTGTAGTATCCTTGTCTGGCTTTGCTCTCAGAGTAATAATGGCCTCATAAAATGAGTTTGAAAGTATTCCATCTTTTTCAATTTTTTGGAAGAGTTAGAGAAGGATTAGTATAAGTCCTTCTTTAAATGTTTGATAGAATGCAGCAGTGAAGCCATCAGGTCCTGGGCTATTCTTTGATGACAGACTTCTTATTACTAATGCAATCTTTTTACTCATTGGTCTGCTCATTTTTTGTTTATTATTCAGTCTTGGTAGGTTTTGTGTTTCTAGTAAATTATACATTTTTTCTAGGTTATCCAATTTGTATATAATTGTTCATAGTAGTCTCATAATCCTTTGTATTTATTTGGTATCAATTGTAATGTCTTCTCTTTCATTTCTGATTTTATTTAAAAAGAATAGAATAAAATACAAATTATAGTCTCTCCCCCAGCCCAGTGGAATTAAATTAGAAATCAGTACAGAAAAATCTGGAAAATCTCCAAATATTTGGAAACTAAATACACATAAATTAACTACCCATGGGTCAAACAACAAGTCAAATGAGAAATTATAAAGTATTTTGAAGTAAAAAAAGAATAAAAACATAAAATATCAAAATTTGTGGGATGCTGCTAAATCAGTACATAGAAAGGAAATTATAGCACTACAATTCCTATATTATTTTACAGTAAAGGATTAACTTTGCCCAAAGAAAGTTTTGGTCCCCTCTTTCCTCTAGGCTTCTACATAGTATCCTCTAAGCCCTTGGACTACCCTGCCTGATGAGAATAATTTTGTTTACCTAGGGAGCTTGAGTAATGCAGATGGTCTATGCTAAAAATGATTTATGGTGGGAACCTTGAGCCACATGGTATATTAGTGTCTATCCCCCAATAAAATACTCTGGACCAACCTCCAATAAAAATTCTGGACACAGAGCTCAGGTGAACTTCCTGGGTTGTCAATACTTCATGCATATTGTCACACATCATTGCCGTGGGAAATAAATGCTGACTGCATAACTTTACTGGGGCCCACTGGAAGCTATATGTCTGCTCTCTCCTAAACCCTGTCTCTTCCCTTTACCATCTTTAATCTGTATTTCTTTTTCATTGTAATAAACTGTGGCTATGAATATAGTGACTTTTTTGAATTCTGTGAGTCCTTCTAGCAAATCGTTAACCATGAGGTTGGTTTGGGGGACTTCCTAAATTTGTGACTAGAAAACAAGTTCTCAAATCGATGACCTCAGATTCTACCTTAAGAAACCAGAAAAAGAAGAGGACATTAAACCTAAAGTAAGCTAAAGAAGAAAGAAATATCAGAGAAGAAAGCAATAAAATAGAGAACAGAAAACCAATAGGTAAATATCAAAGAAATCAAAAGTTTATTTGTGATCAATAAAATTGATACAAATCTAGCAGACTAATCAGTAAAAAAGTAGAGAAAACGCAAATTACTCATATCAGGAGTTAAAGAGCGGGCATTGCTACAAATTCTACAGGTATTAAAAGGATGTTAAAGACATTTGAGCAACTTTATGCCAACAAATTAAAGCAAAATAAAGAATACAAAAATAGATTCACACATATTTCAACAACTGATTTTCGATAAAGCTGAGAAGGCAGTTCATCAGAGAAAAAATAATTTTTAAGTAAGTAGTTCTGGAGCAATTAACTACCCATATGCAAAATAACAACAACGATAATAATCTCAACAATTATCACATACCACCTTTACAAATGTACTCAAAATGGATCATACGTCTAAATGGATGTGCTAAAACTATAAATGTTTGAGAAGAAAACATAAGAGACAACTTTAGTAACCTTGGACTTGTTAGCAATTCTTAAGCAGAACACAAAAAGTATAAACCATAAAGGGAAAAATAACTACATTGAATTTCATCAACATCTTAAACTTGACATTTAAAAGACACTATTGAATGAATGAAAAGACAAGCCACACTCTGGGAGGCCAAGGTGGAAGGATCGTTTAAGCTCAGGAGTTCGAGACCAGCCTGAGCAAGAGCAAGACCCTGTTTCTACTAAAAAAAAAAAAAAAAAAAAAAAAAAAAAAAAAAAAAAAAAAAAAAAAAAAATAGAAAGAAAATAGCTGGACAACTAAAAAATATACATATATAAAAAAAAATTAGCTGGGCATGGTGGCGCATGTCTGTAGTCCCAGCTACTTGGGAGGCTGAGGCAGGAGGATTGCTTGAGCCCAGGAGTTTGAGATTGCTGTGAGCTAGGCTGACACCATGGCACTCTAGCCCGGGCAACGGAGTGAAACTCTGTCTCACACACAAAAAAAGAAAAACAAGCCACGGACTGGGAAAAAATATTTACAAAGGATATACCTAATAAAAAATTGTACCTAGAATATGAAAGAATTCTTAAATTCAACATTAGGAAGGCAAACAACCTGATGAAAAAATATTCAAAAGATTAGAATAGACAACTTTACCTGAAAAGATATAAGGATGTCAAATACGCCCATGAAAATGTGTCCATCATCAGTAGTCATTCAGGACATGTGGATTAAAACCACAATGAGCCACTATATAAAACATCTCTAGTAGGTAAATTAAAAAGACTGATCGCCCTATATTTTTGTTTTGATGAGAAAGTAAAGCAACTAAAACTCTTATACACTACTTATGGAAATGTGAAATGGTATAAACAATTTATAAAACAGTGTCACAGTTTTCTTTTAAGCTTTCAATTCATGCCCACATATGACCCAACCATTCTGCTCTTAGTCATGTGAACAAAAGAAATGAAGGCACAGGTCCACATAGAGACGCAAATATTCATAGCAAATTAATTTGTAATAGTCAAAAATTGGAAACAACCCAATTGTCTATTAATGAGTGAATGGATGAAGAAATTATGGGATATCCACATGATGGGAAATTATGCAGCCACAAAAAACAATGAACTATTTGTATTTGTAATAACATGGATAGATTGTCAAAATAATTATGATGAATGAAAGCAGAGAGACAAAAAGAGTACATACTTTATGATTTTATTATATAAAATTCTAGCAAATGCAAATAAGACTCTAGTAACAGAAAGAAGTGTATTTGTGTTTGTCAGGGGACAGTGTGGGGAGGAGGATGGGATTACAAAAGGTCACAAGGAGACTTTGGGAAGTGATGTGTAAGTTCATTAACTTCATTTTGCTGATAGTTTCCCAGGTGTCTACACATGTCAAAACTTATCAAATTATACATTTTAAATATGTTTATTGTTTATCAAACACACCTTAGTAAAGCTGTCAAAGAAAGAATTATTTTTAATTCAGTGTCTAAACAATAGAAAACCGCAGGGAATGTTTGAGCAGGAGAGTTACCATAATTAATATCATATTTTAATTAATTAACTACAATTAATCACCATCAATCATTGAGAAATATGTTTTGTGCTGAAGATTTTCCAGAGAGACCATTAAGATTGTTTACAATGCATGTGGCAGGGCAAAGCTTCATAAAGTCCCTCTTAAACATGTTTGTGCTTTTGCCAAATTTCCATTCTGGACGCCAGCTACCTTTTGCCTCCTCTTTCTTTCCACAGCCACACCCAGTCTCATTATAGTCCCAGACAATTCAGCTCTTGAAACTTACATCCAGCAAAGCAAAAATGTAACAGCAGATCGGCCCCATTTGGAAGGCAGTTGCATCACCACCTCTTTTTATACAAGCTTCATCTCTACTGGTGTTGCCCTCTCACCTAACACCCTTCACGGAAAGTGACTCATCAAAGCGTACAAAACAAGTCTCTATCCAGGGAGAATTCTGCTACTTAGAAAATAAGATTTTCTCCTTCTTGTTACACATACAAAAAAGCTGGTAAAGTCACAGGAATTGGTTTGGGAGATAGGGGGATGATAAGTGTCATTTAGGGTTCTGAGCTTAAGTTACGGTGGTCCGATTCAGTGGGAAAAGTACAGGTGAAAGACTGGATTTTTAATGAGACATCAGAACCAGTAATACTAACTTGAGGATCACCTACATAGAGATAATAGTTGAAATGTTTGGAATGGGTGATATCTCCAAAGTATTAATAACAAGTGAAGAAAAAAGAACAAAGGTCCAAAAATAAGAATTGTTGAATATCTCCATTTTTAGGCAAAAGGAGGAAGAAAAGCTTGGACAATGAAGAAGTTAGTCCTAGAGGCAGCATGAAAATCTTTTCAAGATATGTTATTCGATTTTTTATTGAATAACATTTTAGCAAGTTGCCGATATGTACAAAGCAATATGATTTATATAAAAACACCTTCACAAACACAGACAAAAGCAGTTGTATGTGTACATATTGTGCATATATAAGTGTGTGTATACACAATGTACACACATATATGTATATTCATTCATTCAACCAAGAGCAATTGGATGCTTGCTATACATTACCAGGTAACTAGTTTTAGTAAGGAATACAAATATGTAGAAAGAAAAGTGACTGGAAAACTGCATGTCAGATTGATAATAGTGGTTATTTATGGAAGGAGAACAGGAGAGGGACATGTCAAGAGAGTCTTTGCTTGATCTGCAGTGTTTATATTTCTGAGGTGCATGTATTTTTATATGCGTTCAGAGAACCACCTGTTATGATCCCAAGTGGCACTTGACTTATTTGAGCAGATAACTGGGAGAATTAAGGTCATTTGCTCAAAACTCCATCTCTTTTTTTTTCAGTCCATAGTAAATATTGAGAATAGCATAAAAAACAGTTACCAGAGTGGTTCAGACCGACAGAAAATCATGGTGTACAGTGTGGGATGACAAGAAGAAGGAAAGCAGAAGCCATGGCATGAGAGGATGACCCAAGAGAGGGAGAGAGAGATGTGGATTGGAAGTGCTGAAGAAAGAGATGTTGAGAAGGAACTGTCTTGTGAGAGAAAGGCGTTCGGTGTCGGTCCCCAGTGGTGTAAGAGCCAAGACCCCAAAGGCTTACTCGTCAGACTGCCCTGACATATCAAGGCCAGAGGGAGAGGATAGAGAGAAGAACGTGAATCAGTTACTGAATCATCTTTGGATGTGAAAATGGGTCAGCAGGAGACGCTGAACCGCGGATTGCAAGAGGACTGTCGGCATCAAAGGCAAAGACCTCAAAGAGTGACGGGCAGAGGAAGGGCGGTGGTGGTGGCCAAAGCCGGGCCTGTCCTCTCACCACCGACAGGGTCCTGCCTGTGCGGCTGGTTTCGGGGAGCTCCGGCTGGAAGAGCAAAGTAGGAGGTGCAGTACCCAGAGAGGAGAACCATGTTTTACATGGGCAGGGATGTGCGTCTAGAAAACAGTTGGGGAAAAAAGAGAACGGTGTGTATGGCAGCACAGACACTAACTGCAGCGCCACTGCAGCGGGGCCAAGCGTGGGTGCTGCCAGCAGGATGGCTGGCGGGATGGAGGGGTGAGGGGCTGGTGCGCCGGCCCTGGGCGTGGTCCCCGGGGACAATGGGAACATCTGGGCAGACAGCAGAAACGATGAGCCACTCAGAGGAAAGTCAGAACGAGAACCAACCCGGTGTCTGGCCGTCACTCCCAAAGCAAGGGTCCTCAAAGAGGGGACATGGATTTCAAAAGGCCAGAGGCCAGTGTAGATGGTGCACGCGGGCACACACACACACACACACACTTTCTCTCAAGCACACACCCTAAGATTCCAAATGTAAAGCTTGCAATGAGTCACACCAATCGCAGCAATGACCTGACCTGTCGGGTATGTTTATTCGTGACTACCTTCCCAAGAGCAGTGAGGAGGTGAGAAAATTTCATCTTGTATCTCCGTCTAGAATCTTGCAGTGCTCTGTTAAAAGTTACGTGCTAGATTATGATTGAATAGTCTCCGATGAAGGAAGTTCAGAGAGAAAAATGTGGAAAATTTCAGGACAATGAAGAGTAAGTTGCCAAAGGAGGTGTCTGATGAAAAACAATAAACTTCATAGGCAAATTGAAAATAAATGACAAAGGACAGTCCCAAATTAGTTTTAAAAACAGTAGACTAAAGCAATGTAAGGAATGGGTAAATTTCTTTTTTTTTTTTCTTTTTAACAGATAACATAGTAGGAGTACTTGCTGTGCCCCGGTGCAATCTAGTGGTTTTTTATACATTATCACTCTGAAAATGAAGCTCCATAATCCTAAGAGGTAGTTGCTGTTTGTCCTACTTAACAAATGAGGGCACTGAAGCTTGGAGACACTAAATTACTTGCCCATGGTCACACCACACAGGCAGCATCTGGGTTCCATCTAATGCCGACTGGCTACGAGGCTCGTGTGTTTAATCCACACGCCGCATTGCTCCCCAGCACAGAGCGAGAGCAGCGGGACTTTGCGGCGCAACTGCGCAGAGGGGCTGCTGTATCCAAAATAGCTGCTCGTGCTCATTGTTCCTCAGGCGTTGCTCTCGGTGTTGCATGTGTTTAATGAATTTATCCTGGCAAAGACCTTATGCTGTAGGTGCTTATATTATCACCCCCACTCTGCGGATAAGAAAGCCGAGGCATGGATGAGTTAGAGGATTCTGCCCACGGTCCCAGGATTAGGAAGTACTTGAGCCAAGATACCAACCCAAGGCGTCTGACTCCAAAGCTCTCCATGACGGTGTTGTGCCATGTCAGGGCTTATGCTTGCTTTTGTTTCCCCCATGGTTATAGAAACAAGGAAAAGCTAAGATCAGAAGCAAAAGGTGACATTATTTTTTTTTAAATTTTCCTCTTCACAAGTGTTGAACAGACAAAGAACAACAAAACTGGGTTTTCTTCTAGCAAATACATTTGCAGTCCTAAGAATTTCACTTACTCGAAAGGCAATGGGAATGTCACAGAAATTGAGAATTTCAAGATTCCCAAATGACTCTGGAACTAAGGGTCTCTAAGGTAAACAAAATAGTGTTCAAAGATATTTGGGAAGAAATCAGGAAATATGGGAAATGTGAGAAAGAGAGAAAAAAAATCCCAGGTAAATGGAATCAAAGTGCAAGATAATAATCATAATATAATAATAAAGGCATGTATTGGGTGTTTACTGTGTCAGGTATTGTAGACAGAGAGGCTCCTCCCCCGTCAGGACAATCAGAGATGCGCTCAGAACCTCCGCAGAACATGCAGGTTGGATTCAATGGCCAGTAAGATCTCTTTGAAAGCAATTAATTTTAAAATGTTATTATGTAAACTGGGCCCATTCTTTGAACTCTGGGATTCTATGATTCTAGAAATAAAACAAGATTCATAGAAATATAGCCAGTGAAACAAATTGCATGAAGAACTGATCATAACAAAAACCAACCAGCATACATACACATATACACACACAAAGCAAGAGAAAGAGGGAGAATGAGAGAGAGAGAGCAAAACTAGGAGTGAGAGAGAGAGACAGAGACATAGGTAGAGAGAGAGAGAGAAGATATCCATGATGTCATTATGTAGCATCTAGGAGATAGGAAAAGCAGACTATCAGAATTACACCAAGGAGAGAAAAAAAAAAATTCTAGAAACACTGTTTAAGTAATATCAGCTAGTTTATTTAATACAGTATAAGATGCAATTAGAAGTCAGTAAAAGGTATATTCGGGATCCAAATAGGATCCAGGGAGATGCACTTGGATAAAGAATCTTCCTCTACTTTTTGTTAACTATAAGTCTCCCAAAGATGCCTTTACTTTATTCGATCATACTGATAACAAAACAATGGGCATAGTATTCAAAGTATGTCTGCGAGGTCTTATTTTTAAAATATTTATGTATATTTAAATTATATTTACATGTAATATCTAGATACTCATAAATCACACATATTACATGTACTATCACCCAATGGTAGATAGAAGCAAAAATGAAGAACAATTAGCGTGACCTAGCAGTTCCTGCACAGCGCGTGGGTGTCGTTTTTGGAAGAGTACTGCTGCAATTTTTTCCTATGGATTTTGAAAGACAGGTGGGGCTCCTTCTTCCTTTTCTCTAAGCCATATCTCAGGTCCATAGTGAAATATCTGAGGCAAGCTCTGCAGGAGAAGGTTGTGTCACTATATGGAAAACACACACACACACACACACACACCCTCAGAGAGAGAGAGAGTTGGCTCCTGCATGTTTCATAAAAGACCTAGGTGTGGCCATTACCTCTAGGCTTAGTGAAGCTATAATTAGGAAAGAAAAAACAGTAAGAGGAAGCCTCTATATTGGTATTTTCACTAATGGCAGGGGCTTAGCTGAAAGTTATTAATATAATCCCTAAATCAGGAGAACTCCCATATTTCCTTCTAACAATGTCCCGAGTCTGAGGAAAGCAAAGGATTAGAAGATGAGGATTAAGGAAAGAAGCTGATATAGGACAACTGGTCTAGACTCTTCCAAAAAATTCAATGTAATGAAAAACCAGGCAGGAGAGAAATAAAAGATACTTGTATTATGCATATTTTATTATTAATATCTGAGAATGTTAGAATCTGTTATAGAGATAAGAAAGTAAACAAGGAGGGTAAAGAACCTAAGTGCAGAAGCAAGTAGCTTGTGAGGCACGGGCAGAATTCATAAGATGTGCTGAGTATAGGTAAATAAGTTAGTAACCTCGGGGACACATACAACCAGATAAAATGCAGTCTCAATCTGAATGTGCCAAATATAGATAGAAAGGGAGGAAGAAAGCAAAAAAAAAAAAAAGGGAAAGGAAGCAGTTGGTGACATCAAGCTTTCTCCTTAGTCCACAGAAGTGTCCCTTCCAACCTCACAGTCATATTGAACAATGGGATGTCACCCCCCTAGGAAGGGGGACAGAATGTGGTGGGATAAACTTAATAGATGAGAATCTATTAACAGTTTGCCTATCCCTTCTCCTAACTAAGCCTCAATATGCCCACATAATTATATCACTACTTATAAAATTCTCTACTAATTAGTTTTATACCTCTAAGCAAGATTCACATATCTTTATTCTTTGATCCTTTAAAAATCCGTAGTATCTCTTAACTCTTCAGTTCATAATATGATGATATTGTTATCTTAAACCCTCCCTTTGTTTCTTTTCCTTCCTTCCATGCAATGAATATGTCACCTGGAATTTTACTTTCCCATCATCAAAGTTAATAAGATTTACATTCTATTATGTGGCATAATCAAATATTTTTATGCCTCATCCATAAGTTGATTCCAAAAGTTTAAAAATTAAAATGGTTATTGTTATTCATAAATAATTCTTTATTATTCATAAATAATTGGTTACTGCACAGTCATAAGCTATAATATAATTACCGTTATTCTCTCATATAACTTTTAACAATTTTTCCTGGAGTCAAAATTCTGTTTTGCTTAAAGTAGTTGGACTTGATCATATCCTCAATTTATTTTTTGTGCTCTCTACCAAGAAAAATATTCTATTATGGCAGAAACTGAAAGTCATCTCCCAAAATCTGTTCTCCAATTCTGCTCTAATAAACCAAAAGTAAATGTAGTTAGGCACATGAACATATGGAATAAAAAAAATTTTTTTTTCAGATTTGCTTATGGCCAGGTGTAGTCATCGACTTAGTTCTGGTCATGGGGTATAAGGCCCAGTGTTTTGTGTAACTTTCACTAAGGGTCCTTTTTAGGAGTCTGCGTGTCCATTCTTTCACCTTCCTCTATTCTCCTTCTTGGCACCTGAGTTGGATGCCTTGCACTCAATATTGGGCTATTTGAATTCTAGGGAGAACAAAGCAGAAAATTGTTCTGGGTCCTAGATCATGATGTAGCTGCTACAACTGCCCTGAACTACTTACATTCAGGCTTTAATGTGAGAGAGAAATAAATCTCCACTTTGCCAAAACCGCCCTGAGCCTTCTTACCAGTTCAAGACTGCCTTACTCTGGGTTTCTTTTACATGAACAGAACAGAACAAAATAAAACCAAACCTTTATAATTTTTGATCATTTGAACCTTGATTGTTTAACATCTCTCACCGCAGAAAAATGCATAACCTAACTGATACAAACTCAAAAAGAATGCCCTTGTTTTGGATACCTGCTTGCCTCATTTACTTCATAAACCAATACATGAAGGATGCTCAGAATTGAGCTCAGGGCACAGACGTAGGAAATAAAGCAGGACCCAAGGATCACTTGAGTGGGTCTGGTGACACTTATTCCTAATCAAATGTATTTTAGAGCTGAACATCACTGTAAAACAACAGCTTCATTTAGCTGGCTAGAGTGTAGCCAGTATTTTATCCCGAAGATCCTAAGGTCACAGAAAAGGTCAAAGCAGAGCTGCATCTGGACAATCAATCCCCCTCTTCAACCCCAGTTCTCTTTCAATCCTATAATTTCTGGACCTAACTTTTCAATGAATTTATATTTGCTTTTCCGTATCCAAGATTATCCCTTTAGTTACCCATAATATTACCCTAGTTCTTTTCATTTTATTCTTTTCAAAACTCTGTCTCTTCCTTCCTGCCAGCTTGTTATCAAAACCCCCAGAGCTCTTGAGTAAACCAGAAATGTGTCCTCTGTGTACCTTTGTCATATTCATACACTGACACAGTGGGAGGGGGTGAGCAGAAAATCACTTAGCCACAGGGATGGTGCACGGGAAGGAGATGACAGCAGTCTTGTGGATAAATTGCTCTCACACAGATGCTCAGATGAATCTGTAATAAAAAGGAAATCTGAATGCTTGGCCAAGGGGAAATAAATCCCCCGAGGTCAATCCTTTGTGGGTCTCTTTGATCTTCTTCAGTAATGGGTCAATCAGACCACCTGCCCCAAGGCTCAGATGCTGTCCACATGATTTGCTTGCTGTCTCTGTGTCCTAGCTAGAGTCTGGGATTTAGGTTACCCTTGCATTCAAGAAGCCTGGATTAGAAGGAGAGAGAATGTTAATACTTAGCACTCATACTACATATATACCACGTCTGTGTATTTTTACCTATATTATCTAACTTAGTTTTCACAACAAACCTGAGAGACAGCTAGGTAGTTCTTTTTACAAATAATTTATCATTTTTAAAATAAAATTTATTGTATGTTTAGTTTACGACAGGCGTGCATGAGGTACATGTTTAATCCTACAACAAACAGCTCAACACCTAGACCATATTTTATAGTTGAAGAAACCAAGGAACCCAGTTAGCAAATGCTACTGGTATAAGTAAATTGGTAAAGATTTTTTTAAATGATAATACCCACTGCTGTTGGGCCTATAAGATACTATTGTATTTCTGGAAAACAATTTGCTAAACATATGTAAAGTCATAAAAAAGTAAATATTCTTTGAGTCAGCAATTCCACTTCAAGAAATTTGATCCAAGAAAATTATCTAACATCCCAAGTACAAGAATGCCCATTGAAGAGTTGTTTTTAATTATGAAAACCAATACTGGAATAACCTAAATATTCAATCAGAAGAAACTATAGTTAAATTATGATATACTATAAAATGGAATATTTTTCATGTTCCAAAACTTGTTTTAGAATATGATTTAATGATATAGAAAATAGTTTTATTGGCATGGAAAATCATATTTTGCTAAATGAAACATTTAAGTTCGAGATGATAAATTGAAGAAAACTCATTGATTTCCCTTCACTCTAACAAAAAGAAATAAAGTATAGAAATATGTTATAGTAAGAAAGCATAGAAGAGAAGAAACTAATATAATCCCCAAATACCAGAAGGAGAATATTAGCAAAATAAGAGTTTATGAGTTTCTGAAAGACCAGAGATGGCTACAGCCAAGGTGATATACCAATCAGAGTGGAGAGAGCCACAGCTCAATACAGGTAAAGGAGATACAGCAGGCAGGGCGGGCCATTTTCACAGCTTTCCCTGAGTCCTTAGGGATGTCAAAGCAAGGGACTAACTGATGAACTGTATGTCCAGTGGCTGCTGAGTCAGGGCTCCATTTCTGAACACTACATGTGTATGTATAAGGAAAGCACTATAAAGTGAGGCTGAATTAAACTATCAGCCTAAGAGGGCAGTGACTTTCAGAGTACAGGCTGCCAGCTCCCTTATCTTAGAGTAAAGCCTGCCAGTCCACATGCCGTGCTCACAAACAGAAAGCTTGCAGTCAGTCCTTACTATCAGAGAAAATGTTAGCCAGTTATAGGTTATAATCAACATTTTGAAATTCTAAAATAAATTGGGCAACTGAGAGTATTAGCAGACATCTGACTTAAAACAAAACAGCTGTGGCAAAGACAATTGTATATAGATTTATCAGACCACTTTATCATTCACTTGGGAGTACAGAAAAACTACATTTCCCAGTTTGCTTGCATCTAGATTGGGCCAGATGATCAGTTCTAAACAGTGAAATGTGAGCAGAAACATCACCCACTTCCAGGCTTGGCCAAAACCACAAAATCTCCTATATGTGATCCTCTTCTCTCTCACCTTTTGTAGCAACAGTGGGAATCCTTGGGTAGTGATGACCTGTGTCTCCAAGTCATCTCTCAAAGGAGAGTTCCTCGAAGGCAGATATGCACTGGCTTTAAGTGAGGAGAAAACAAAACAAGACAACTTCCTTTGAGTTGTCTAGGAATTTGGGAACTAGTTGTAATATTGGGTTATATTAATTACTCTTACTAACACAGCAGCATAAAAGGGAAAAATTAAGATAATCAAACAGAATAATGATCCAGAGGAAATAGAGATAATTCAGGGAAAAGATAAAGACTTTAATTGAATTCTAAGTCTCCTTTTGCTTTTTAGAAAATTTGAGAATATATTATATTCTTTTATTAGGAAAAGAATAAAATTTAAAAATAAAAGTCAAAGAAGAAGGGGGAGTTCATGGAAGTTAAAAGTTATTGCTTAAATGAAAATTTCAGGAGAAAAGCTAGAAAAAAATGTAAACCACAAGCAAGCAAACAAACAAAAATATGCCAAAAAGATAAAAAATATTGGGGAGAAAGGCAAGCAACAATGTATAAATATTTTTTACATAGTCTCCTAAAATTTCAGAATAACAAAGATAAAAAGAAAATTCCAAAGTATCAGAAAAGAATAAATAAATAAAACACGTTACCTTGGGAGGAACGTGAATCAGATTGGCAGCCAACTTCATAGCACCGACATTGATGCTAGA
This sequence comes from Cheirogaleus medius, assembly GCA_008086735.1. Lineage (NCBI taxonomy): Eukaryota > Metazoa > Chordata > Mammalia > Primates > Cheirogaleidae > Cheirogaleus > Cheirogaleus medius. The sequence continues at coordinate 5,310,653 of VBSM01003176.1, read as the reverse complement.
TGTGAATGGAGTCAGGTCTTCAGTCAGGCTATAAAGGAAAATGTTTTACATCTCAAGTCCTACACCTAACCAAAATATTAATTAAATGTTAAAATGGAATAAAGCTATTTTTAAGACATGCAGGATGGAATTTTTCCTATAAGGCATATGAACTGTGGCAAAAAAAAAAATGAAATCCTAAAAAAGATGAAGATAGGAGATCAAACCCTAAAATGCAATAAAATCAATTTCAAGATTACTAGGTGGTAGCTCTGCAGTAGAGTCGGGGAATACCCCATTCAAATGAGAACAAGAAATAAGAGAGAAACTTAGGTGGTGGTGGTGGTGTTATTTTTCCCATCCATCACTTTAAAAATGTAACTTGCGAGATCCTTCTGCTCATCTACATCCAGTCAGTAAAAAGAAAATAAAACATAGATACAGCACACCTGTCTCCTAAGCTCCTTGGCCTGGAGGTAACACAGGTTATCCCTGACTTCAAGCAAACACTGGGAGAACCAATCACCTGACCCCTTGGAGATCTCTTTCTCTTTTCCTCCCCCTACATCTTCCAGCTTTGCTGTATCTTCATTATTTCCCCAGATCCTCTGCCCTCTATCTCAGATCCCACATGAACATCTCTAGGTGGCCTTCCCGGCAAAGCCATATGGTGATTTTTGATGTCTTAGGAAAAAGGAACAGAGGTACCTAATTATGACTAACTATGACAGATTATGACCATTATCTAAAGAAAGGTAACCCAGGGTCGCTGAACCCTTTCCTAAAAGATACATACCTGTCTGTACTGAAAGAAAATGAGCCATAGCCACCACGACTCTGTTCAGGAATCTCGTTTGTTGACGCTTTTGCTTCATTCATTGATTACAAAGAAAGTTGTCCTTTAATATCTCAAATAAGGCAAAAATAATTGCTAATGGATTTTCTCACAAGACTCCTGGGGAAGCATATGTCAGGGTCTCGCCCCATGGAGAGCATTAAAGACCATGCTGCGCTCTCTCTTGATTGGTAGAATAGGAGCCTGAGGAGAGCCAGCCCTAAGGCCACCCACAGATCCTCTGTTGTCATCACCCACCTGCCCCCACCTGAGTCACTGATGAAGCCTGGAGACCTGAAGTTGCAGAGCTGATGGCTGGATCTCTTTGATCAGTACATTTTATTGAGAAGAAAGAAATTGTGTTCCCTTTTGACTGCCCTCACTTTTTTGGTATCCCGAAACTTACATCTAATTGCTATTTTAAAAATAATTAAATTCAAACCCTTAAAGACTCACTCTTTTAATTATGTAAAGCAATTCAGCTCTGCCTAAGCAACTAAACCCACATTTACATAGGCAGCCTATACCCCCCTCCCAAAAAAGAAAACCCAAACAAATGGTGATGGTCAATCTGTGTTAGCCCCTGGACTTAAAGGGCAATTTGAGCGCATCTTGCAGTACCGAAAATGCACATTACCATCTCCCTTGCCCCAAATATCCTACCATCACATTGCCTCTAAATAAAACAAAACAAAACAACTCTCCCCTAGGAGAATTTTTAAACCAGATGCTAAGAGGGAAAAACTAACAACATTCTCTATCACATTATACTAACTTCTACTGCTTGAATGTTTCACCAAATCGGCTTGTCTCTCTGCCAACCAGTTTCTTAGCAGCCTTTTTTTGAAATTATTCAATGGCATTTAGCAGATGGAAAAACCCTAGATCACAGGGAAAGGCACACATGATAATAATACACAAACTTATCTGAGTCCCAACAAAAACAGTTTTAAAGGCCCTAATCATTTATTTACAAAGACATGAAGTTGTTTGTTTCCATTTGGAAAAACAGACTGACATAACTGAAAAATACATTTATGACTAATAAAGTGTATTATGCAGGAATAGACATTTGACACATAATAAAAATAACTGCAATATAATTATTGTAAACCACAGACAATCCCTATTTTAAGACCATGGATTCCACCCGCCCCCACCACCATCTCTACCGCAAAAAAAGAAAAAAGTGTTTGAATGGAAGGAGAATTGCTTTCTAAAAATGCTTACAGGATAAAATTTTATCAATGTTCTTCTTGGTGTTCAGAATTTAAAGCATTCACCAAAGAAGCTATTTTAAAATCTTAAATATTCTAGTTTGAAATGAGAAAAGGAAAAAGAAAAAGAAGAGCAAACCTCACGTTTTTTATTTACCCCTTAAACTATTAGCAGTTGCAGAAAAAGTTATTTGTAATTATAAGATACAATAGTCCATAAAACTTCCCACTCTGTTGGCTTATTTGAAGCCCATTACAAGAAGATGTGTAGATTCTCATAGGAAACTTTGTTAATGTGCCATCATTATTAGTCTTCAGAATGAATTATCTAAAGTCAAAATGTGTTGCTGTGTTCCTTTACAATCCACTACCTCACTCAGTTCCTCCTGAATTCAAATTAAAGAAAATGATGGCTCTTGGAGACCATTAGAAATAACTGTCCCTTCTACAATCTATAATTTGTTTGTGGATAATTATGTGATGTAACAATAGAATAATTAGACTTGTTTCCCTATCTGTGTTTGTGTGTGGCCTAGTCATGCTAAATTATTTTTTAAATGACCTATTAAAATTGGTCAACTCTATAAATGCCATGGCTAGAAAAAATTTAGATAATTGCAATGAATGTGCTACTCAAGATTGTATTTTATTTTCCTTTCTTAGCACTGAAAAAATTAATTCAATAAAAAATTGTATACTGAATTTTTCCAATGGGCTACACACTATTAGAAGACAAGGAAGCAAAAGTGATTTGGAAATCATTATGGAGCATCCTTCCTGGGGAGGAGAAAAACATCCCTCAAAAACCACACAAATAAGCATTTACAATTATAAACATGATTAAAGAAAAAGCACAGTCTTCTGTGAGTATAATGTGATTTTAAAAGGCTTTCCTGAAACAACCACCTGTGGACTGAGATTGTTTTTATTGTGATAAAATATACGTAACTTAATATTGATCATTTTAACCACAATTGAGTGCCATTAAATGCATTCACAATGTTGTGCGACCATCATCGCTCTCTATACCTCAAGCTTATTCATCATTCTCAACAAACATTCTATATCCTCAAAACAATGACTCTCCCTCCTTCAACCACCCTAGTCCCAGGTAGCCTCAATTCTATTTTCTGTCTCTGTATATTTGCCTATTCTTGTACCTCATTGCTATGATCTGAATGTTTGGGTCTTCCCCAAATGTCATATATTGAAATCCTAACCTCTACGGTGATGGTATTAGAAGGTAGGGCCTGTGGGAGGTGAGTAGGTGGTGAAGGCAGAGACCTCATAAATGGGATTTCTAGAAGTCCAATGCGCTCTCCAATGCACCATAGAGCCGGCCATAAATGAGATTTCTGCCCTTATAAAAGAGGTCCAAGAGAGACCCTTCATTCCTTCGCCGGGTGAGGACACAGTGAAAAGATAACCATCTATGAACCAGGAAGCTGGCCCTTACTGGACACTGAATCTGCTGGAGCCTTGATCGTGGACTTCAAAATTTCTGTTGTTTCTAAGTGACTCAGTTTATGATATTTTGTTATAGGAGCCTGACCAGACTAAGATACTCATACAACTGGAATAATATAATATCTATCCTTTTGTCTCTGGTTTATTTCAATAAGAATAATATTTTGAAGATCCATCCATGTTGTAGCACAAATCAAAACTTCATTTCTTTTTATGCTTGAATAATATTCCATTGTATGTATACACCGCATTTTGTTTATCCATTTATCTGTTCGTGGACGCTTGGCTTGTTCCCACCTTTTGGCTATTGTGAATAATGCTGCTATGAACATTGGTGTGCAAACATCTGTTCTAGTCCTTGCTTTCAATTCTTTGGGAGTATAAACCTAGAAGTGGAATTGCTGGATCATATGGCAACTCTGTGTTTAATTTTTTAAAGGACTGCCATACTGTCTTCCACAGTGGCTACATCATTTTATATTCCCCCTAGTGATGCACAAGGGTTCCAATTTCTCCACATCTTCACCAACATTTGTTACTTTCTGCTTTTGTTGTTTTGTTTTGTAATAGCCATCCTACTAGGTGTAAAGTAGTATCACATGGTTTTAATTTGCATTTCCCTAACGACTAATGATGCGGAGCATCCTTTCATATACTTGATGGACGTTTATATATCTGCTTAGGACAAATGTCTATTTAAGTCCTTTGGCCACTTTTAAATTGGTTGTTTGGTTTATTATTGAGTCTTATGAGTTCGTTATATATTCTAGGTATTAGTCCCTTAGCAGATATATAATTTGCAAATATTTTCTCCCATTCTGTAGATTGTGTTTTCACTTTCTTTGTAGTATCCTTTGATGCAAAAGTTTCTTTATTTTGATGAAGTCCAATTATTTATTTATTCTTTTGTTGCCGGCACTTTTGGTGTCATATCCATGAAATTGTTGCAAATACAATGTTATGAAGATTTTCCCCCAATGCTTTCTTCTAAGAATTTTGTATTAATAGTTGTAGTTTTTGAGTTCAAGTTTTTGACTCATTCTGAATTAATTTTATATATAGTGTAAGGCAAGGGCCAAACTTCAGTTTTTGCATGTGGATATCAAGTTTTCCCGGTACCATTTGTTGAAAAGATTGTCTTTTCCCCACTGAATAGTCTCAACACACTTGTCAAAAATCAGTTGGCCATATATGTGAGGGTTTATTTCTGGGCTGAGAGCTGATATTTTAAGGACGAACAGGAGTTAAATTAATCTGGCATTTGAAGTCTCTTTGGGGTGATTCTGAGTTATTCACTTTACTCTGGTTTCTCCGGCAGAATAACACAGGGTGACACTAAATCCATTCTTCTTTGTCATCTTGCAACCAATGTAAGTCATAAATATGCCACTTTTTATTCTTTCTAGTATCCAACAGGTAGCAGTGATTCAGAAAAACACAACTCCCAAGGCTACATATTAATTCTCATAAGTAGTACAGAACAAAGTTGCAAGGAGGAAGAATGTAATTATCTAACAATTAGTGAAACCCACCTTGCCCGCAATAAACTTAGTAATTTACATTGCTATTAAAAACAGTATTAGAAAAGCTCCTTGCAAGCAATTAAAAGATTTGTGGAGGGAGAAGGGAAGAGGAGTTGGTGTTGTCAACTGGGGATTTAATGAGAGTTAACATTGGAAATTTCTGTAATTTATACTAATTATATTTAAAATTTTGTATTCTCTGTCAAATGTCTCTTCCTCATAAATCTACTTTGAACAGAATGAAGAAATATATCTGGTTAAGAAATATACTCTATTTTCCAATATGGAAATAAACAATTTCATGTCTTCACTTAAAGTGATTAAAGTCTTTAAATCTGCATTTTTATGATTTTTAAAAATCATCTTCCATTTTCACACAGCATCTTCTTAGGTTTGTAATATATAAAAAGTGGGCTCATTTCTGAGTTACCTTTTCATGATTGCTGCTTTCGCTACACAAAGACTGAGATGAAGCTTTGAAATTATTGCTTGTAAGAGCCTAATCAATGTTGCAGACAAGTCAACATTATCTTCCTGTCTCTCCTTGGGTTGTGAAGGTGCAGGAAAGAGATGAGGAGGGAGGAGAAGAGGTGTGGAACGTGGTTGAGTGGCAATTTTCTCCTTCTAATTATGTGTGTCTGTGTTTGTGTGTGTCTATTTATACTCCATGGTTTAAATATTTCAAAATTATACATTTAATTTTAACAGCATTAATTTGTACTGTCACTACTGTTTCCATTGCTTTGAGAAATTAAAGGGTCAGGTGTCCCCCAAATATTGTCTCTTTTATAGAAATATGTCTAGAAATTCAATAGATAACAGTTTATGTATACTATAAAATGGGAAAGAGATGTTTTGTTACTGCTACATGAAGAAATTTCACAGCACACTTATTCCATTGACTTACCATAGAAATTGTTCTAGAATATTATGCTTATTAGGACCTTGTACTTGGTTTGACATCTGTCACTTTAATTATGCTTTCTATATTTTAATGCTTCCTGTTATCTTTTATCTGTTTTGCCTTTGGACGAATGAACTATGTCCATTTGCTTTTATCTGTGTCTCATAAGGTTAACATCCTATTTTAAAGATAATCTTACATGATTATCTTAAAACATTAAAATTATTTTTACCTAATTATGCCAACAATAACTATTGACTTCCTCTGATGGATGTCAAGAAATTTATCACCGATGACATCCATGTCTTTGCTATTACTCTCTTATATTTTGCATTATATTAACCTGGATTTTTAAAATACTCTTTTAAAAAGAGACTTACTTTTTATATTTACATTTGGTATTTTACTTTTGTTGTCATAATTACTCTCAATTACTTAATTTTCCTCTTATTATTGGTTCGTGATTTGCAGGTTTGTGTTTTGTTTTGTGTTTTATTTATCCCACGATTTTAGATAGTTTAGGTGATTACAACCACTTTTTTCAATCACAACTTTCCTAATGAGGACTGCAATTGCTTATTCATCTCTTAATTGTTCAGAGCACATTTGTAATGTGTTTTGCTGGGAAACAGACTTGAGTGGCAAATTTTCTAAGAATTGCAGATCTGAAAATGGCTTTATCTTGCCTTTTGAAAATAATAAGCCCTTGGCTAGAGATATAATGTTTGAGTCCATATCCATTAGAGATGTATGAAACTCCAAGTAACAAAAATTGCAATCACAGGTGATTATTTTTCTTGCTGCAAGAAGTCTGTATGTGGTCGCTAGCTTTGGCTCAGAAGCCAGTATTGGTGTGCTGTAGCCCCAGCCATCGTGTCTGTGGTAGCTAGCATAATGGTCTCAAATATGCTCACATCCTAATCTTTGGGACCTGTTAGCATGTTAGGGCATTGGAGGTTGCTAATTAGCTAACTTTGTGATGGGAGATTATCCCAGATTATACAGGTTGGCCTGATCTAATCCCATAGGCCCTTAAAAGTGGGAGAGGGCGGGCCGGGCGCGGTGGCTCACGCCTGTAATCCTAGCACTCTGGGAGGCCGAGGCGGGTGGATAGCTCAAGGTCAGGAGTTCGAAACCAGCCTGACCAGGAGCGAGACCCCGTCTCTAAAAAAAAAAAAAAAAAAAAAAAAAAAAAAAAAAAAAAGTGGGAGAGGGAAACAGGGATGCAACATGAGAAGGACCCAGCCTGAAGTTGCTGGATTTGAAAATAGAGGAGAGGGCCATGAGCTAAGGAGTCTAGTGGTGGCTTCTAGGAGCCACACTGGGAAAGGCAAGGAAATAGATTGTCCCTAGCAACTCCAAAAGGAACACAGCCCTGCCAACACCCGGGGAGACCCACCTCAGACTTTTGACCTCCAGAACTGTAAGAAATAATAAATTTGTATTGTTTTCAGACACTAAGTTTTGTCGTAGCATTGATAGGAAACTAATGCAATGTCCAAGTGTTTTTTTCAAAGCAAGACAGAGAGAAAAAGGCACACCAAATATGTCTTTTTATCAGAAATCCAAAAAATTTCTCAGAAATGCCCCCAGCAGAATTCTATTTTCTTTGAGTGAACCATAATTAAATCTTGTATCTACTCCTAACGGTAAAAAAGGCTAGGAGGGCAATGATTTAGCTTTTCAGCTTCAAGCTGGGGTATCTAAGAAGGAAGTTGGGAATGATTTTTGAAAGCAAATCAATAGTGTTACGTTATCCTTTTCTTCGGAAAATTCTGAAGATATTACTCCTTTACTCTCATTAATGGATGCCTCAGGGAAGAAATATTAATTTTTCTTAATTTTAACTCCTGTTAAAAGTAAACTGTGTGTATGTGCGCGCTTGTGTGTGTGTATGTGTGCGAACTTATAAGGTACTGACTGGAAAGTATTTACTAGAATATATTATATCTTGCCATTGATTTCTGCTTATTAGTTTTACTTAGAAAATGGCAAAAGTTTTCAGTCTTATGGCTTTTTTCAGTTAATTCAATTATTTAATAAATATTTGCTGGCCAGGCACAGTGTCTCACATCTGTAATCCTAGCACTTTGGGAGGCCAAGGTCAAAGAATCACTTGAGGCCAGGAGTTTGAGACCAGCCTGGGCAACATAGCAAGACCCCATCTCTACAAAAAATAGAAAAATCAGCCAGTTGTGGTGGCATGCACTTGTAATCCCACCTACTCATGGAGCTGAAGCAGGGGGACTGCTTGAGCCCAGGAGTTTCAGGTTGCAGTGAGCTATGATGACAACACTGCATTTCAGCCTGAGCAACGAAGTGAGACCACCTCAAAAAAATTAAAATAAATAAATAGATATTTGTTAAATATTTAATATATGCCAGGTGCTAAAATAAATTTCTTTAATTTTGTCTTTGTGCTTTTTTTTTCCTCTTGTGGATTTGATCTTCTCATTCTGGAATTATTGTTATTTTAAGGTCAGATGTATTTGATCTTTCTTTTCATTCTGGAATTATTGTTATTTTAAGGTCAGAATTCCCTACTGTATTTTCCAGACCTTTAACATTCTTTGTTATTTAAAAATTGATCTATTTATGTCGCACATCTTGAATGTCTTTCAGGTTATTTGATTTTTCACTAGTTTGTGTTTCTTGGAGTTTTAAGTCATTTTTCTGCAAGCCTGAGGTTTTATTTTGGCTGTTGTGCTTTTCTTTTTTTTAAGCCCTTTTTTATCCCAACCTTTTAAAATAACTTGCACATCTGCTTTTAACTCGTTAAGAATATTAAGACCTAAAGTGAAAGAATATAGACCAGGAAGAAAGCAGAGAGCAGTGTGGAGCATTTATCAATCCTGTTCTGCACATGAGGACTGCCAAATATCTCATTGAAATCTAGAATGTTTTCAGCTCTTATTGTTTATGTCAGTAACTATAGAGGATTTATTTTTCTTTTGAGACAATGTTATAGTTATTTTAGAGAGAAGTTTGTAGCATTTCTATTCACTCCATTAACTTCCTGGACCATTTTTGAACATTAAAAATATATGTTAAAGATGATGATCTGGGGGAAAATAGCCACAAGGATGTCTTCTTATAAAAAGCCTCCTCTTTGCTGATTGCAAGGAAAGACGTAGATCACTGCGATCATTTTACCTCATTTGTGGCTGAGACTCCTGGTTGCCTGCCTACTATTCCGTCTCTCCTCTTCTCTTACTAACAGCCTTAATTTTATTTAGTGTTAGTAAATATTTTATTTAGTGTTAGCAACCTGGGATGCTTGCAGGTAGAGGTGGTCAGGTGACACAGTCTTGGCCAATAATATATAAGAAGTCACTGGGTACGACTTCCAGAAAGACTCTTCTAACAGTACTGACCTGGCTGGATATATGTCTTTAATTCTGTTCCCTTCTTTTTCTTGTCTAAAATTCATAGACATTATAACTGGAGCTCTAGCTGACACGTTGAGAACCTGAGAACAAGTCGTCACCCTAACGCTGGAGTCTTGCTGACCTGGAGCCTTCATAGTATTCCTGGCTTATTCATTTGTTTAAACCACTGTCATACAACTTTTCTGTTACATGCAGCTGAAGTCAATCCCTAACTAAGAAAAAAGCCATTCTCTTTCTCTCTGTGCACTAATACCTCTGAATACCTTTGTATTATTGCTTGGTTAAAGTAATGTCAAAGTGTAAGACTGATGGGTAAACTTGAAGACCATCATCCAAGGTATCCATCACCATTGTTCTACAAATCAGTTGCAATCTGGGTCTATCTTTCAAATAAACCATAGAAGAATTCCACAACACCCTCGAAATTTCTGAACAGAAAAAAAAAGAAGAAGAAAAGAAAAAAAAAAAGTTTAGTTGTATGCATGGGCATTTGACACTTTTATTGGCAAAATGTTTGGAGACCAGACTCCAGCTTTTGGGATCTAGGACTGAACCTAGAGGCCACAGGGTCTCAACCCAGCTCAGCAAAGGGCCGGGACACCTGTGCAGTCACCCACTGGTAACTATAACTTATGTTTTGGAAGAAAAGATCTGGGAGTGGCTCAGGAGATTCCTTTATTGTTGTTTACTGGAATTCTTATCACTGAAATTACTTGAAAAGCTCTTTGTTTATAATAACATCAGCTCATATTAGCTGTTCTAAGGGGAAATAAGGAAGAAGAAAATTGTACATCCTAGGGGAGTGATAGATATTGAGGAGAGAAAAGCCCAAGAAGGAGGCGAAAATGCAGGGAAAAAAACAAAACAGGCAGAATCAATCTAGGAGCTATCCATCCCACCTGGAGTTTTCTACTCAGGAGGTCCTTTTGGCTCCACATTTACATTATAGACTGTTGTGTGCCAGAGACAATGAATTCTGTAAGCCACAAACTTTATTAGGTCCTACACTTCAATACAAAACAAGCTTAAATATTGTGTTTTATTCGCTCATTATAAAACACTGCTAAGCACCTAATGTGTGTCAGTCATTGAAAAAATTAGAGCAAAGATTTATGTTCAACTTTAGAAATGAATTCATTATCTTCCTTTTTAAAGCTGCAGATTGCAGGAGAATTCAACAATGCATTCTGTGCTATCCCCCTACCATTAAAACTTGGTTTGATAATACAAATGAGATTATGATACCAGACCAATTGTAACCACAAAGTTAAACCTCTTCACATCCTAAGTACAATGGCATATTCTTTGAAACCTAGATGCCTTTCAGATTTTATTAACAAGAAAAAAATAACTACTTATAGAAGCTTTGAGCAGCAAAAATTTAATTTCAGTTATAGGCAAGTATTATGAAATAAGTCATACAATAGAAAGGAATACAGATATTTTTACTATAATATTACTACATGGTATATTGCAAATTACTACTGGAATTTCTGGGTCTTGTAAAGTAACATCTATGTTTTGGCTCTGTTGGTACTTTATTTTAACGTAATTTAGTTACATGCTTTATTATATTTTTTAATTTCCAATACAGCCATAGATTTCTAGCAATCAGGCAGGTTGTTAATATATCCACGGTGGTAAGTTATATAATAATATTGCAGACAATGTAAATTCAGGTTTCTTCACAAAAGTCTTTGAAGGTGTTGGAGATAACTGATTAGGAAATGAAAGGAGCCCTCTACCACTGAGTTTCGGAGCAAAGGGAAGAAACAAGATATAGATCCATCAGTGCAAGCGGAGTTGTTAATGAGGTTCAAATGCAGAATCATTAAACATGATTAGCTTATTAATTGAGTGCGGATATTAAGAGTAAACAACCCTCCGGCCAAGTGCGGACTAGTTCGGTAGCTTTCATCTTTCTTTCTGTCACTCATTCAGTCAATTCATTAAAGCCTGCCTGCCTCTCCGGGTGCCTCCTAAGGAGTGTCACTGTTTTGTTACTGTGCTTGTTGGCTCATAGATCTCTTTCACAACCTTCATTGGCTTCTGAATGCTCCCTCAGTACCAGTTTTGATCAGCTCATTTGCAGCTAATGCTTTAATAAACATGTCTTTGAATAAATGAAAGAAGTAGGAGAGCAAGATGGGACGGGGTGATATGGGGAGAAAAAGGGTCACGTGGAATTCCACCAGGTGCCTGTGTTCCCCGGAAGGACCAGCAGGTGGTAGCAGCACTTCGTGGGAAGGCCCCAGCCCAGCTCCGTAGGGCGAAACAATAGACCCCAAATCCAGTCCTCGGTTGGAGAAGAGGTTAGGCGTGGGAGGAAACATTTCTCCCCGTGGCACCCCCTCCGTTCCTTAAGCCTGCCTCCAGGCACCCGCTTGGAGCACCTTCCACCGCCTCTCCCCGGCGCATCACTGTGGGGAGGTCCCCTCCCGAGCGCCGGCAGGGGAGGAGGCACCCGGAGGTGCAGCGACTTGCCCAAGCAATGTCAGAGCCACAAACCCGGCATCAGGACTTCCCCTTTGCAACCCCAGGCTGCCCTGCCCCTTGGGGAGGATGGAGGGAGGGAGGTTGGAGCCAGAAGCCCCAGCGTTGATCAAGATGCAGACACGGAAAGGGAGAAGAGTTTCTGGCTAGCACAGAGACGCCTGCGAGGCAGCCGAACCTCCCCCGCCACCGCCCGAACCCTCGTGCGTTTCTCAGTTTGTCTTTCCCTCCACCCCTGCTTTTCCTTCCTTCTCTCTTTCTCAGCTCACGCCCACCTTAGTTCAAAGCTGAGTAGGAGCCCGGCTGTTTTAGTTCCTAGAGTTAAAGCCGACTAGGAGGGAGGCGCGAGGGGTGTGCTGGGCTTCTGCCCTGCCCTGGACAGCCTCGCTCCGCCAGTTGCGCTCCGCTCTGCGGTGTCCGATCCCCAAGGGATTTCGATCCGGCCGCTTCCCCGGCCCGCCGCCTCCAGGCCCCTCACGCGTGCCATCTCCCTGCGCGCGTCCCTCCCGCCCGGC
>VBSM01003176.1:5267851-5288649 GCA_008086735.1 Cheirogaleus medius | reverse complement strand
GTGTGGGAGGTGGCAGGTGTGGAAGGTGGCAGGTGTGGGAGGTGGCAGGTGTGGGAGGTGGCAGGTGTGGGAGGTGACCGTGTGCTGAAGCGTTAGGTGGCAGCTGTTCTCCTGCCAGGCAGCTGCCAGGCTCCTCTCCAGGGACAGGGCAGAGAACGGAGTGAGAGAAACAGGCGCTGCCTGTCCTGCCTCGGTAGTCCTCAGGCACCCGCCGGTGGCCGTCCTTCCCGCCTGTCTCCACGCTCCTCGATTGCTTCAGAATAGAGAACTCGAAAAACTCCTGCTCCTGCTTGCCTCTGGAGCCGAAGGCATGAATGGGATGAGGAAATTTTGTCCTCACAGGCATCCAGGACTTTAAAAACATGTCCCCTCCCCTAGATGTCTGTAAAGTGTTTTCCTGACAGGGTTCTGGGTTCTGGCAAGCACACGGGAATTGCACCCGAGGAACGGCCCTGCCCGCAGCAGGAGGGCCAGAGGTCAGCGTCCCTCCCCCGGGCAGCCAGACGAAATGCCAGATAATGTCAGGGTCCCGGTGCTGACGGGAGAAGACAAGGAGGGACAGTGTGAGTGAAGGCAGGGCTGCCTCAGTGGGTCCCCAGGGCAGGACAGGCCTCGAAAGAGCACAGAGAGGGGTTGGAGAGAGAAGGGCCAACTGTGGCGTCCAGGAGGCCTCTGGGCACACCTGAGATCACTCAGGGAAGAGCTGAGGAGACACTGTGATGTGGGGGTCAAGGATCATTCACTTCCCAGCCAGGCCCGCTTGTCTCTTAAAGATGAGAAATGTGCAAGTAGAGAGACGCTTTAACCAGGTCACCCTGAGCGGCGTCACACCGCCAACGGGCAGAGGTTGGGGGAGTGTGGCCCACCTCTCTCTGCCCGAGACGGCAGCCTGGCAGGGGCCACCCGGGGAAGGGCTGGACACACCTTCCGCATTTCGCTTGTGCCTCTTTGTTATCCCCGGGGTGGAGGCAGCGGCAATTACGGCCAGCTGGGCCTGAGGGAGCAGGGCTTGTGCAAGGCCGGCTGCAGCTAGAGGCCTGAGTGTGTCTGTCTGCACCTGCCTGTGCAGGGCAGGTATTTGTGACAGGGGTTCCCCTTGGTGACTCTCAAAGCACTGCTCTCTTATCAGCCACGCTTTCCCTCCTCGCTCTTTCTGCACCAGCTGCTCCCCATCCCCTTCCTGATCGAGCTATGGTGTCAGCTGAGGGGCTGGCACGACGTGCCACTAAGACACACCCTCAGTAGCACCCACCCCAACCACCACCGTGGCCTCCTTTGGCTCGTGGCTCTCTTAGGTTCGGGGCTAACCTGCGGCCAACTCAGCCTCTGCCTCCTCTCTCGCCTGCATGAGCAGAGCCCTGGAGAGCCAGGGCCCCTGAGGGCTGACGTGTGCAGGTGAAAACCCATTTTCAGTCCCCAGCTCTGCCATGGTATTAGCTGAGGAAACTGGCACATCGGGTGGCAATGACGATAAATTCCGACTTGTCTACCAGACACGGTTGTGACAATGAAATAGCACCATGCCTGTGAAAGCACTCGGGCCACTGAAGTTTTACTGATGTGAGAGTCATTGCAGTGTCTTGGCCTGTCCCTGTCCCCTTCTCTCATATTCTTGCTCCCTCTGGTTTTCCTCAGCCCTGTCCAGGTCCTGCTTTCTAGCTCAGGGATGAGAAGGAAAGGGAGAGAGACGGGTGTATCCAAGGCCGTGGCTCCACGGAGGTGACCCTGGCCCAGTCCTGAGAGCCTCCCTTGTGCCCCTGAGTCAGAGAGGGTAAGCACCCCAGTGGGTGGTTAATTCCTTCTTCCAGGGACTGTCAGACCCCCACCCCTCATCCCACAGGCCCTCACTTTCCCTCTCATCTCCCCACACAAACCACATCCAGAGACGGCAGCTGCAAAGGGAGGGTTGAACCAAGTGGTTCCTTCTTTACCCAGGTGGAAGTCTCTGTCTCTTCCCCTCCTCACTCTCCTCCTCCACGGGTGACCCTGGCGAACCTGGTGGGAGAGAAGGAGGGAAGTCCCAGGCCCCGTGGTCTCCGTGCCAGCTCCTCTAGGACTCAGGTCAGCGATCGCTCCCTCCCTCTGGGTCCAAGGCCAGCCAGGATGGGGGTGCTCAGGAAAGGAGGGTGGGAATGGCTGGGGACACAGGGGCCTTTGCCACGCACACCACGCCCTCCCCTCCATCCCAGCTGCTGCTCCAGTTCCAACTTCTTCAGGCCAATTAATACTTCAAGAGCTCTTTCTCTGTGTGTGGGCTGGGGACTGAGAAACACCCCCACCCCATGGGGCACGGGGCACACACACATCTCCCTGCCACCTTCCCTGTTCCCCATCGCCTTCTGGGCCCCTCTCCTGTGCACTGTCCCACCTTTGCCCCTGGGACGAAATATACCTAATAAATAGCTCACAATTCCCTTGGCCTGGCTCATTCCTTACAAAGCGCTGTTCAACATGCACTCTACACCAGGTACTCCAGCGGGGGAAGGAGAATGTGCTGTGATTTAGCCGCTTCCTTTGAGACCTCCAAGGGGGAGAAATGGGTAAGTAACAGGACACGTAAAGCAGAATAAATCTTTATGCTCAGGGCATGAGGAGAGGGAAGTGGGAGCACATAGGAGCAGGGACCAGCTCTGGCTGGGTGGGGTCGGGTGCAGAGGGGAGAAAAGAGGACATAGGACATTTGAGTTGGGCTTTGAGGGATGAGCTGGAGTTCACGAACCTGAACTGGAGCAGTTCAACAAGTTGACAGTGTACGAGGGAGTTCACAATTTAAACAGTCTCTTCAGTAGGGATGGGGTGAGGTCCACGGAATGGGCAAAACAGACATGTACCTTGTGCAGGTGGTCACGGTCTCAGATTGGACTAGCTCCAGTGCCATGGGTGGCGGGGTTTGCTCACCAGAGGGTAGGCTGCTCACTGAAGGGGCTTCAAGACAGACAGACAGCCACAGGAGAGAAGAATGAGGGGATGAGAGCAGCTAGTGCTGCATATTTACCACGAGCCAGGTGCTTTGCACACCTGTCGCATCTAACTCTCAGGAGCCTGCGAGTTAGCTGTCGGCACCCTCCTCTTGCAGACGGCAGGCAGGGCTCAGAGAGGGTGAGTTCCCTGCCCAAGGTCAAGTGACTACTGATGTGCTCATTTTGTGGACAAGGAACCTGAGGCTCAGAGAAGTGGACTACTTTGCCCAAGATCAATCAACCAGTAATTAGCAGAGCCCACTCTTGAACCCAGATTTACCTGGCCCCAGGGCCTGCGCTTCCACTATAAGATTCAGACCTCCTGAGCTAATGCCTCTGCCAGAAAGCTACTTCCTAGATGCATTCAATTTCGAATTCTCCACCCAAACAAAAGGATGAAACATGACTTACATTCATGTGATACTTTACAGTGTGTAAAATCTTTTCATGCCCATTATCTCCTTTAATCCCAACAACAACCCCATAAAGTAAACAGATCAAGTATTAGGTGTCCCTGTTTTACAGACAAGGAAACTGATTCTCGGAGAGATTGTCTGATTGAGGTCACAGATTTCACCAGCACAGAGCAGGACAATGACCCAGGACCTCTGGGATCCTGGAGAGACCTGTCTCCACAATGGCTCCCTCATCCGTATGGACAACAGACAAATCCAGATGCAGGTAGCTGAGGCTGCCCTCTCTACAGTCTGGAACAAGGATGAACACAGAGAATGGAACTAAATGACACTTCTCAGTCTCTAAGTTCACGGGCACTTGCATAGCTCTGACAATAAGTGTGTTTTAACACGTTCCATCAGCCACCCTCAGTGATGGGCACACAACCTCAGCCACAGAATCACACCCTGGCACCCTCAGTGTTGACTCCTGGGAAGCCCTGTGCTGTGATGTTTCCTTCTGCACTCTGGTCTGCGTGCATCAAAGTTGGGCCCAGCCCTGACTGCAAAATCGTTCCTGGATTTCCCAGTAGCTTGGAGACTCATGAGTCCCTCAGGCATTCCAGAATCAGCTGTTAGAGTTGGGAACCTCAGCAAAGCCAGAAGGACATAGAGGAGGAGTAGGAAGAGGAGGACAGAGTAAAGGAGGGTAAGTGGGAGCCACAGCAGGAAAACTGCCCCAGGCCACAGCAGGCAGCTCTGTGATGACACGGATGATTAGGTAAACAGACCCCTATCAGGAGATCATTGCATACTCCGGCAAATGAACCCCTTCCCTACCTGCCCTGTGCAGGTTCCAGCGCACACAGGCTCAAACAAATCCAGGTGGCACATTCCAAAATCCACACTCCTGAGTGCACAGGGCTCCTCAGGAGGGAACCTTGCCCCGTGTTCCAGGAATCAGGTGTGGTGGGGTCAGGGGAGGTGGGGAAATCGTAGAATAGCTAAAATCCTTTTGTAAAAATTTCCTAGTTCCTGTTATTGTGGTGGCTGACTAGGGACCTTATGCTCTTGGTGCCTAGGTAGGTCCAGAATTACCCAACAGCCATGTGGAGAACGTCCTGTTTGGCTTCAGTCCCTCCCTTGTACCCAGCGGGAACACCACCTCCTGCCCCCCTGGGCTCCTGCTCCCCTGGGCTCCTGCTTCTCCGCCCTCCTCTCAGCCTCCCACCGCACCCTGCTCAGGTATCTGCCGCAGGATCTGCCCAATCCCTGGTGCCCTGGCGTGGCGCGGCCCCGCAGTCCAGGGGGAGGCCGGGCCACCTCTTCCCTGGACTGCATCAGAGGGTGAGGCCACAGGCTGCAGCTGGGGTGGGGGAAGTTTGCATCCTGACTCACTGGTGCTCCCTTTCAGCCCCTAGATTCTCAGGCATTTCCTCCTCCTCTGTTCTCCTCCTGCCTTCCTCCTGGGTCTCTCTGCCCTGGACTCAGCCCCACACCTCCAGGCAGAAGCACGCTGGCTTGTTCCCGGCATCTCCCCCCTCCATGGTTTGGGCACGTCGCACACACTGAACAATTACCCCTACTCTTAAACAAGTCTGGCCGTTTGCTTGGTTTTTTTGATTGAGGTGGTGGGGTGTTTGGGTGAGTGCTAGCCTTAAATAAATAGAATTCAAAGGAGTTCTTATCACCGGCTACCCTCTCACTGAGTTTGTTGGGTTGGGGAGAGAAGACTAAGAAATGCAGGTAGGGACAAACTGGGGGAAGACTGGAATCAAATGCTGCCCTGCAGGGCTGCAGCTCGAAGGCTGTGGTTAGCAGACTGAATATGGGCTTTGGGACAAGGGTTTTGCTTTGGGTTTGGAGTTTTAATAGCCATGATGGGATCTGGGTTAATGGCTGGGTCCTGTCTCCTGAGCCCCAACCAGTGCTGTGTACTCTGGGCTCAGTGGTCTCACATCCCCCTTCCACACCCCCCGGCTTAGAGTCAACAACCAGGTCCTTGCCAAGTAAAAACAGTCGGTGCTATGGAGCTCAGTGTCTGGGGACACTGCCCTGGACTGGAGAGCCAGCCCAGTCTCACCTTGTCAGAGGGACCACACACCATGTCCTCTCCCCAATCTGTGGCTTTCCAGAGCTCTGGGAGTCCCCATCGTTGGGGAGGTTCACCCAGGGTGTAGGATCACAGAACCCGCCACTTGGCCAGAGGATGATCAGAAGCTGTGTCCCATGCCCTGCCTGCCTTCTCTCTCCTCGCTGCCTCGAGGAGCATCTGCCAGTGTGGTTCAGGGACTCAGCCAGACTCAGCCGGAGAGTGATGAGACCTTCCTGACGTAATGAAGCTTGAGCACCATCCCTCCCGTACCTGGGAGCTGAGGGGGCTGCCTGGGGAGCAGAGAGTGGATAAAGGAACAGGGAACTTAAGATGCAGAGTTGTTACTTTTGCAGATGAGGCTACTAAAACGTAAGTGACTTGGCCAAGGTCAACCAAGTGATTTCTGGCAGATTTGGGGTTAAAATGCAGCTGTCCTGACTCCAAATCAATTGTCCTCTCTGTTTCATCCCTCCCAGAAAGCCAGCCCACCTCACAGCAGGTTCAGCTCACGTGTAAAGCTCCTCTGGGGGGGAGGGGCTGCAGCCTCTCTTCCTGCTTAACTTTGGTGCCTGCAAGAGAAGAGAGGGGCCCGGGTATAGCGGGATGGAGAGGACTGGCATGCAGACTGGAGAGGGAGAAGACCTCAGGGTCTGGGAGGAACAGAGACCGAGAGGGGCAGAGATAGAGGCCCGGGCATCCGGCCAGCAGGACCCGAGGCTTGGTGCAGGGGAAGGCTGTGGACTTTGACATGTGCCAGATCTCCAGGGGGGCCCACGCCGGGGCTGGGTGGGGCAGGTCAGAGCTCTGTGGGGCCCCCTCTCACAAACCCAGGAGGGACCGTAGCCATCCTCCCCCAACCAGCACTCGGCCTCTCCCCACCCCCATCTCCTGATGGGGGACTCCAGAATCAAGATGCTCAAACTCATGGAGAGGGTAAGGGAGGGCCACAAACTACGTGAGTCCTCTCCAGGTGGGACCAGACTTCCACTGCAGAGGTGGGTGGCAGGGGAGGGGCGATGGACAAGAGGAGGGGAGGGCGCTCCCCTGCATATGTCCATATGTGCCCTTCATCACGTTCTGCACAGAGATGGGGGGCCAGGAGGACTAAATGCCTGTGGATTTTGAAATCTACAGACTACTGGGAGAATGCCAGAAAACAGACACATACACACAATTGTTCCAAAACATTGCTATAATGTATTGATTCGGGTTGACATAAAACACACCATGCATAAATTTGTGTCAATTCATGTGCACACGCACATCTGAGCAGGTGAGCTGGCTGTGCATTGCCCCCCCTCCCCGTGCCCCATCGCCGACTCGGCCCTTCTACCACCTTCCTTGGGGCCCCTCCCCAGGCCTTGCCCAGGAAGCCTGTGGAGTCTGCAGTTCCGTATACAATGCACCCAGGGGGTTAGGGGGGCTTGGGACTGAGAGGTTATAGGAAATGAGGGCTTGGGGCAAAGATGGGCCTGCGACTCCCAACTGGGATGAGAACAGGGGACTAGGGACTAAAATCACATTTTGGGGAAAAGTACGTGAGAATTCAGCAACAAATTAGACCTCTTGACCTAGGAAAGCCGAAGTGACCTTGCATACACTTGAAACGTGACTCATATTTCTTTAGCATCACAGGATGTTTGAGTTGAAAAGGACCTCGCAGGGTTTCAGCACTAAGGGCCACCTGGGGAGCGACAGAGCCAGCCCTCGGGCCCAATTCACAGGGCTCCCAGTCAGACGTCTCAGCAGGGCCCTGTCCGTCCTCCCCGCCCGGGAGGTGCTCACGACATGTATGCGCTGTCACCGGCTCCGTTGCAGGCTGTGTGAGTTGGCACCCAGGGCCCGTGAACCCAGTGACTGGAGCGAAGTCCAGGCTTCGTGAGCAGTGCTGCTGACCTCACCGCCCCGTGCTGGCTCCATCCCTGAAGCACCTGGGCCCGCCCCGCCAGCCCTGCTTCCTGGACAGACGGTGTCTCCTTCGCCCCGGGCTGCAGGCACAGGCAGGCAGCGAGCAAGAGGAACAGGACAGATGGAGTCCAGGGGGCCGCAGAGGGATCACTCAGTCATAGACACAGGCACGCACACGCACAAACACAACACACACGTGCACACCACACACGCGACACACGACTCACACCAGATCACACACACCCCTACCCTACACACCACACACAACACACAGTGCACACCCGACACATGCAAACACACTACACACCACACACATGTGCGCACCACACAACACCACACCACACATACCGCACACAGACACACTCACCACCACACACGCAGCACACATGCTGTACAACACGCTACATAAATATATACCACACACACAGCAAACACGACACACAACACATGCGCCCACACACACAGGCTCCAGCACAGAGACTAAAACTAAGAGAGCAGAGATACACTGCACAGCGACAGAGGCAGTAACAGAGGAAAAACTGAGGGAAACATAGAAAGACATAGGACAAACAGAAAAAGAGACAATGCTAGAAAAAAATATATATGTACACACATACACACACGCACATACACACACTTTTTTGGCTCTAAGTCAGTGGTTCTCAATTAAGGATGATTGTGCCACTCAGGGAACATTGGGCAATGTCTGAAGACATTTTTGGTTGTCACGACTGAGGGGAGGGACATGCTACTGTCACTTAGTAAACGGAGGCTCGGATGCTACTAGACATTCTGCCATTGCTACGATAGCCATCACAGAAAAGAATTATTGGTTCCAAAACATCATCAGTAGTGCCCAGGTCGAGAAACCATGCGCGAAATGCTGAACACAGCGTCCAGCAGCTCCTGTGCCCCCAAGCAGGACTGTGGCCCTGTCCTGCGGGGACTGACATCTGCACACACATACCTTTGCAACCGCCTCCAGCCCCCACGTGCAGGGCCTGCAGGGCGCCAGTCCTACTCTGGGGCCCTCAGTGAATCCTGAGGACCTAATTTTCACTGAGAGTTTGAGGCTCAGCCCAAGGCATGAAGATCTGGTTAGAACCACCCGTCCCAAGCAGGTCAACGCAACACAGATCTGTCCTCCCTCTCATGAAGCCGGACCCCTTCAGTGCTCCCCAGGGCTCGGTTGGAACCACCAGGAGGTCAGGGCAGCCTAGATTTCAGTCCACTCGCTCATCATTATGGATGAGACCATTGAGAGGGACAACAGTGACTTGCTCAGCGTCACAAAAGCCTCCTTGAATTTGGAGCCTGGCCAAGGGGGTTGGAGAGGGTGTGATGGCAAGTCTCACAAGATGAAGCCAGCCCCCGTGACCACCCTCCATGAGTTCTAATCTCCTCTCACGCCCCTCACCCCCAACACTCCCTGACTTGGGGTCACAGAACCGACTGCTGTCGGGAGGTACCCCCCAGGGTGGCACAGCAGGCCTGGGAGTGGGGAGGGGGCTGTGCCATTCCAAGGAAGGAGGAGGGCCAGACCATCCTTCCTGTCCCCTGGGAACCAGTGCTCTGGGAAGGGACAGGGTATGTAGTTTCCAGTGTGAGCCTGGGAGTGAATGGGGGTGCCGTTATGAGCCCCTGGGGGGCCGCCCACCCCAATGACCAAGCACACGAGGCTGAGTGTGGGGACAGAGGGAGCATTGCTGCCAGAGCTTGTATCCCCCAAACTCCCCTCCCCCATCCCTGCAGCCCCTTTGAGCCTGTTCTCAATTGTCCCCCTGTGGGCTGACCGCGCAAAGGCAGCACCCGCTGGAGGAAGCTGATGGAGGTTAAGAAACTTGGAAAATGACTTCGTCCACCCATCCTGTCCTCTGCAGCTGCCCTCTCCAGCCGGACAAGCACTCTATGCATTGTCCCCTCCCCCAGCAGGGACTGACCTGGGGTCTCGCCTGGAGCTGGGTAGAGCAGAGGTGGGTGGGTCGGCCAGCAGACAAGCTAATGGGCACAAAGGTCCTGGGTTCAAGGTTTGGCTCCGAGCGCCATGCCCCCACCCAGCCTGAACCCGCTGACCTGGCGGGTGGGGACGGCGCTAATCAGGCTGCTCTGTTTGCTCAGGGCTGCTCGGCCTGGCCGTGGGCCCAGCAGCGGGAGCACAGGCAGCTTTCCCTTTGAAGGTGGCCCTTCTACCCCCACCCCTCAGCGAGCATCCCCTCCCTACACACACGCTGGTGCGTGCACAGCCCCCAAACCACACATGCAGTGCATAACACACACACCACACACGTGCACATATGCACCATTAACAAACAACACACATCACATGCCGCACACACCCTACAGACATACACATGGCACATGTACAACACACACACATCACACATACCACCACAGGCCACATACACATGCCGTACACACACCATACACAACATACACATACCACATGTATCATATACACACACAACACATACGACACACCACACAACATTCATACACATATATCAATACACCATACATACACATACCAAACCACACACACATTACACATCCCACATGTGCACACCATAAACACACAACACATGTCACACGCCACACACACCATATGTACGTAGAACACAATACAACACACACACCACATACCATACTCCTATGTATAACACACCCATATCACACATACCATCACATCACACACACAAACACACCACAAATGCACATACACACACAACACCTACATACTATACACATCACTCACATGACACCCCGCACACCACACACCTACACGTACACACATGCTGTGGGCACGCATCGCACACACTCACGCATTGCACACACTCACACACTCCCCTCCTTGGCCTGCACAGCTCTGACTCAGAGACAGGGAAAAACTGACTCGGAAGCCAAGAAGCGACCCCCAGGCCTGGGACTGAACACGCTGCGCCGCGGCCAGCCGCTCACCCCTGGCCGGCCGGCGGGCGGTGGGACACGGGTAACCCCGGCCTCTGCTGCTTTCCAGTGGGCAAGCTGAACTGCATGACTTTTAGGATGGCTTCCAGCAAGTTCTACGCTGTGGGACGAGGATGGGCTTGCGCTGTATGGTGTCACTCTTCCGTGTGACGTGCAAGTCACTTCGCCTCTCTGGAGCTCTGTGCCAGCAGGAGGGAGGGAGGGTGGTGGGAGGAGGAAGGTGGCGTGGAGTCAAGGGGGCTTGACTCTCACCTCTGCCACTTCTATGACCTTGGGACATTGCTGTACTGCTGATGCCCGTCTCACACGTTTGTTGTGTGTTTACGGGGAACGCGCAGTTCAAGGGCCCAGCACGCCGTAGCAGGTGAATAAATGTTGTCTCCGCTGGAAGGCTGACAGATTAAATACTGGCACAGTTTGGGACGTATTCATACTAAAAAATTCTTTGTTGTTTACTCAAAATGCAAATGTGACTGGGTGTCCCATGCTTTCTCTGGCGTCCACCCCACTTACGTGGCATTGTGGAGGGTCCCCTGAGCTCAGGGAAGGGATCTGCCCACAGCTAGATTCTGTACCCTGGCTGGAGAGCGAAGAGTGGATTTTACGTCTTTAAAGGGTTGTTAAAAAAACAAACAACGAAGAGTGTATATCAGAGACTGTGTGCAACTTGCAAGGCCTGGAATGTTTACATGTATTATCTGGCCCTCTGCAGAAAACGTTTGCTGACCCAAAGTTGGTGAGGGGCTGCAAGGGGACTCTGGGAGAACTAAGAATCCTTGCTCTCTATGCCTCTTCTGGGCCAGGCAAGGGATTAACCTGGAAGAGTCAAGAAAATCCAAGTCCCCAGGACACAAGGAGGGGGATGGCAGACAGTGGAGGGGAAGGAGGTGGCGGAGATGGCAATGTGAGGACTGGGGCACACTCCTGGGCCCCTCTGTCCTGGGAACGGGCTGCCTAGACTCCTCCCCTCCACCCTGGATGCCTGGAGTCTCTCAGGCTGGCCTGACCTGTCCAGGCCTTTCCAGAGGTCACCCAAAGTCCAGGGCAGGCCTGGCCAATCTCTTCCAAGGCTTCCCCTGCCCTGCTGTGACTTGGCCCTGGGGGCAGCAACAAGACCAGGGTGGAGAAAGAATCGGGGGTTGACGCAAGGCCCCTGTGGTAGGCAGGTCTGAGGCCTGTCTCTTTAAATCTCAGGTAATTTGGGAGGAGGGAGGGAGTGTCTGAGCTCCTGCTCACTCCCAGCGGCAGCTCCACAGTCCCGGCTGGCTCTGCCAAGTGTAACAAACTCGGAGCCCTCTCCAGACTGGCTGGGGCAGCCACGGCCACAGGGAGACTCCCCGGGGAGCTCACCCTGGAGGTAGGAGACGGGACCTCTACAGAGAGAGGACAGGCCGGCCCTTGGGGGGGCCAACGTGGCCCCGAGGCTGAGTCCAGTCAAGGTCTGGCCTCAGCCTCAGCCCCCCAAGGAGCCGGCCCTACACCCCATGGGGTTGCCACTGCCCAAGGAGAAGGGGCTAATTCTCTGCCTGTGGAGCAAGTTCTGCAGATGGTTCCAGAGACGAGAGTCCTGGGCACAGAGCCGAGATGAGCAGAACCTGCTGCAGCAGAAGAGGTAAGCCTCTCCCCGCCTGCCCCCTCCCCAGCCACAGTGCTACCCCTCACCCCCTCGCACCTCCGTCTTTGTCTGCCACCTCTTTGTTAGGCTGGACAAACTCTGCTACCAGGCCTGGACTGGCTCCTTGGGAGCGTTTTGTCTCAAGAGATCTCAAGAGCCCTGGCCTGCGGTGCTAGGGCCCCAGGAGGCCAGGTGGGGAGGAGGGGGCGGGGATGGACACAGGTGCTCACTATCTCTCCGGTCCGATTCAATCCAGCCTCTTGCGAGCACCTCACTGGGCCTTGCAGGGGTCTGGCATCACAGCCCCTGCACCCAAGAGGTGCTGGCAGGTCAGGACAATGTCTGATATGTCTCTGCTCCCAGCCTCTGGAACAGTCTCTCTGGCAGAAACACACGGTATATACATGCATGCATGTGGGAATGAATGAACAATTGAATGAATGAAGCGAGAGAGAACTGTAGACACCAGTAACCACAAAATAAAACAAAATGGGAAAAACGGTTATCATTCCTATGTGTTTATCTCATCAGACATCAGGGAAGGCCCTGCTGTATGCCAGGCACGGGGGGTGCCTAGGAAGGAAGACCAGGAAAGCTCTCTGGGGGGCAGGGGTGCAGGTGACCTGCCAAGATACCAGATGTGTTAAGGGCCGCTCTAACCCACTCTCTCCTTCAGGTTGGGGGACTCGAGAGGCCCTAGAGCTCAAGCCCTAAGGAAATCTCACTTGCTGCTTCCAGCGCCCCAAAACTTTCCTAAACTCATGGGTACTTCCTCCACCCTTGCAGCATGTTAGGGTTAGGAGCAGGAGAGGAGGGGAGATCCGGAGAACCCGGGGCCACCCTGTGCGCAGTCTCTTCCTCAAGGTCCCTACTGGATTTTTCCGCCCACTTGGTGGCACGCTAGAAGGAAGTCCTGCAGGCCGGGGCTCTCCCTGGGCCGCCAAGGAGGCAGATGCTATGTCTCTTCCTAGAGGAAAGCCTGAGGTTTTGTGTCTGAGGGTTTTTCTCCATCTCCAAAAACAGGCCTGCCTTGTCCTGACCAGGAGGCCTCCTGGGCCCTTGTGTTTTCTTTTGTTCCAGGACGGGGCTGGGGATGTGCTCCTTCTGTGAGCCGTGGCTTCCTGTCTCTCACAACAGCCACCCACCTGGGAGAGCGGGGACTGGGGACATGTCTGGCTGGTGACGTGTTGGGGCGACAGGGGCAACAGAACGGCATTGTTGTCAGAGCATAGGTGTCACTGGCTCCACGCATCCGTCTCCCACTCTTAGGACCCCGGGGCTGGGGGAGCCAGGCACAGAGCACAGGCAGGCCCAGGGGCTTGGAAGGGGTACTGAGGGTGCCTTGTGTGCTGACGACAGGGGAGGACAGAGCGGAGGCCTTGGGCGGGAGGTGCAGCCTGGGTGAGGATGGGCTACTTCCAGGCATCTTGTCTGCCCAACAACTTCTCAAGACCATCTGGGGAGGAGCCTCCTTTGTAGTCTTGGGTTAGGAAGGCCTGATGCCACCATTTGGGGGGGGATCCTCCTCATTTCCTGATCTCCCCATCTGCTTCCACAGTTTCTCGGCCCACTTCTTCTTGGACGCCAGGTGCCCAGAGTATCGGGAATATTGACACCCCGCTGGGGTGGCACTTCCCAGAAGGACACTGAGACTGCCTGGGCAGGGAGGTCCCCAGTCCGTGCAGCCAACCAGACACAGCGAAGACGTGGGGACAGCCAGTTAAACATGGGATGCCATGGAAGTAGGAACAGTATGGACGGGGAGGGGGCCGATGGGAGTGAGAAGCAGGTGACGGACTGAGAACCGGCAGTCGCTGTTCCAGCTGCTGCCACCACCTGCCTTGTGTCCTGTAGTCCCAAAGCCAGGGGGACTCAGGGATTTGTGGGGTGAAGTCGGGCAGGATTCCCAGAGGAAGAGGGTGGCTTGTGAGAAGGGAAGGCTTTAAGATTTCTCCAGGATGGTTGGGAATCCAAAACTCCTCTCTCTATGGTAGACTTTTCTTGGGTCTTAACATACAGCCCCCTCTGCTTAAATCCACACTGTCGGGACCTGAGCTGAGCTGTCAGCTTTCTCCCATTTCTCCAGATCATCTCTCCCTTAGATTTTCTCATTTCCTGATATTAAAGGCATTAAACATTTATTAAGCATAAGGCACTCCACCAGGTTTGCAGAAAATAAATATGACACATGCCCTGATCTCAAGGAGCTCACGTTCCAATAAGCAAAATTCACCAATCAGCAAACACTTGGGTTAAGATGAGCCTGGTGAACTTCACACAAAGGGTCTAAGCGAGTGTCTGGGAGCAGAGAAGAGGAAGCCATGGTGTCTGATTGTGGCTGCTATGGGTGTGCTTGGCAGCTTCATGGAGGCTGCCCCCCCCGCCCCCCATGCTGGGGCTTTGTGTCCCCAGGGAGGCTGCCGAGGGCAGGCAGTGCACACCGAGGGGTTTCCTGGGGTCAGGTGGAGACCTGTGTGAATGTATGTGAATTGAAGTGTCTGTGAACAGTCAGCCCAGGGACTCCGCAGTATATCGCGCACGCCCGTCTGGGCAAACACATACACACACGTCTACTTACATGCATAAAAGGAGTCCCGGCGGTTAGGAAGGCGGCCTGGCTCCAAGTCTCTAAACAGCCACTTTCCCCAGGGCTTTGCCTTCTTTATGCCACTGCCAGGAACCTGCACTGGAGGGAGGTGGCTCTCGAGCCGAGCGCCAGGTGTATGCCTCCTCCCCACACATGGCTGCTCTTTCCTCCATCTGTGGCCACGGCTGGGGCCTGCCCCCACCCCCTAAGAAGGAGCAGGAGGAGCCATAAAACTAGAAGAACCACATAATTTAGTGGTAAGAGCCTGGGGCTAGATTCTCGCCAAGTAGTCTGCCTTTAACTCTGTGTGATCTTCTGGCAATAATTTGGCCATGCTGCCTCAGTTTCCTTTTCTGAAACATGGGAGAATTAATTACTCAGCCCATGTTCGAAAGTTGTAAAGAGCGAAAGTGCTAACAAGTGAGATGCTGCTTGGCTACGGAAAAGGCAGGAGTTAGAGAGGCTGTGAACACCCTCCAGACAGAAATGCACCCACCCAGCATGCGTCTGCAAGCAGGGATCTGTGCCACCCCGCCCCACCCCGCCCTGAGGGCACACTCCCGTCTGAAAGGGTGTTAGTGGAGAAACCAGTGGGTCCCATGTATGTCCCACAGTCCCCTGTGTCTTCTCTAACTTTCCTCCAACCCTAATAAACACAGAGAATAGAGAGAGAGAAGTGACAAAATGGGCACTCGTCCGGCTCTGCCTGTGACTTGCTTGGACAAGTCACTTCAGGGCTCCAGGCTTCTTTCTCCATCTGATATATGAACAGACGAGACTCGATTTCTGAGGACGTCCTAGCTCTAAAATTCTGATCTGAACTTTTCTCAAGACTGTCTTGATCCTGCCTTGTTTCCCAGCAACTAAAAACAAAACCTGACTTACGCACACATGGTGCTCACATCCATGAGGACGGAGGAGCCGCAGGGGTGTGGGGCAGAGGGGGACAGGGAGAGGGCAAGGCGGGGATCCCCACTTGGTGGCCCAGAGGTGGCTCTAAGGGACAGATTATCGATATGTTTACTCAACAAAAAAATATGATCGTTTTTGTGCCAGGAACCCCACAGTTGGGTTTCCACCAGTCTAATATTGAACTGACTGTTCAATTTTATAATTAATTGCCCAGTAACACAAAACATACAAGAACCTGAAAATGCCATTCATGTTGTTATAATTTCAGATTTGCTCTATAATTTCTTTTTGCTACTTAATCAGTGGGAGTTTAAAAGGCTTCACCTTTTGTTTCTCCTTTAGTTGAGTACTTAATGATCCGTAAAAAAGCATTTTTTATGTATCGGGAATTTCCAATTCTTTTTAGCATGAAGAATATTGTTTCTAAAATGGATTGTGAATAATTGCACCTCTGAATCAAGGTTTCTCCTCCTTGGCACTATTGACATTTTGGGCAGGATAATTGGTGGGGGTGGGGGTGGGGGCTGGCCCTGTGCAGGGTGTTCAGCAGCGTCCCTGCCCTTTTCTCCCTGGCTGTGATCTAAACTCTTGTGGTGGGCTGCCCAGGAAGTCCCTGTGCCCCAAGCACAAGAATCTTGGGCTAAGTCTAGTCTGTGCACCCCTGCGTGGGGCCCAGGGACAGCCAGGTGTTTTGGAGTCAGTCTTGCTGCCAAAAAATGTGAGCTGGGGCTTTCTCTGCTGTCCCCTTGTGGCTTTCTGCTGTTACTGCAAGTAATGGCTCTGCCTCAAATCCTGGGAACCCATCCACACACCCACCCGCCCTCCTTGGTGCTGGATTCTGGAGTTTCCAACTGGAGGAGGCCAGTTCTCTACAAGCCTTGCTGGGTTGGGTCATAAGCCGATTCTTCACCCAGGGTGTGGTCTGACTAGGTTGCCAGATAAAATACAGGACACCCAGTTCAACTGAATTTCAGATAAATAATAAGTTGTTAGTATAAAGATGTCCAAATATTGCATGAGATATACTGTAGTTACACTAAAAAATAGTTCTGTGTCTGCAATGCAAGTTTAACTGAGCATCCTGTACTTTTATTTGGTAAATCTGTCAACCCTAGATCTGCAAATAGCTTCTTGTCCTTCCCAGGCCAAGTAAGGTGTCAGCGGAGGCTAGAAAAGGACTTTATAGGGAGAATGGGGACTTATGGGGGACATTTATGGGCTTCAGAGCTGTACAGGGACTAAGGGAAACTCTCTGGGCCTGCCTCAGACTACACCGCCACTCAGAGGGCAGGGAGCTCCCAAAACTTTGCACTCGGATAAGGCACCCCCCTTGGATCCGTTTCTAGATTTTCCATTAACTTGTCACACAGGTGGTCAAAATGGGGCACAATACTGGAAGCTAATTGGAGGAGGGCAGGGAAGAGGTGCAAAGATGAATAAGCGGCTGGGCTCTGCCCTCCGTGTAGAGGAAGAGACAGGGGCTGATTACAGCACACAGTGAAAGATGCCAAAATAAAAGTAAGGCCAGAGGGGAGAGTGGAGAACTTGCTGCGGAGGGAGGGTGTGTGGTGTGCGGGGAAGCTGTCTTTGTTTCCCTCAATCCAAGTGCTGGCTCCAGGATATCTGCGGAGAAAGAAGTGTGGGCAAATTGCTGGGGGTGGTGGTGGTGAAGGGGTGTAGAAAGCTTGTTTTGCAGCTATATTTGCACACCACGCACGCTACTTTTCACTTAGATTATACGTTTGCTGCAGGTTGGCTTCAGGGGTGGCTGATGGAGACAGGAAGAGCGCAGTGAAGCCAAACTACCGCTTGGCATTGCTGCCGATACCTTCCCTCCACAGATGGTGTCAGTGAGCACCTGCCCTAGCCAGGCATATCCCTGGGCACAATGAACAATGCATGGGCTGGGGGAGCTGGTTTCCAGGAGGGAGGACCCCGTGGGCACAGGCACAGGGAGAAGAGTGTGCTCCGTGGTGCTGACGCACGTGGTGAGACCGAAATGCCAGGTGTAAGGAGTGGGCGGGAGGAACAGAGGGTGGAAAAGTCCTTGCACAAAGACTGTAAAGGCCTCTGTGTTCCTTATCCTTGGGCGTTTAGGGACCCATCAGACTTTTGTAAGCTGCGATTGCATTTGCCACTTAGAAAGACTGTCTCGGCAGCTTCGAGAAGGATGGACTGGGGGTAGACAGGGTGCAGGCAAACTGGTTAGGAGATTTCGCTAATCCTGGGCTGGAGAATGAGGGCATGAATTGGTGAAGGTGAGTAGGGGCAAGGAGGTGGGGACTGGATGGAGAGAGAGCTTTAGATGCTAAGTTGATAGGGTCTGGTGGCTGCCCGTGTGACATGCAGGGGACAGCTAAGAAATGTCTGGGCGCGTGGCTCCTCTCTGGTCGTCCTCCCACCCCAGCTCTGGAGTAGATTTCTTGCCGCTGCCAGCACTTCAGGATGTGAGCTCCTGTCTGTGTCTTTTTGTGGGTCACATAATTGGCCATCTATGGGTCAATAGGGTTATTTCATTCACTCCCGTAGAAAAACCAAATGGCTCCAGGCTGAGGGAGAAAGTTGAATCAAAGTGACCCATGTGTCTTAGTTGGGGTAAGTTTTGAGTTTAAAAAAGATTTTTAGTTCATTGTAGGAAAAAGACTAGAAACATGGTCTGGGGAGTCAGAGAATGATTTTGCCTAAAATAAGTGAGAAGTGGATAATAAGTAAGGAGAGACAATAATCTAACCTAGAAACCAGAACCAGAAAACGACCCATGAATCCAAAATTGGGTAAAGCCAAGAAGGGTTGGAGGGCAGAATGGGAATATTTAGGCAGGTCCACATGAAATTCAATAAAAGAATCCTCTAAATTGGATCCTCTTGTTTCTCTGTCTCTACCATTATTGTCCACAGTTTATGTCTCCATAGGTAAAAATAGGCAAAATGAAGTAGCACCCGAGACCCTATAGATAGCTGGTCTGGGAATGGTGGAGAACATTGCTTTAATGCAGGCTGTCTGAAGTGGAGATCCACCTCTGATTTATGGCCACAGGTTTTCATATGCAGGGACCACACTCAAATACTTGAGCAATGCTTCTCAAACTTTAACATGCACAAGAATCAGCTGGGGAATCTTCTTAAACTACATATTTTGGTTTACTAGGTCGAAAGGTGGGCCTTAGAGTTTACATTTCTTATAAGAGCCCATGTGATGCTGACGCTCTGGGGTCCACTTTGTGGAGGAAGACTGGGAGGTTAATATGTGAGAAGAAAGGGGGAGAGAGAAAGAAAGAGAAGATTAGTGAATGAATGATTGAATGAGCACCTGGGAGGAAGAGAAGCCTGGAGCCAGGCTTGTTCTCATGGGCTACTGTTGCTTTCGGGTTGAGCTCTGGAAGATACCACTGCAGAGGCAAAAGTGCAAAGATTGAGAGTTTTGCCGAGATTGGGTGGGCAGAGCACAGTGCTGCGGGAGGAAACTCACTGGCATCTGCATGTGAACTTCCTCCACAAATAGGCGAGAGGAACTCCCTGCACCCCCAGTCTGTGCCAAATAAGGCTTGTCCTGCAGGGCAATCTCAGGGCACCTGGTGAGGCTAAGACAGGACCACTCCAGGGGTCAACCAGTCAGGAGGTGAATATGTGTTTAAGTAAAACTCTTCTCCTTGCCTGGAATGCACAGAATACATCCACACACTGTACATTCTGGTCCCAGCACCCAGGGAATAGGAAACAGTCACAGACAATCTCCCGCACAAGCTAAAAGGGCAAAAAGTAGGTTTGTTAACTGACTGTCAGGAGAAAAGGCATCGGCAGCCTTTGCACTTCTCGGGCCGACTGCCTTGATCGAGGACCTTGGGGTTCACTGCCGGGTACCTACATCTGTGGGGAATGGAGTCAAGCCAGGGCCCCCGCTCCACAACTGGACACGCTCACCATTGCCGCCTTCCCTACCCCTCTCCCTTGTAGGATCTGGGAGTCTCCTTTCCTTCTAGCTGCCAAAGAGAATGATGTCCAGTCTCTGAACAAGCTGCTCAAGTACAAGGCCTGTGAGGTGCACCAGAGAGGTAGGGAGCAGGGCGCCCGGCACCAGCGTCCTGGGCCAGCCCCACTCCAGGGCTGCCTAGGAGAGCCTGGGACTTTGTGCTGTGGGCATCAGACTCTGCATGGTCCCCATTCCCCACCCCACATGAACCTTCTCTCTGTAAATGACAGGAGCCATGGGGGAGACGGCGCTGCACGTGGCAGCCCTCTATGACAACCTGGAGGCCGCCATCCTGCTCATCGAGGCTGCCCCCGAGCTGGTCTTTGAGCCCATGACATCAGAGCTCTATGAGGGTGAGGGGCCCAAGGGCCCGCCGTGGGCAACAGGAGTGGCCTGCTGGATGCTTCATCAGCCTCTGTGCTAGATGCTTTGGGGAAGCCAAAGAGGGGATCTGCGCCTCCCTGGTCTTCATTTCCTTCCCTTCTCCCTTCCTCCTTGCCAGTCCCGATGGCACATCATTAGGACGCCTGACCCTGAAATGCCAGGGGCCTAGAGAAGGGAAAGAGACAGGGAGCCGCTGGGCCCCCTAGAAACCCTGAGTACCCCAGGCCTCCTGCCCTAAATTCCAGGCTGCCCCTCCTGGGAGGAAGACCACAGGTGCTCATGGGAGGGGTGGCCGCAGGATCCTAGGGACAGTCCCGTGACTGACGACTGTCTCCCGGCCAGGTCAGACTGCACTGCACATCGCTATCGTGAACCAGAACGTGAACCTGGTGCGAGCCCTGCTGGCCCACGGGGCCAGCGTCTCTGCCAGAGCTACAGGTGCCGCCTTCCGCCGCAGTCCCCGGAACCTCATCTACTTCGGTGAGAGCAGGGCGGGCTGGGAGGACGGGCAGGCGGAGAGGGGGGCAAGGGCAGAGGGGGCCCTGCCCTCGGCTCTGTCTGCCCGGCAGCTGGGACAAGCAGCCCTTCCAGGGCTTGATTAGGCCCGAGGCCAATCCCCACGGCCCTTCCTCTGGTTCTGCCAGACAAGTGTCCCCAAGACCCAAGCTGAGGTGGGGAGGAGGAAGCAGGTACTTGGTGGACACGGCCCATCCCATCCTGCCGTACTGTGCTCTCCTGCCATGGATCCCTCTGTGTCCCCAGGGGAGCACCCTTTGTCCTTTGCGGCCTGTGTGGGCAGCGAGGAGATCGTGCAGCTGCTCATTGAGCATGGAGCCAACATCCGGGCCCAGGACTCCCTGGGTAAGAGCTGGGTTGGGAGGGGAGCTGGCTGCGGCCAGGGGGCGAGGGGAGAGGGGAGGCCCACCCCAGGTGGGGATGGGGACATCCGGGACTCTAGGCCAGTGGCCCCGTGACACCCCGTGTCCTCCCCCAGGAAACACAGTGTTGC
>VBSM01003176.1:5203620-5237056 GCA_008086735.1 Cheirogaleus medius | reverse complement strand
AAAAGGTAGATGAATCGAACTCAGGAACCTCCAGCGTCACCCGGGCTGCCCCGCTCGGCTGGTTGGCTCCAGGCGTCAGGAGCAAACCTCCTCCGTTCCCACAAAATCGGCTTTCATTCAAACTTGTGGTAACGCCTCTCTTTCTTCCACCACGCGTAGGATGGGATCGCATCCTTCCCCGGCAGTCCGCCCTGGCCTGCCACCCCACCCCACACACTCGGCTTCTTCATCTGGTCCCGTTTGGTCCCCTCACTGCCCCTTCCACAAGGCAGGCGGGTTAGAGCCATGGCTGTCATGCTGCCCTGTGGTTGCGAAGCGTGTCTACACTCAAAGCCTCTCCACGTGGCTCAAAGCCACCTGCCTCCACCACTACTAAGAGGGGCCTGCTGGGGTTTTGCCATGGGTGGGCTGGCCGGGCAGGGCGCATCCACGGGACTGGCACTGAACTCTAGGCTGCCTGTCAGGAAAACGACCCACGTGCATCGGAGGGCTTGAGGACGAGGGCGATGGGGACACCGGTGCCCGTGGGCACCCTACCTCTTCTGTTGCAGCATGTAAGCCTGGTCCAGGTGCTGGTCCCAGTCTTGTTCTCTGAACAGCCAGGAGAGCAGAGGTCTCTGGGGTTGGAGCCAGGACCCTTTTGCCTTGGGTGGACAAGCCCCCATGTCTTCTCCTCGCAGGCGCTGGCGGGTTAAGGAATGTGATGAAAGGAACAGGTCTCGGATGGCAGCGACCGAGGAGGAGGTGGGGTCTGTTTGGGGTTGGGACTCTGAATGAGTGTATCTCCCACGTGACTTGTGCATGCAGTGTGCGGCGTGTGGCTGCGGAGGGTGTGTGTGTGTGAGCATACACCGAGGGTCGGGCCGCCCTGACTGGGGAGAGGTGCTTTTCCTGGACGGAAAGGAGCACTTTATAGAG
Source organism: Cheirogaleus medius (assembly GCA_008086735.1). NCBI lineage: Eukaryota > Metazoa > Chordata > Mammalia > Primates > Cheirogaleidae > Cheirogaleus > Cheirogaleus medius. Next base: position 5,236,138 of record VBSM01003176.1, on the reverse strand, counting down.
CTGGAGCCTGGGGGAAAGAGCTGCCTAAGAGAAGGCAGGGAAGGTTCCTTGCAGGGGGCTGGGGCGGCTGAGACTGGGAGAGGCCGCGGGTGGGGCGGAGGAATTCAGAAAGGGATCAGGCCAGAGCCTGGAGGCTGGGTCCACAAACAAGTTACATAGTTAGTCAGGTGCGAGACAGCAGGACATGAAGGACTCTAGCTCTGGAATCAGGCAGATCCTCGTTTAAATCCTGGCACTTACTCCTTACGAATAGTTAGGTGAGCTTTCTCAGCCTCAGCCTCCTAACCTGCAAACTTGGGGTAACAACCATACTGTCTCATGGGAGCATCCGGAAAGCAGGACGGCGCTCACACCCTGCCCATCCCCCCTCCACAGGTGGGCTCACGAGGCCCCACGGGCTGCTTCTCGGAGCTTCCCATGTACCCCAGTCTCCTGGTCATCTCTGTCCCCGAGCCTGCAGAGCTGAGCCGGCTCTCACACACCGGGCTGCAGCTCAGAGGATCCCCGGGGCCCCGTGTTTCTGTGGAGGTTGAACAGCAGGAGCAGAGCAAAGGCAGAGAACAAAGATATCACGGTTCCACGTTTGGGACTCTTTCCAGAAATGAGACGGCACAGAGGAGTGTGTAAAGATAACACAGTGATGTGTCATTTCATTGACTGGTCCCCTGAATCCACGGTTTTGCTGTCCGAGATGTCAGTTACCTGAGGTCAAATGCAGCTCGAAAACAGGTGACTAAGGTACACTAAGGTGCTCAGAGAGAGAGAGAGGAGACCACATTCACAGAACTTATGGTATATTGTTATAGTTTTCCATTTTGTTATTATTGTTGTTAATCTCTTACTGTGCCTAATTTACAAATTAAGCTTTATCATAGCTATATTCATAAAGGAAAAAGCATAGTATATATAGGGTTGGGTACTATCACGGTTCCTGGCACCCTCCGGTGTCTTGGAACATATCCCTTGAGGATAAGAGGGGGCCTACTGTATACCACAGCTTGCAGCTTGCGCTTGGCTTCCTGATGGTTTTCAAATCGATGCTATTGAATTGCAGTCACTGCATGGTACATGGGAACAGGGAGGGGGTTTCTACTTTCTGGATGAGAAGACAGCACAGAGAGGGTGTGTGATGGCCCCAAGCCCCACAGCTAGTAGTGAGGCTGGAACTGGTTTTGAAGGAGGATCTCAGCTCCAAGTCACTCTCCAGACCTTGCTCCTTCCTGAGAGCCTTTTGTCTATAAAGTGAGAGAATAGGGTGAGGTATGCCGGGACCCTCCCCTTAGGGGTCTTCATGGGCAGGGCACTGCCCCCTTCTTTTGTGGTAAGAGCTCTGCCCCCGAGATTCAGGGATGGACTAAACAACCTTTAGAGAAGGGCAAAACTTGAAAGGAAAATAAATAAGAAAGAGGAGGTGCCCAAGGGAGGCTCATGTTCTCACCCAGGAGAGGGGAGGGCTCAACTTGTGGGGCATTTTTGTGCCTCGCCGGGGGTCAGGGCAGTGCAGAATGACTTCCAGTCTAAGGAGATGGAGGGAGCGATAAGGCTGGGGTGGGGGTTGCAGATGCACCGATAAGCGGGGCAGGCCCAGGAAGGGAGCACCTGCCAAGGAAACAGCAGCCCATAAAGCAGGTCCTGGAGGGGGAGGGGTGGGAAGGGGCTGGCGAGGGAGGAGGCTGGCCCAGTCAGAGCCGCATGGAGCAGGTGTGCCGGACTTGCCACCAAGGGCATTGTCTGTGGGTCCAGGAGGGAGGAGGGGGGCCGGACGCTCAGGCCCCCTCCCCAGGCCTCACCCTCTCGCTCGCCCCCCTCACCTCACCGCTCTCTCCAGAGGGAGGGGCACAGACCAAGTGTCCCACCTGTCCCGGCCAGTGGGCCAGAGATTTGGAGTCTCTCCTGGCCGGTCCCTCCCCGCACTCCTGCCTCTTTGTAACACTCGACATCACCATGCTAGTCTCTCTTTTCTCCCCTCTCTTTCCTCTTGGTCCTCTCCCAGCTTTCTGCAGAAAGGACACCTGCAGAATCCTCTCTCCCACCCCCCATGATGGGACAGTCTGTGATGCTTCCTGGGTGCCCAGGAGGAGAACTGGGTTGTCACTGCACTGTCGGGTCCCAGAGCCCCTTTGCACCAAAGCAGCCCGACCTCTTACTGACGTGATAAGGAGGAGGAGAAAAAAATAATACATGGATTTCAATTTTTAAGAAATACATTCCCACCCCACATGGCCGCAGCCATCTGGGAAAAGGATTCAGATACTATACCTTAAAACTTTGATGGTGATTATCTTTGGATGGAGGAATGATTAGCTTCTTTTGGTTTTTTGTACTATTTTGTATTCTATACTTTTCTGTATTTTATACTTACGTAATAAGAAAAAAATGTTTAAGGGATTCCTGGTTTCCTGCAAGGAGGCATCTCTTTGGACCCTGGGAGCAGGTGGTGAGGAAATGGAAACAGTGGTGGTCAGTGCCACCCAGTTCTTTCCACTCCAGCCTGCCCCTCGGGTGACGCCCCACATCCCTGGCCACCCTCCCCACCCAAACCCACAGAGCTGGAGGTGGCTGCTCTTTTTGCCAGTGAACCAAGAGGCTCCTCCCCCAAAATAGCCAGGAGGAGGTTAGTGATTTTTTTTCCATTCAAGCATTGTTGTCTGGATCTCAGGTCAGTGGGTGCAAGATGGGGGTGAACAGGGTCACCCGAGGACTTGAATCTTTCTTCCTTCACCTTCAAGCAACCTCCTGTACCACTCCCCAGTCTCCCATCCCCTGGCTTGGATTGCCAGGAACTGTGGAAGAGGCGTCTGCCACATGTAGGAAAGTATCCACGTGGGCACGTCTACTAGCATGGGTGGCCTCCGTGGGACAGAATCTCTTCACGTGTTTTCATTTCTGCAGTTTCTGTCTTGCGGAAAGGGTACATGTCTCCGCACATGTCCCTGCGCCCGCACGTGCATGTTTCCTTCAGGTCTGATATGCACGGACGAGCAGGAGTGGCGTGACTGGGAGTGATGGTCACATGTGCTGTACTCTCCTAGCATCGTCCTGTATCTTGTGGTCTGTGTGTCTGTTGCTCTCTTTCCAAAAACGGCCTTCATTCTGCCTCCCCTAACCCACAGCCCTCCAACCAGCTCTGCTCCGAGGAGCAGATGGTGGTAATTAGCGACAGCTGGTTACCACCAACAGGCCTGTGCTGGCCAGGCTCATGGGCAGGAGGGGGCGTTGGGGCACTGAGGCAGGATTTTTCCAGACGAGTTATGTGGGATCCTTGACTCCCTGCCACTCTGTGTCTTCTCTGCGGACTCTAACTCCTTCCACCAACCAAGGAGCTTAGGGATGAGCCTCTAACAACTGTTTTCTCTGTGTCTAAGAGGATAGGAAGCTGTAAAATGACAGAAGAGGGTGTTCCAGCCTGGTGGTACAAGAGGACAAAGGCTAGGAAGGGGGGAAGACTAAGGGAGGACGAGAAGAGATGAGGGAATGGTCTCCACTTCTCTCTATGCACTCTGTCATTCTCTGTCTCTCTCTCTGTCCCTGTCTGTCTGTCTCTCTCACACACACATACAGGTGCACACACAGAGCACCTGCCCTTTCTGGCCCTCCTGTGCCCCTCCCTGTCCTGGCTCCTTGGCAGACCCACGGTACATGAGGAGCAACAGCTCACGCCTGGGACCTGAGGGTCCCGACTTCTACATCTGGTCTGGACCTTACCCTACACAAATCACTCTTCTTAGAGAAAGGCAGCATGGCACAGTGGGAAGACGTCATGTTTAGAATTAAAAGAGATAATCAAAAGTCCTGCTCTGCACCCTAGTGTTTGGGGGATTGGGGGCATCATTTCTTCTGTGAACTTCAGTTTCCTCGTCTATGTAATGGGTATGAGAATGCTGTCACTTGGAGTCCTGGTTGCCATGTGCACCTAATGATGCAGTGGATGTCACTGTGCATTGCAAACTCTTAAGTCATGTCTGTTGCTGGCTACAAGATGGCCCACTGCAGTCATTCCAGAAGCCTCTGCCACCCCCGCTGGCTACGCTCCACTCTCTTGCCTGGCAATGGAACACTCCGGTGAGCTGGAATGGTCAGGCCCACGGCTGTGATGTCACAGAGCGCGTGAAGTCAGAGGTCCCATGGAAGGGAAGAGGAGAAGACAGTGCCGGGAAGGGGTAAGGGCTGGGGCGGGGTGGGGCGGGAGTTGGGGGGAGCCTGCTGGGCACTGGGGTGTGGGCAGGGCCACAGGCAGAGGGGGGCAGGCTCATGCCTGCCTCGGGCTCCCAGCTCTGCAGGGCAGCACTCCTGGCCACCATCCTGCTGCTGCTGCGGACAAAGGGGGTGAAGCTTCAGAATGGGGGGAGCCCAGGCCCGGAGGAGACGAGCCGGAAAGAAGAAACACCTTTTCCAGGTGGGTAGAGAAGAGGGGGATCCTGGAGGCTGAGGGCTGGGTCTGTCTGAAGTCAGGCCCCAGGTAACCAGGTAGGCCAGGTGGGATCTGAGCCGGGCTTGGGCTGTGGGAGATAACCGCAGGCCTCTGCGGTTATAGCCTGAACTGACAGCGTCAGGCACGGCGCGGGCCGGCCGACACTGCACGCGGCTTCTGTGCGTGTGAGCACGGGGCGTGTGCCGGCCAGAGGGCCTCAGTTCCCTTCACACTGGACGGTGGTGCCTGACTCCCTGAATGGTGGGATGCTTTGGAGGAGGCAGCGAGCCTTAGGAAGGGGGTGTGTGCCTTCGAGGTGCGGCTGTGGTTGGACACACAGACCAGAAAAGACCTCTGGCAGGAGCGTCACCTTTCTGGTCAAGGCCAGGGATATGGGCAATTGGGCCAAGAGCCCGAGCTCCCAGCTTTTTGTCCTACTCTAATTTCTTCCCTATCTGGTCGAGGCCAGGGTCAGGGTGGGGACAGGTGAGGGTCAGGCCATCAGTCCCTGCCCCTCTCCCCTGTTCCAGACCAGAATCAAGAGCAGTTTGAAGAGCACTTTGTGGCCTCCTCGGTGGGCGAGACGTGGCAAGTGATGGACATGGCCCAGCAAGAGGAGGACAGGCCATCCGAGACGGCAGCTGTCCTCGACCACATCTTGCACCTCGCCTTCTGCTTCAGTCTGGCCAGCGTCGTGATTTTTTTATGAGGGACATTGAGGCCGAGGTGGTGGCCTGGTTCCTGGATGAGGACCTTGATTGCTACCTTCGCTTCCTGATCACCTACTGACCCTCCCTCCGCTCACTGCCCCCAAAGGACACACACACGCTGCCACCTGCCCGTCTTCCGGCCGTGTCCCAGGGAGCAGCAGCCGAATCAGCTGCTATCCCCACCGCCTGCCTGCCTCCTGGGGCTGGGAGACACAGACCTGCGTCCTTCTCTCCCCCACACCTCTCCTGGCTTTGTTCAGGACAGAAGATTAGAAGGAGGAGGTAGAGATAACAAAACAGCAATAAAATCCTGAAAACAATCAGCAGCAGCTTTTTGAGACCCAAGCCCTCTGTCTCCAGCTGGGCTGTTTGACTGCCAACCTTCAGACCCACCCGCTCGCCAGTCCTTGGTTCTTCCTTTTCTTTTGTCCATGGAATATTTTTGGCATCCCCCCCCCTTATCTTTTCTGACTTCTAGGCATTTTTCCCCATTAGCGTTTCTGACTTCTAGCCATAGAACCTAGCAGGAAAGAGTCATTAAGAGACAGGCAGAAGCCAAGTGCCAGCTTTTATTTTTGGAACGGAAGGGGAAAGGAGCTATTGCCCTGATTCTGTGCATCGGGCCAGGGAGATGCTGGCACATCTGCGCTGTGGTCTCTTTGGCAGCCAGGTTACCAGAGGTGGCAGCGGCTGGAAGGGTTCAGGAGGGTTCCACGTGGACAGTGGAAATATCTGGCAAAGGCGGGGGTGTTGCTGAGGGGCCCATGGACTCGAAGGGGGCCAGGGCCGTGTGTGCGCTGGGAGTCCTGGGAGCTGTGCCCTCTGCACATCGCCTGGGCGGGAAGGGGGTCAAGGAGGGAGGAGGGCGGGTTGTGAGCGGGGTGCACAGGACAAGGCTGATCTGGTAACACGGGGTGACCGGGAAGGGCAGGCAGAACGGGGACAGGGAATAAAGTGCTTCAAGGGCTGCCTGAAGGATATGCCATTTGTGGGTCATCTAATCTGGCCATAGGGGTCGGAGGGAGGGCTATGCAATGACACCGCCCGTCAGTGACCGGGAGGCGGGGCCTGATGGAGCAGCTCTGGGAGGAGGGCTTTGGGGTGCTGAGGAGTCGGGGACTGGGTCGTCTAGGCAGCACAGGGTGCTTAAGGGGCTATGTCAAGTTGGCGCTGCACTTGGGGTGGGGTGTCTGAAGAGGAGCGTGTATATGGTCAGCCTGTGGCAGGCTCCCTTTTAAGGCCTCTGTAGTTTGAGGCCATGAGAGAAAAGTTGGGCTCATCTCATGGAGAGACCTGGGAGTAGAGTTTTGTTTACATTTTGAGTGGGGGTGGGGGGGCCGGATTTGGTGGAAGAACATGTAGTGATCTGAAGGATGACTCTAGGGGGGAGTGTGGCAGAGGGCTGGGGCATGGGGGAGGGAGTCCGGGGGAGGGGAGGTTCTGTGGGCGTCAGCGTTGGGGTCGGTGTCTGCTACGAAGCAAGCTCTGGGGGGAGGCGAGCGCTGCCTACCTGGGCATAGCTTCGGAAGAAGATCTGCTGGGGGCTGAGGCCCAGGCCGGGCAGGGTGGTCTCCCCGTAGTGCCAAAGCAGCCTCCGGTCGTATGCCTGGACAGCGATGGGGTGGGTGGAGAGTGGCCCTCAGCCTCCAGACCTGAGGCCACCTGAAAGTCCTCTGCCCTCCACAGGGGACCCAGAGCCAGCCCTTGGCCTTCTTCGCTGGTTCAGCCTCACACATTGGTCTGGGCCAGAGGAAAGGGTACGTGCCAGCAGACCTAGAGACGGCCTAGGACACAGGGACTTACGGGGTGGGAGGGGGATCCCCAAGTTGCCATCTGTTCGGTGGGGACGTGAGGGCAGGAAGCTATGCCACTCTGTGTGAGGGACGGTGGAAGGAAACCTTGCGGGCAGGGTTTCCAGCCCGCCAGACGGCAGCCCCTGGCGTGTGAGCTACCTGCAGTGCGATGGAGAGCCCGCCCACGTCCGCCGCGTTCTCCAGGAGTGTTCCGGAACCATTGCGGGAGCTTCTGCCCTGCCATGGGAAGGCAGCATACTGGTGCTCCAGGCACAGCAGCTCCCTCTGCAGGGCATGGGTGTCACAGGCAGGGCAGCCCCCAGGGAGCACTGTTGAAGACGGGGCAAGAGGATGCACAGGTGAGAGGTGGTGCTCGTGGGGTGTGGACGTGCAGGGTGCTGCAGACTGACCTGGCTCCCAGGAGCAATGCAGAGTCTCCAGGACTGTCCCACCCAGAGGCCTCAAATTACCTCCCTCTCCCCGCGGGCCTCCCTTGGGGCCTTCCCTTGGGTTCCCCATGCCCCACCTCCCGGTGGCCCTGTCACTCACAGAGCTTGTAGAAGACATGCAGCAGCTCGTGGGCCATGATGCTGCCAGCAGCGCCAAAGTTCACGGCTCTGGGAGACAGGGGCTCGTCTTACCCCCAGAAGCCCTCAGCATTTTTTACCTCAATTCTCCAACCACAAGTCCTACCCATCATATTAAAATAACACCTGCCAATCCCTCTTGGGAGACTCTCCGCCCGCCCCCGTAGAATCACCTGTACCTGGGGTAGCTAGGGTGGAAGAAGGGGGGCTGGAGGAGTCCCGCCGGGAAGACCACCACATGGTCAGGTATCGAGTAGTAAGCGTTGACAGCCCAGGGGGACATTTTCCATCTGGGGAAAGAGCACATATATACAAGTGCCACCATTTATTGCCCTCCCACCCCCAGACATAGGCGTCCTTCCCAGCTACTGCCCCTGTTCCTGGCCTGGCTTCTGTTCCTCCTAGTCGCGGGTGAGTGTCTCCGGGTTGGGGTGTCTGTGTCTCCCCTGCTCTCACACCTGTGGTGGGGCAAAGGCTGCAAGAAGCTCCGGACAATTCTAGCTTGAAGGGATCGGGCACAGCTCAGGACGGAGTGCAGGAAGCTGGGTCCAAGCTGTATCTGGGGAGGAGGCAGGAGGAGACTTGAGTACACAGGGACAGATAGAGACTCACACTGACCTATGCCGACGGATGCGTTCGAACACAAACAGGCGAGCCCTGACACACGGGCACCCGCAGATCAGCAGAGGCCAGCCCAGTGGCATCAGCAGACAGGCTTTACACGTATCCACGCAGATAGACACGCTCAGGCAAGTCACGGGATGCACGCAGGCACGCACATCGTGACCTGAAAAGGTTCCATTCTTTTGCCAGCAAGACGTACAGTGTGGACATTCCCCCAGAAAGCCTGGCCGGCACCAGGGCAAGGAAGGGGTTGGTTAGAATCACCCCGGGGGAACCGACCGTCTGGCAGACGCTCAGGAGGGCCAGTGAAGTGAGCAGAAAGAAGGCAAGGACTGAGACAAGATGGGAAGCTCAGGGACCCACATCACTGTATTCTTGTCTGACCAGCTCTGGCTTCAGGACCCATTCTGGGGCCCCCATCTCCACCTGCAGTTGGGCGACCTGGAGAGAGACACAAAAGGTGTTAGGAGCCCAGCTGTGCCCAGTCCACTGGTCCACTGGAGGCAAGTTCTCCTGCTGGCCACCCTGCCCGGCCTTCCTTGCTGTCTCCAGGCTGCGTGTGCAGCACACTGGCCTTTACGCTTGGCATGTGCCCTTGGCTTCTGGCGCTCTCCTCCAGCCCCCACCTGGCTTGGTCCACTACCCTAACCACCCCCCGCCGCTCCCGCACTGGCCCTTACACCGGCCTGACCTTGTCCTCGGCCTCCTCCCGGGTCTCCTTATTCATCCAGGGAAGCCTTCTGAGGCGAGTGACGAGGGCGTCCCTGATGGCCGTGAATAATTCCATGGCCTGTGGGAGTGAGGTCGGGGACAGGGGAACAGGCTCAGGGCCTCAGCCTGCCCTGCCTGCACACCTGACCCTAGGAAGTGGCCTTGGCCCCGGGGAGCTGCCTGGGCTGCCTGTCAGAGAGGGGGAGAGCTTGGAAAGACGGCGTGGAAAGGACGACTCCCGGGGGGGGCCACAGCCCTCCAGGGTGGGAAGATCTGCAGAGCGGGAAAGACCGTGCCAAGCACAGAGAGGGAAGGAGCGAGCCGGCCGCCCCTGAGGGTCGACCAGGGAGATGGGTCCTTTCCATGGGACAATCTCAGCCTGACGGGGGAGGGAGACACGGTCCTCACTCTTGGAGCCAGGCAAACCACTCAGAAGGCAGAGGGAGGACGAGGGCTGCCACTCCCTTCTCTGCCTTTGTGGGCCTTGACCTCACACCTTCTTAAGACATTCGCTCTCTCTCCCTCTTCCTGAGCTCTCGAGCTTCCCAATCTGAGTGTGTAGTCACTGCTTGTCCAGCCGCCTACCACCTGGCGTATGTATACCTTTCCTTATACACATTGCTGAGGAAGATGAAAGACGACATCAGGAGACTTGGCTCTGGCGTCAGACTGCCTGAGTTCAAATCCTAACTCTGCTATTTGGCAGCTGTGTGACCTTGGGCAAGTCACTCAACCTCTCTGTGCCTCGGTTCTCTCTTCTATAAAATTAGGATGATATTAGGAATTAAATAAAGTCATTCATGCAAAGTGCTTACAAAAGTCCCAGGCAGGTGGTAGGCACTCAGAGTATTCAGTAGTTACTTATTTGCCCTCCTCAAGACTATGTCATCCCATTCTCATATCAGTCCATGTGTTGTTAAAAAAAAATCTCAGGTAAGCAGGGAGGAGCCCGAGAGGTCACAGAGTTCGATCTCATTTTACGGTTGAAGCAGCACAAGACCAGGAGAGTCGGGTGACTCGTCCAAGCTGGTGCGTGCTGGGGAGACTTTGTGGCCCGTAGCTGAGCGGTGCTCACCCCGGGGCTGGAGCAGTCCTTCGGGTTCCCTCGCTCAGTGGACTCTCTGTCTGGGACCGCCCGAGTCCCCAGCCACACAGACCACTGAGAAGGGCAAAGTCCACAGAACCAGGGAGGGAGACTGGGCGGGACGGGGTGTTGGGACTTGGGCTGGGAGAACCCTCACATACAGCACTTCGGGTCCTCTGGTCAAAGGCCTCCCGAACATATAAGGCCGCCAGCGTGGGCTCGAAGAAGGTGCCTGTCTCCTCCACGCACCGCATCCAGCGAGGGGGGGCAGGCTACGGAGACAGAGCTGCAGTGAGTGGCTTCTGTCCAGGGCGCTCTCCTCTCCTGCCTGCCCAGGCCAATCTTCTCTAGGTTTTCACCCCCGAGGTGCTCTCTCGACTGGATTCTCTGGGTTCTATCTCGGTTTATTATCCCTTTGGGTGACACACAGTGCTGCTCAGCAAGAGGGGCTCCGTCCTCCTCCAGGGTTACTCTCGGGAGCCTGGCTCAGCAAGTCCTCCATGCTTATGCCTACTGAATGTGACAGCAAGGCCTCGGGGAGGCATTGTCCTGGAGGGGACCAAAAGGCTCCCGGCAGGGAGAGGACGAGAAGCCAGACCTCTTACCCCGGCAGGTGCGCCCGTCCTACGACTGCACAATCCGCTCCCCGTCCCGGCAGTGACGCCCACCCTCCCACGCTTCTTTGCCCAACACAGAAGATGGAGACGGTGATTATGTTCCCTGCTGTGAGCCTCCCCCACCCTCCAAGTGGGAGTCCGGGCGTCCTACTGCAGGATCTCGTAAAGAAGGAAATTGTCAGAGTAAAACTGGGTTTTAGATGCCACATTGTTTGCTAGGAGAAGAGGACAAAAAAGGCAAGAGACTAAGCGTGTGAATTTGGAGAACTAGAAAGAAGTCTTTCAGCCAAATCAGGGAGGGGCAGGACGAGAAGCTGGGGGCTTTCACCGCAGAGGCGCCAAGGAGGGAGGCCAGAGACGACCTGGCGCACACAGGCTGAGCAGAGCGGGCCAGGGGCGGGGAGCAGGCAGGTGGCCTGAGGAAGCTGATAGAAACCGGATAACAGGCTGCTGTGGGCCTGGCAGAACAGAGCCACAAGACTTTATTCCTGTCGTTCATTTACCGCCCCAGATCTGCCGGCGGGAGGCAGGAAGGTTGCCCCTGTGCCTCAGCGCCAGCCGGGCAGGTCTAACGTCGGGCAGGGAGGGCACCAGCACCCCCTGGAGGAACAGAAACCGGAGGCCAGGCTGGAGGTCGCTGAGGAAGAGACTCCTGGGCCCACCGGTTACAGAGTTTATCGTTTTGGAGGTTGCTCCAGACCCAGCCATCCACATTTGTGTGTTCTATTGCCCGCACCATGAGGTCTGCTAGGCTCTTCTCGCTTGAGGAGAAGGGGCTCAGACTCTCTCCGTGGTGTGTTAGTTGGAGCTCTGAAACACAAGTGTGAACAGCAGACAGGAAGTGGGAGGAAATCTGGGTCTGATAGCAGCGACTGGGTCAAGCAGGGGCTCTGCGGGCCTTCATCAGCCAGTGTCCTCCTCCCTCCCGACAAGCTTGGCTCTGGGACTGCCGCTCAGCATCGGTGGCCACGCCTGGGGCAGAAGGAACAGGGGTGGGGGGGGCCCAGAGAGCTGTGAGCTTGTAGGGTGGATGGGCCTGCCCTTTCACACGCCTGCTTCCTGAGTTCTTTCCTGTTCTCCTCCTCTGGGGACCGACCATTCCTCCAACATCCTCTGCCTGCCCGGGGACCTAACTACCAGGGAATACAGAGGCCACCTCAGCTCTCTCTCCAGACGTGGAAGGATAGAGTCTACCACATTGATTGGAAAGAGAGCACTAAAAAGAGAGAGAAAGAAATAGAATTAGAGGGAAAAAAATCTCCAAAATAGGAAGGATGGAAGAAATACTTCAAACCCAAGATAATGAAGTTCAGTGGCTTAATTTTAGAGCACCAAAAAAAAAAAAGCTGCAAATATAACCTCAGAACCAGGAATAAAAATATTTGACAAATGACAAATACCAGGCAAAATTCTAAGAGTCTAGAGGGAAGCAAGAATTTGACCAATTTTCCATAGGTGAAAGTAGATTTTCAAAATCTTTAATGTTAATTTCTAAACAAAATTTCTAGAATGAATCATTAAATGGACAGTTTTTAAACACTTGGAAAATAATGGGTAACTACTAAGGGTCATCGATGGTAGGATCACTGAGGACAAATAAAGCCAAAATAATAACTATTCCTCTGGTTAAAAGGCTCATCTAACTGGGGTACACAATAGACCAGGAGCCACTAGCTCAAATCCGGGCCATGTGCCATTGAGCAGCAGTCAGTGGCTGCCATGGAGGAGGCTGGCCCTGCGTTTCCTGAGCTCCACACACACGGAGGCTGGAAACCTGAACACTGACCAGCACGCCATCTCCTAATTTTTGAATGTTGATGATTAATACAAAGTTTGCAAAAGACTCTAAAGACTGACAAAACACATCTATAGACTAAATTCATCCTTAAGGGCCACCACCACACAAGCACAGAATAGAATACTCAACTTTTACTAAGGGTGAATTATGAACTCAAACCCCTGTGCTTCAGCTATACCAGCTGTCTAAATGAAAATATTATCAGTTCTACCTTCCTCCCAGATGAGAGAATCAGGTGAAATAATACCCTGAAAGGACTCTGCATATTCTAAAGTACTACCTCATTCTGTTGGCATTCTCTTGATTTACACGAGGCATTTGGTATAGATTAAGTGCTCGTGAATTTGAAGGAGAAATCGATGTTGAATGACAGCATGATCTAAGTGGACTGTCATTTGGCTGCACCATGACGAAACATCACTGATGAACGACTCCAAGTTCATGCGGCCTGCACTGGCCCTTCCTACTCCTCACCTAGCATTCCTGCCCCTCATCTCCCATTGTGCTTTCCTTCGTAACACTACCTAACGTACTTTATTTAGTTTGTTTATTGTCTTTCTTCCTTCACTAAAGCATATGTCGGAGGCAGACATATTTGTCTATTCTGCTCACTGCCGTATCCCAAGTGCCTAGAGAACTGTCTGGAATATAGAAGGTGCTCCATAAACACTCGTTGCTAAATGAATGGATAAATTTATAGCTAAGTCTTCAATAACCTGATCTGCTGCCTTTCCCCCTTCAGGGTCTTATCAGTAGTCTGCGCTGAGATACACTGGACAAAACTGCAAATGACCCATGGATGGCTTAGTGAATGACTAACAAAGAGGTTAAAGTGACTTGAATAAATTGGGATGTTGGGCTGAATATAAATAGTTCACATTTAATCAGCGCAAGTGTGAAGTTCTTCTTTACTTCCCCAAACCCAGCTTCCCAAGTTTCCTAAGAGAAAGGCCTTTTCAGTGACTATATCTATATTCAAAACCAACCAAAGATGGTCAGATAATGAGGCTGAGCAATCTTTTTAAGAAAAGGATATATTTTTAGAATTCATTCAGGAGAATATGATCAGCAGTCTGTAATTCGTGACCATTGGATAGAACCATACAGTGTGATCAAATCAAGGCCAGAACCTTGGTGGTGTCCTTGACTCCACACCTCCCCCCACATCACGCAGCAGTCAGGAGATCCCACTGCTAACCTTATAACATGTTCTTTTAAAACATAAAATAGGTAAATCCCTCTGCACGTCCCCATTTCCTGCAAAGAAGTGCACAAGTCCCTACAGTGACCTACCAGACCCCATGTGGTCCTCTCCTTCCTGCTCTGGTGTCCTCCCCACTATTATCCCGTCCACTCTGCTCCCCGTGCCCTGGCCTCCTTGCCGATTGTCAAACGCTCAGTGGGGGGGGGACAGTCCAGCGGCAGCAGTGGGCACGGCCTTCCCTGCAAACCTGCTCATCTGTCCTCAGCTAGAGCCACCAGGAGGGTCCTCATACCGCACCAAGTTTTAGCCAGCCTGCCTCATGTCCCATCCCAGTGAGGTGTCAGAGAACTCCTTCCTCTCTCTAGACATTGCCTCAGTTCCACCTCCTGCACAGAGATCCAACTGATCGTTCAAACGCTCCCTGATCTCTCCCTTTGGGGAACCCCAGCAGACTCTGTTGTGCAAACCCAAGTTCTCTAAGAACACGCCATGCCCATTCATTGCTGCTTTTGTGCTACAAAGACCTACTTGAGTGACTGTGGCACACACCACAGAGACCACAAAACCAAAAACATTTACTTCCGTGCCCTTTACAGAAAAGTTTACTAATCCCTGATTTGTAGCAGCCACTTATTTCTCAATTCTGGACAGGGTGTGGTTAAAAAACAAAACTTCGTGAGCCAAACAGATCTGTTTTCAAGTCTGTTCCTTTACTTATGAGCCGTATAGTCTTGGGAAAGTGCCTTGACCTTTCTAAGCCTATTTTTGCACCTGTGAAATGGGGATTAGAAATCTTCAAGTGTTTCTGGAAGATTAAATAAAATAATCTACACTAAGTGCTGACAGACCATGACTACTCAGTGTGTGTCAGCTGTTATCATTATTGCTCTGTGTCATATTTTATACTGTTATTCCAGAAAGGTAAAGTGGCTTCTCAATAACGTAACTATTTGCTGACAGAGCTTGACTCAGCTTTTAAGCCCAGGGTCAATTATGTAGCTTAATGGAAAAGAGAAGGACTTCAGGATGTATAAGCCTTCAGTTATACACTATTTAGGTAAGACCCAACATTTGCAGTCTTACACCCTCTGAAAAGTGCCATCGGGCCATCGTGCTGAGATTTACAGGAAGCTGTTTGTCACCAGTGATTTCATGGCAACCCCAACCAAGAGAACTTGGGGCTCTGTTCTGCCTCATCTGAAACAAGAGAAAAGTTGGGCAGAAGCTTCCTGGGACTTGAGGTGAGAGTTCTAAGGAGTACTGCTTTTAGGTACAATGAACAAGCACAACAGACACTACAGCCAGAGTTTAGATCCTCAATCTGCCAACTTACTAGCTATAGTACCTTGAGTAAGCTCCTTAATCTTTGTGCCTGGGTTTCCCCATCTTTAAATCAGGGACAAAATGGTATCCATGGTACCTCAAGGAATTGTGAGGATTAAACCAGCTAATAGATCTAAAGGACTTAAGAAATGTCTAGCACATTATAAGCTCTCAAATAAGCAGTAACTACATTTTAGTCCCTGTGAATACCTTTTTCTTCTCTGAATTCCACAGACATTTCAGGTTGTCAAAGCAAACAGTTTCTCTAATGCAGAGAAATGGTCCACAAATTACTAAGAAAACCCAGTGATTTTCAAGATTCAATTGAGGCCTTCACTGAGGTTGTATCCAATGTACTAGACACTTCTTATATTTGGAGATCTGACTTAGGATTTGAAGAAGCATCTCTGCATCTTATGTTATAAGTAGACTCTGGGTAGTGAAGTGCATTTACTACCCAGCACCCTGCACAGATATATCAGAGTCTGCACCACGAAGCCCATGTATGGCCCAACAGAGCCCCCTGGATGTCAGGGATGAACTCTTTGTAAAGCGCCTTTGAATACAAAACATGGAATTGCTGAGACAGCGAGAAGGCCACTGCTTGCCACATATGTCTCTCATCCCAGAAAATGCCAAGCTCTAGGTACAGGTCCTCAAGTCATAGAGCTCAGATAACAGAAAGTAGTGTAAGGCTCATGGCAAAGGAAGAACAGTTCTTGATAACTTCAGAGTTTTATAATTAAACTTTAATACTCAGCAAGAGGCCAGAGAGGTGGCCAGGCTTCCTGAAGGTCTGGCACCTGGTACCTTGGTTCTCAAGTAAAGCCTCATCTGTCCAGCCTGCCTGCTTCCAAGGAGAGCATCTACCTTCATGCCCCTCTTCCTGATAGAGATATGCCAACATTCACTCCTCAAAGGATAAGATACTCTTCTAGCCCCCGACGTGGAAAAATACACCCGCTCCGCTCCTCACCATAGGTGGTTGCTCTGTCAGCTCTCGAAGTTTCTGGCTCAGCTCTCTGCGTGCATCCTGGAATTTACTGTCCAGAGCTGGAGAAAGCGTCCCCACCAACCCCAAGATCATGTAGCTCTGCAGAAAGTCCCTATGGAGACAAAAGAGACCCACATAAGGGTTCTGGGGATGCCCCAAGAAAAGCCTCCTTGTGCAAGTCATCCTGATACTCCCCAAGGCAAGTCCTTCTCCTCTGTATTTATAAAGAATAACCGTCTGGACGTGCAAGTTGAGAAGAGCTTTTCTTGCAGTGGGTTGGGGGAGGGGTTGGGGAACGACAGAAGAAGGAACTAGATAAAGAGACAACTGTCAAGGCCACAAGGAAAGAAGGCCCTGGGCTGGACGAAGGCTGGGCTCAGATGTAATGAAACAGATCCATCTACCTCCACAACCAAGAAATCTCAGCTCATCCACACACACATCTCTTAAGCACGGCACAACTGGGCTCAGTGACTCCTCTGTGTTCCTCTGGCCATTCCCTTATCAGAGCTGCACCAGACCCTCATGTAAACCTGCTCACTCCCCATTAGTGGTTGTTTGTCCCCCTCAAAAAGGATTTCAAGATGTTGCTGCCACTGATGTCCAAGCCCCTGGGAGGAGCCGCTGCCTTTGGGTAGTGGCCACACAGTATCCCAGGAGGTGGGGAGCCCAATGTAGAACCACACACTCATGTGCCCCACCCTCTTAGACTTCCTGATCCCAGCAGAACTGGTCTTAGATATTCTTTCCAGCAAGGGCTCCAGGATCCTCTCTCCACAGCTGAGAAATGCCCCCACCCACCCCCACCTTTCTTTCCTGGGAGCAGCCCCAGCCTTCACCACCTCCATCTCCTCATCTCATGGGCTTGCTCCTCCTGCCCGCAGCCATCAGCAGCTGAAGAGACGCAAATGCCCTCACATGCCCCATATCTGACCTTCCAGCATCTCCTGCAGTTCAGAGGGTCCCCACAGGCTGCTGTGCCCAGCAGCCCCCATGTCTTGGCTGACCTTGGGCCCTTCACTTGGTGTGTGTGCTCCCAGGCTCGCATCCTTCTCGTCTCCCCCATCTCCTCTCCTCTCCCACCCCACCCCTCCCTGCCCTGCAGAGAGCGGGACCCTCTCATCTCCCTGGGAGGCCCTTACCATCCTGCATTCCCCAAGGTCTCCTGGGTCCCTGAGTCCTACGGGTCCTCAGACTGTCCTTCCATTTTGATGGCCTCCCCAATCCCACCCAGGGCAAACCTCTGCGTCAACACCAGCTCTTCCACCAGTTGTGACATGTCTTTCAAATACTCCAGGTCATGGACCACGAGGGGCTGGGAGGGGCTCAGGGGCATCGGTGTGAATGTCGCTTGCAAGCAGGACAACCAGTCGATGGCAGGAGCGATTTCCTTAGAGGAGGGACACAAAGCTGAGGGGGAAAAGGAAAAGAGGAGAGAAGGAAGGGGAAAGGGCTTCCCCTTGGGCTTGAGAGAAAGAGGGGAAGGGGCTGGCTGGAGAAGGGGCTGGGGCCCTAGAGAGTCAGGGGTGGAAAGGAGTTAGGAGTTAAGGCACTAGGAGGAAGGAGAAAAGGAGGTAAGAGAAGCCTGGGCGGGAGACCCTTGTGCCCACAATCCTCCCATCCCCCGTTCAAGGCACCTGGAGTTGGTCAATAGTGACCATCTGGAAGAGTTTGTCCTGGGCCTGCCGCTGCTCCAGGGGCCTCAGAATCCGGAACAGCTGTGAGGTGATGGAGATGGACAAGGAGGCATGTTGTTGCACCTTCTCCGGGGCCCCGCCCAGCAGGGTTCCCAGCTGGTTCAGGTAAGTCAGGTACTCCCGAAAGATCTGGGGAAGGGCAACCTCAGTCAGGGTTCTGGAGGCTCCTGCCTTTCTCCTGGCCTCAGAGGGCAGGGCCTTCGTCCACGTACCACCTTACCTGGGCAGAGACCTTCTGTTCCTGCTCTCGCTTGAGGGGAACGTCAAACTCTGGCTGGTCTATCTGGACACAAGAGAGGCTGGAGAGAGGTGGGGAGCATGGGTGCAGAGAGGGTGGTGTGGGAGCTGGGAGTGTTTCATGGAAGATGGCCCTGGGACACGGGCATGCAGAGCACACTGAGAAGGAGTGAGAGTCCAGACATGCAAATGCGGCGGGACAGTGAGTATTAACAAGCTGGGGATGCTTAGCAGGAGAGAAGCATAATAACTGGCGTCCCAAAGGGACCCACCCCCTGTACCAGGGCCAGGGCTAGGACAAGACAGGAGAGGCATCCATCTCAGGTGCAAAATTTAAGGGGGTCCCCAAAGCTCAGTAATCAATATAATATTTTAATTAATATTTACAAAATAAATAATATTTAAAAATTAATACAAAAGAATCTATGATAAATAAGATCTCAAAACCTTGCTTATCATGGACTTTTTATGCCAAAAAATCAACCTGTATTTCTGATCCATTTTGAAAAAACTATGGATGTGTTCAAGAAAGTCCTCAGCGTATTTCTGATTCATTTTGAAAAAAATCGTAAGTGTTTAACAAACATTTACAATAGAGTTTTGTCACATTTTGAAAAAAAAAAGTATGACCTTTCTCAAAAAAAAAAATCCACGATGAACAAAAATTTGATATTTTATACATCATGGATTTTTGCATTGCTTTTTGATTTTTTAGGGATATTCATTAAAATACTATATCTCTTGTCACTGAGTTTTGGGGACCTGCTTAAGGTCCTTTTTGAGATGCCACACACACCTCACCTTAGCTCTGGCCCTGCTCAGCCTATGATTCTCTTCTGAAGATCTTTGTTTGCTTCCACGCTTTCTTTTACCTTCTCCAATTTCAATATTCCACTCCTACTTTGAGCTACATACTTTTCCCCCGATCCTCAAAAAACTTTCACCTGACCCTTTTGTCACATTTTATGTCCAAAATTTAGGGAACAAAAAGGCATCCATGCTCATTGTTTCAGCTTCCTTATCTCTTTCCATGCAGTCTGTGTCCATTTCCATAACTGTTGGGAAACCATCTCATTCCTCATCCCTCCCCCCCCAGCTTGGAAATCTCTGGAGTCTGAGATGACCCCTCCTTCCTGGCACTCCTCCCCTTTCCTCTATGGCCTGTCCTTGCTGGTCCAGCTCCCACCTCTCTGTATGTTCCTACACTCTCTCTCCCTCTGCCCCCGGCCCCTCCTTGGGGTGCTCCTGCCCCGTCCATCCTCTCCACCTGCTCTTCCCCTGAGAGTCCGTCCAGGCACAATCTGATGGACAGTAACCACCTTCCTCCCACTCCCATCAAGTCATTTTGTGATTCCTCCATTCCCTTTATTTATATTCAATCAGTCACAAAGTCCTCTAGAAACACCACTAGGGCGAAGCTTCGTAAATCCCATGCCTGTTCTTCCTTCCCACTTCTACCCCTACTGCAGGACCTCAGGGTGCTCATTTAGATCCCTCAGTGCCTCCAGTCTGACCTGCTAACTCCCCATGAGCTCCATGCACAACTACCATAATATGTGAATGGCCTCAGTGGATGTTTTTTTGTTTGTTTGTTTTCTATTAATGTCAAAAGTTATCACCTCTGTTTGGCTTCTTAGGCCAGAAATAATCAGCCCAACCTCATGTCATCAGCCTTACTTCACCCTCCCCCACCCCAAGTCCTCAGTTAACAGACCTGTCTCCTCACTGACGCCACGGAGCAGTCACACCATTGCAGACCCGTCCCTGAGTGCAGGATTTCCCTACAGCCGCTTTAATGGGGGCAGCTCCACCTCTGCCTCCCCCTGCGTGAGCCAGCCATGCTTGCAGGCTCAGCTCACACTCTGTCCTCGCTCAGCCTTTCTTTAGCTGCTTCAGATCTTAACTGACCCCTCCAAGCCACACCGGCTAAACTCCTGAGCACACATTTTAGAACTAAATTTTAGAGTACCTCATACTGATGACCAGTCCTTCTTATATATTCCTTCCTTATAATTTTGTGGGATTTTTTAGAGTAGGGGCAAAATATATAGACAGCATTACATTGCTTACCACGACAGTGATGGTGCCAATGTTCTTGTTTATTAATAGTTGCTCACTCAACAAATACCTGGCGTGGGCCTCTAGCTGCCTGGCCCTGTGCTAGGTCCTGAGGAACAAAGGTGAATAAGTATGGTCCTGGGCTGAGGACGCTCACAGTCTTTAGTACAGAGTGTTAAATGTGGAGAGCGGGAGGAAATGGGAGGGAGGAGAGGAGGCCTTCACCTAACTCAGAGCTAGGATGTCAATGAAGACTTCCTGGAAGAGATAATAACCAAAGCCAACATTTGAAAAATATAGAAGAGTCTTCCAGGCGGAGTGCGGGGGATTGTTGCAGGCAATGGGAGCAGCATATGCAAAGAACGGAGGAATATTCTTGGAGCTACCAGTGAGTCAGCATGGCTCAGGGTGTCAGGGGAAGAGGCACATGCAAGAGATAAGGCTGGAGAAGTGTAGGGTGGGCCCACAAAGTACTTGAGATGCTTTGCTGAGGATTAGGGACTAGATCCTGATGACCTGGAGGCATTTAGATATAAACAACACAGCATAGTTGTTAGTTCTTGGTTTAGAAAGTTGGCAGAAATGAAGAGTATATAAGAGAGAAATGCTGGAGATAGGAAGACTAGTTAAGAGGCTCTGGCATTAATTCACGTCAGCATGAAGGAAGACCAGAATTACTTCTATCCTCCCAGGACTGGACCTGCTGTTCCGTCTCCCACCTCCACCTAGAGTTCTTGACTCTCATATTAATAATTTTCTCTTAAGATAAGGCTGGTCCCTACAGTGCATGTTTATCCTGTCTTCCCAACCTGCAGCCTTCCTCTAAGAGGTGATAAGCTAGAGTTGAGGCAGGTCCAGGCCCACCTGTGCTTTTGCCAGTGCACCCCTCACCTGGATGACTGGCATGTGTGGAGAGGAGGGATGAAGTCCCAGGTAGGTTCTGAAGAATGGGAAGTGGCCATACTGGCTCATGAGAAGTGTCAGAGTTCGGTTAAAGTCTAAGGAAGTCCAGTTACCGGAGATGGACCAGCCTCCAAGCTGGAAAGAAGAGGAGGGGAGGACTGAGCATAGGATCCACAAGCCCCCAGCCCTTCTGTCTTGATCTTCTCTTTCTCAGAGAGCTGCCACCCCCTGACCTCTTCCCTGAGTCCCTTGATCTCTCTAGGGCTTCACATCTATCCTTCCTTCTCTGCCTTCAACCAAGGTCCTGGTACTTCCACAGGGCATTGCCATTTCTAGCTCCATCTCCCTCCTAGAACTCGGGGATCCCTAGGAAGAAGACCCACCCTCTAGAAAAAAATGGCGGCCCCAAGCATGCCTTGGTCCTATATGTTATGTATCCAGAAAAGTCGATATTCCAACTTTTCTCACCTCCTCAATAACTTGTCTGAGGGGACCAGCCCCTGCGGCTTCAATGGCATGTGTGTCCATGCAGGAATTATAGAATTGGAAGGCTTTCTCCTCCCCCAAATCTGGATGCCAGGAGCCCTGGGCCTCTAGAAAGGAAGCATGGGAGAATTAAAGGAGTGAAGACCAGTCTAGTGACAACATGGAGCATGGGAGACAGGGAGTGCACAGGAAAGATAGGACGACTCCACAGGATATGGAAGGAAGGGGAGGAACAGAGGTGGGCGAAATGGGAAAGGTGAGAGGACTGCCCAATTCGGAATGGATCAACTTGATGAAAGGATAAAAGCAGAGAGAGGGAGAAGAAGACAATGAGGAAGATAAACAAAATGTGGAAAATAAAACAAGAAGGAAAAGATTTGGAAGAAAGGGGAAGAAGAAGAACGTGTGGGATATGGGTAGAAAAGGGGTAGAAATGGAAGGCAGGAGAGAAATGAATGAAAAAATTAGACAAAATCAGGAAACTAGAGAACTTAGAGGGATGGGAGAGAAGAAAACTCATACAGAAAGGTTTAGCAAGGGAAGAAATAGGGAGGCCTCCTTAGTCCAGACTCCACGTCCATCGATCCCAGAAAACGAAGATGTTACTGTAATCAGATGCATACCCCTCTGCATCACCCACCCTCTGTATCTAACGCTTCCCCTCAATCCCCCCAAATCTCTTTGTTCCACTGTGGACAATGAAATCTTTCCTGAGCATATTCTTCCTTTTCATCTCTGTATCTTCACCGAAAATATCCCTCCACCAAGAGAGAGTCAACCTCCCACTCTTTCCCCTTCAGGAAAGGAAAGCAGAGGGCTACATTCATTTCTCCCAGATTCCAAATGATGCCATCAACACATCCCCGGTGTTGGAGAACTGGAAGGGCGTGCCTGTCCCATGTATTCTTGTTCCCCAATTATCAGCACCATCCGCCAGCTTCCTGGGACCCACGTCCAACCTCCTACACAGCCTCAGTTCCTCCTCCTGGTCTTCCTCAGTCCTGGTGGCTGCTTTCTCTCCTTCACAGCCTCCATCTGCCTTCCAGATGCCTTCCACGTCTTCCAGCACACCGGCGTGCCCAGCGCCGTTTATTCCCTCAGGCCTTCGCATGCACCACTGATGGTGCAGCCCCTCTGGCTTCTCACACCACCGCCCTGCCTCTTCCCTTCCTCCACCATCTCCAGCCATCCTTCCTTCCCCTCCTACCAGCTCCAGTTCAGCTTGCTGGCACAGCCTTGGTTCCACTGGAGAAGCAAGAGACCTTATAGGAGCGGAGACCTGGGTTGTGGCCCATGTGGACAAAGAGGCGCTGGGAGACCAGAGGGTCTGAAACTTGAGAGCAGGGTGGGAGAGGAAAGAGCTGAAGGGTGGGAGTGTTGAGGGGATGCAGTGGAGGAAGGTACCATGCCTAGGGTAGAAACTGAGAACTTGGGGGAAAGAACAAAGAAGATGGAGCTTGTTGAAAGGAGGAACTTGGAGAGAATGGAGTAATCACGGATAAACGGAAAGGAAGGAGGATGGGGATGAGAGAGAGAAGATGAAGAGAGGGGCCAAGAGAGATGGAAGCAGGGAGGGGACACCTGAAGTGACAGGGGACAGTGGGAGAGAGGCAAGGCCTGGCAGTCGCCCGGCGGCCGTGCAGGGCTCGTTCTGGGCTCAGAGGCACCCCATGCCTGGGACCTTCCTCCCTGCTCTCCTCACCCAGTATTCCCCGAAGTTGCCTCTTGTTCTCCTCGGCAAGGGCCTGGACGGAATCAATGGTCCCATTGGCCTTTCCGCAGGCGAAGCTGAAGAAGTCTGTGCAGGGGCTCACCTTGCTGTTCCCAGACGCCAGGTAAAGAGCGCGGAGTTCCCAGCACTCGGGCGTCTCACATGGGCCTGGGGGAGATGCTTGCTGGGAAGAACAGGCAGAGGCCAGGGCACCCCCAGGGCCGGGCAGGGGACGTGGGAGGATGAGACAGAGAGGCTGGCAGGAGGGAACGGCTGGGATTGAGGTGGGAAGAGGTCAGAGGCTCAGGGTGGGTTCAGGAGCCCAGGGAGCAGGGACAGCGACTAGGGTGCGGGTCTCAGGGTCTTACTCGGGCCACAGATCCGGAAGGTGTATAACAGAAACACAGAAGCAGCAAGGAGCAGGCTTAGGAGTAGGACAGTCATCATCGCCCGCCTGGCCATTGCCCACAGCCTGCTCCGCTCTGTGGGCAGCCTCTCTTCTGGAGAGTTCTGTGGAGGAGCCAAACCAGGAGGTGAAAAACACAAAGTGAACAAGGTGGAGAGAGCAAAATGGAGAGAAGAGGGGAGGGGAGGGAAAATGCATCGGTTAGTGCTAGGTTAGCCCTTTATCCAGAGAGAATTCTCCTGATTCTTCCTGATCCAACCCTGTGTAGCCCCTGGGAGATGAGGAAGCACAGAATGTCTCCGTGTCGGGTAAAGATGAAGCAGGTCGTTACGGATGAGTGTTTGTGAGGCATTGGAGCGGGGCTGACAACATCGGATATTCCACGTCACTTACCTCCTGGCTCTGGGAAGTCCTCATTTGGGGCGCCCGGCTGGGTCCCCTCGGCTCTTCCTCACTTTTGTCCTCACCCTCCTGAAGTGAGTGGAGGGGAAGGAGGAAGAGGATGGTTCAGGAAGAGGGTGCCTCAAAGACAGTTTCATCAGGCCAGTTGACAGCACACCCTGCACTCACACACTCGTTTTTTGTCTCATGGCTGTGTTTCCAGATGGGCTTCAGGGAGGACCTCTCTCCTGGAGGTGCCATTTCTCCCCTCCCTCTTCCATCACCTCGGCCACCTCCTCCTTCCCCCTTTCTGCTCCCTCCTCTCCGGTGGGGGCAGGGCTTTCACCCACGGCCACCCCCAACCCCCAACTGGGCCTCAGATTCCAAAAGGAGGTGGTGTCTCCAGGGGACTTGCCATCTGTCTGTCCTTTTCTCCGGCTCCAGAATCCTTCCTGGTTCCGTTCTAGGTGCTGGCTCTGAGGACTGGGATCCAGGAAACAGCCTCTCTCCTGCCCCCACCCCGGTTCCTTGGTCCTGGAGAAGGGGCACTTCTGCTGCTCTCCCCCGTCCCCAAACAGGCTGTGGCCTCTGGGCGGAGCCTGTTTATCAGTGGGGGGACACCCAGGCCTCTCCCCTCTTTTATCTCGGCTTCTCAGGGGAGCGGAGGGAGGGCGGAGGGAGGGAGCTTCACTCCTCAGGCAATCCTGCCCTTGGCTGCTCCCGTTGTCCTGCTCTGAGACTTTGCTCTTGAAGTTCCTTTATTTCTGGAATATTCTTCCTTCTCTCTTTTCTTCAGAACAACAACAACAACAACAACAAAAAACCCCTGAGGCACAATAAAATTTTAAAGACTTTATTTGAGTAAGAAGCAATTCATGGATGGGGGAACACCAGACCGACAGAGGTTTAGTGTTTCGATCACAAAATGTCAGAGGCAAGTATTTATTGGGACGACATGGAAGCAAAATAAAAAACTACTTGAGTGATTTGCAGTTACCTAATTGCCTTTTTTTAGGTTCCTTGTTGGAAAGTCCTGAGTCACATAAATTATACGTTAGCTGGCTGCTTATGATTGGCTGGGGTTAAGTTTTATTTCTAACATAAGCGTTTATCAGAAATGACCCAAGTTAAGCTTCACTTATGTTTGTGGTTGAAATAAGAATAAGACTATTTTTAAGGCCTCCAGTTTTGTTTGCTCGGGAAATTTTCAGGCCTTGGTCTTCATTTTTTTTTTTTTTTCCTTTAACACTTCTCTGATTGAGATCTCTTGGATTCTTCGATGCCCAGGTCAAATGCCACCTTTCCCAGGGGGCCCACAGCCGAGCCCATTCACGCTGTTCCCAAGCATGCTTAACCATTTCTGTAGGTGTTTCACAGCCCTGCTGCTGGAGGGTAGAGTCATGCATTAAAAAGATCACCCAGCTAGGAGACCCTAATCTGCTAATTATTAGCTCTGTGACAATAAACAAGCCACTTAAGCTCACAGGCATGTAAGCAAGTTTTGTCATCTGGAAAATGAAGGTAATATTTGCCTATGCTTGCCCCACAGGGTCTCATACCTTCTACAAAAGAGCGAGGCTTTCCTGAGCCCTCTGTCCTTCATCCTGCAGTGGTCACTCTTCGGGCTGGCATCTCCCTGTTGATGGAAAGCTATTTCGTGGCAGGTGCAGTGTCCCTTTTTCCTTCCTGCCCACCCGAGTGGATTATAAATGTTAGTAGGTACGAACTGCATTCCAAGCCAGGAACGCACTTTCCCACATCATATCGAACGTCACCTGTAGTCTCAGCGAAGTGAACACATTCCTGCAAGAAGGCGTTTCACCTCTGTCCCTTGTGTCCCCATCTCAGGGAAAATCGGATTCATTAGGGTACCCTGGCAGTATTTCCGGATGACATCAGCACTGTACTGGGGCTGTGGTGTGCTTGCCGGGCTGGGCTGGGCACGGAAGGGGCAAAGCCACAGAAAAGTCAGGACTTCATGCGTTAGAAAATGAGGCACTGGGGAAAGTACGCCCTTTGAGGAAGGATGTGACAGGATGCTACTAGGAGAAGCTGGCGTGGCACTGGGCAGCTGGATGGACTGGATAAGAGACAAGAGGCAGCTTGGTGAGCTTGGAGTTGCAGGAGTGAGGGAGGGGGGCCCGGCCAGGGGGCTGGCAGAGGGGAGGGAAGAACATAGAAAGAAAAATTTATGGAAGAAAATAAAGTCCTGGACACTGATTGAGTGGGGAGAGGGTTGTAACAGAGTCACCCAAGAGCTCCAAGTTGTACTTGCTGGACGACTAGGAGGACAGCGATACCAGTGATAGAAAAAAGTGGAATTTTGTTTAAGGGTGGGGGTGGGTATCTGCTTGACAGTACAATAACGACTGGGGATTTTAGAGGCATTTGGTCTGCCTGGGACATCCCCACCGTGCCTCCTCTATGACCTTCCTTTCCCAGAAAGTCCCATTTTCCTCAGGCATTCCCTTCCTCTCTTTTTTCCTGCCAGTCAAATCCCCTGAGCTGATGTTTCTCTAGGAAAATGATAATAGGGACAATTCAAGTTAGATAAGAGCAAGTTGAGGAAGGAGGGTGCGATGTGACATCACCCTGTGGACAGCCACGCCGCCTGGACGCAGGTTCTCTCCCCACTGGGGAAGCTGAGCCAACAGAGGAGGCAGGTAACACAGGGACCGCTGCCCCACCCCCGCCCCGCCGCCTGCCGCAGGGACAGCGACCTCTGCTCTGCTCCCTCTTATCTCCCCAGACTACTCTGCCACGAGTCATGGAGTCATCGCCACCACAGCCGTCCCCACTGTAGGACTGCGGCAGCCCACTCTGACCTGAGCAGGGAGGGGACAGTCAGCCATGGCTCGTGGGGCAGGCACCACTCCGCTACCTCTGCGGACACTGCCTCCGGCTCGCTTGAACTGTTCTGCCCCGTCTGTTCTAACTCCAGGATCTTTTGTTTGATGTCACAATATCAAAACAATAATATTAGTAATACAATAATATCTACCTTTACTGAGCATTTCCTATGTTCCAGGAATGTGCTAAATTGTTTTGCTTAGTGTATGTTTTTTTCCCTTCAGTGTTCACAGCAATTCTATGAGGGAGACCTGAGCTATGATTTTTCCCCAATTTACAGATAAGAAAGCTGAGATACATGAGAGTACAGTGAACTTGCCCAAAGTTATAAGATCAATAATTGTCAGAACTGAGAATTGAGCCAGAGCCTTAACCATTGAGCCTGTCAGTCACTAAGCTTCTATTTGGGGAAATCTCTTCACAGTCAAAATCTTCCCGTACCTAAACTCTTCTTTTTAAACTACCTCCCACTGCTTGGCCTTGGTGCGATGGTTTTGGGCGCTGTTATTCTTCAAACTCTCAAATATCCAGTTTCACCTTCTGAAGACCCCAGCCCTTTTTGTCTACCCATAATTAGCTACCATCTACGGTGGTTACAATGTCAACAGCAAGGACAGGACACTTATCTACATATCATAGCACTCTGAGATGTGTACGGCAGCACCGATTCACTTCTAAGAGCACTCGATTGCAGTGATAACGACTAAGAAGCTACCTCCTAAAGAGCCAGAGACCCAGCTCTGAACGAGCCAGAGAGAGCCCCGATGTGACCAGAAATGATGAGGACTCGGACAAGGAGACAAAGGAGAAAGAGATCCCTGGGGACAGGTTTCCCGGAAGGAAGCCATACTTGAGAATTGGTTTCCGCTTTGGGAAAGAAGAAATTTTAAGTTCAGTGTTCCACAAAGTAGTCTTTTAAACCATTTAAAAGGCCAGGTGCCTGTGATCCCAGCATTTCAGGAGGCTGAGACAGGACGATCACTTGAAGCCAGGAGTTTGAGACCAGCCCCAGCAAAAAACATAT
Organism: Cheirogaleus medius; assembly: GCA_008086735.1. Taxonomy (NCBI): domain Eukaryota; kingdom Metazoa; phylum Chordata; class Mammalia; order Primates; family Cheirogaleidae; genus Cheirogaleus; species Cheirogaleus medius. The sequence continues at coordinate 5,208,529 of VBSM01003176.1, read as the reverse complement.
TGAGACCCTCATCTCTACAAAAAAAATTAAAAACATTAGCCAGGTATGGTGGCATGTGCCTGTAGTCCCAGCCACTCAGGAAGCTGAGGCAGGAGGATCGTTTGAGCCCGGGAGTTCGAGGCTGCAGTGAGCTATGATTACACCACTCACTCCAGCCTGAGTGAGAACCTGTCTCTAAAAGAAAAAAAAAAATGTAAGTGATAAGTAGATGGACCTCTTTTAATATTTTAATTTTTATATACATTTTTTAGATATATGACAAGACTAGAATACATAATACCTGCTTAGTTAAATTATTAAATTAATTAAAATATCGCAAATACAGCAGTTGGATTGGTACTTGAATACGGCAACATCTTGAAGTAATACTAAGAAGGCTGAAGTTTGAACATGTACAGGTAGATACGTCTCAAAAGGAAAAATCTTTGTCTTTTCTCTTATTTTTTCTTGGTATTTTCTCCATGTCACCACTTTCTTCTTCCTGATCCAACAGGTGTCCAGGGCAGTACGCTGGACACAGGAGACTCTAATGAATTGTGTAAATTCAATCATGTTTCCTCAAAAAGAACTGAAGAATTTGTGTAAGATCTTGCTAAGACCAATGTCTTAGTCAACTACTGCCATAGTAATACTTTGTAAATGCTGGGGCTCAGAAAACAGTACCCCAAAATGAAGGCCCCAGAAGCAAAAGGTTTTCTCTGACCTTCTTCTCTCCTCTTGCCCATCAGTCCATTCTCCCCTGAGGCTAGCCGTGGAAACTAGAATCCCTCCTCCCCAGAGCAGGTCATAAAAACCAGAAACCCTTTTCCCAAAAGCCAGCCATAAAACCTGAAATTATAAACTGGCCAGAAAGAAATTATCTGACCTATCTTGTTTGACTGTAGGTCATAAGGCCCCGTCAGAGAGGTCAAGAAGAATCCAGACAGACAGGCCTTGTTGGGTTTCCCCACACTGTCTGTTAGGATTAGATCTCACGCTTTTTGTCCAATCATGTTTCTGCACAGCTGCCTATACTTTGTTGAACCTTAGCATAAAAATGGATAATTTCCCCTGTATCTTTGGGTCTTCATTCTGAAGGCTCCCACGTCTACACCTTAAGTATTTATACCTTTTCTCTTTTTAACACATTGACTACCACACTAGAAGAAAAATTTTTTCCTTGGGGCCATGGTGTTTTATTACAAAAATACAATTAAAACTTTGAAAATGAAATGATCGTTTCTAATTTGCTGAAAATTTTTTTATTTTTTTATTGTTCTTTGTGCGTCAGTTATATGCAACTTGAAAAATAGTTCTTGTGGCTCCCAAGGTGAAGAGACATGTGAGTTAGATATGCTTCATGAGGCCCCGGGCTCAAAACTACATATTTATCATAAGGACAATAATTTAAGTGTTATTTATAATGATTTCTTAAATATAAGCTCCTAATTGTCCCGCTGCAGGGAAATGGTTAAACAATGGTGTATTCAGACATTTCTACACAAAACTATATTAAAATATCAATTATAAGTGAAAGAAGCCAGTCACACAAAGACAAATATTGTATGATTCCACTTATATGAGGTATTCAGAGTAATCAAATTTGTGGCGACAGAAAGCAGAATGGTGGTTGCCAGGGGCTAGGGAGAGAAAGCAAGTTGCTGGAGAGTTGCTGTTTAGTGGGTAAAAAGTTTTAGTTTTACAAGACGAAAAAAGAGTTCTGAAAATTGGTTGCATAACAGTTTGAAGGCACTGAACACTACTGAACTTAAAATGGTCAAAGAAATTGAGAATCGAAGTCTTATCTCCAACTTTGGAAACTATTCCCTTTACTCTTACTTTCTTTCCTTTCCCGCCCCCAATTTCAGTTATTTAACTTCCTTATCTCTAAACATACACACATACATGCACGCATATATGAACGCACACACACAGCCTCGTCTAGAAGAGATTGCCTCCCGGCTTGTCACTATCTCCTTTATTTTCTAATTTTTGCCTTTTCTTGGAACTGTAAGACATACTGTTCTAGATTTCGTTCCCTCTTCCCTTCCCTACAGCAGGGCAAGTCAGAGGCCCCTTCACGTCTCCACTGGCCACATCTTCCCTGCGGTCTCGCCTCCTACAGTCCTCGCTGTCAGTCTTGGCTCTCCCGTTCTTCATCTGACAGCGTCAGTAAGTATGATCCATTTCATGCACTTTGCAAATATTAGTGATGTAGTCTAGTGCAAAGAGCAGGTATTTTAGATCTAGACAGACCTGAGTTGATTTGAATGTGGGTTCTTCTAGTTACTGGTCGTGTGATTTTATAATCTCTTAATCTCTCTGTACCCCAAATTCCCTCATCTGTAAGAGAAAATATTTATCCTTCTTTGGCCTGATTATTGTAAGAACTAAATTAAGTAATGTGTGTTGCATGTATTGCTTTGTGTGTGATAGGCAAACACCACTTGTATATTGCAGCTATCATCACTTGTAAGCATTCATTTCTGTTGTTTCAGAGATTCCAAGAGCAATACGATAGTATTGGACCATCAATGCAGTCAAAGATAAGAGATCGTGAACCTGGTTTTTCTACTCTTGGCTTGTCTAATATTTCAATGGAATGTAAGATGAGACTCAGAATTCGCTGAAAGATTGAAGACATTGGAAAACTCAAACTTATTTATATATTTTTTTAAAGAAATTTAGCTTTTTTGGCGCCCTTACTTTGGCTCTCCCTTCACGTGATAATGGGTTCGGTCGTCATCTGTGGCATACGTACCATGCTTGTAAACCTATATCTTGCTCTTGCCCTATAATCCTATCTTTCTCTCCTCAATAAACCTCATTTTAATGTTTTCCCTACCAAAAAAAAAAAAAATTTAAAGTTAGTTTTATTCTGAGTCAAGTTTGAGGACTAATAGCCCAGGAACATAGACTCAGTGAAAACTGAACATGTGTCCTCCTGTGGGCTACAGAGACACTGGATTTGTATGTTCTTTTACATAGAAATTGGAGAAGGGGGCAGGAAAGCAAAGATGACATTCTTACAACTTTGATGGTTGCTGTCCCTTGGTGAACAAGTCTATGGCAACCCACCACCAAAGACCAAGGAAGCTGACAGACCAAAGAAAAAAGCTGATATGTCTAATTTCTCAGAAAGAAACATTTAATAGGGACTTACGAACAGAAGCCAAGTCTCGGGCGGTGCCAGATGAGACCAGGGCTTGTATACCACAGGGGGAAAATGTGTAGGACTACTGAAGCTGATCCCTCAGGGAAAGACAAGAATGCTGTGTGAATCTGCATAAGGGCAGGATTTATGGCCAAGATTGTTTTGCTCTAAGGGAAAAATTTAGGGTAACTGTAGATAAAACAGAAGTCTTAGAGGCATTCCCAGAACAGGGGTTAATCAGAAGCCAACATGGCAGATGAGCATCCAAGATGGAGTTGTTGAGCTTACCCACTCCGCTCCCTAATCTGGCTCTTACACTCTCATGAACGTTCCTCATCTATGATGTTCCCCAAGACATTGGGAGCGGGGTCGGGAGTGGGGTTGTGGGTGACATGTTGCATCAGTTTGTTTTCTACCTATAAGCAGAAACCACAGCAATAATATAGACAACAGCAGGCTTTGTTGAACCATCTCTGGTCTTTGGAATACCATGATTTTGATTTTCTCAAAAGAAGAAAAATGATGAGAGATTGCATAACATTGATAATTTGAATAGTAGAAATGTAATATAATGCACACAAGGATTACAATCAAAAGAGAATTTGTGTACCAGAACAGCAGCAAAAACAACAACAAACTATTCCATTAGGGAGTCAACTAAAAGCATCACGAAGAAGATTAAAACTGGTTCTTCTTTAGAGATTTGTTGTAACCAAGAAACAATTCAGGATTTAGTCCAAATTGTAGGCAAATAATAAAAACTCAAAAACGATGAATAAGACTAGAATCTAATAATGGGTTTACTGAAGTTGTGTTCTGAACATAATTTTTCTCTCTCCAGTTTTCTATTTCTACCAAAGAGATGTTATTGTAAGACTAATTTGCAAAATAAGTTTTACTCCTAATATACTTGGCATGATTATTTGCATAAAGTGCAGCAAGAATAGTGACCGGCCACATAGGTATTTTTTTAAGTTGGCTTTGCAGGAACTTTCATAAGGAATTTCGTATTAGACTTTTAAAAGCTTCAAGGCCAGGAGGCCAAGCCAAAGATTTGCCATCAGACTGTGCTTGTAATTCCTGTATGAATTGGGCCAGTTCCCCTCTTCTCAAGGGCCCCAAATATCTTGAGGATCCTGGGTCTGTCACAAAGTGACATTCTTTACTTACCACAGGTCAGGAACCTTGGAAAGGGAACCATATAGACAAGGTACCAGGCCAGTGTTTCCAAAGGACGTTTTATCAGCTCTATAAAGTCAATGGCAATTCCTCAAAGTGGTCTGGTCATGTCTGAAAATACACCATCCCAGTCAAAGCCTCGGGAAAATAACCAGTGTCTCCAGTGTCTCCCAATTTCTCTAATCTATAAATAGCTCAAAAAGGAAAAAAATTTTCCTGCCTTTTCTTCAATCAGAGTAGCAGCCTTGCACACAGAAAATTGTCTGTTCACCTTGGAACTGCCGTCCACAAGCACAGCAGCTCTGAGTCGGTCAGGCGAGAGCTGTTTGCCACCCACTGGAGAGTCCAGAGGCTCCTCACGTAGTTGCAGAGCTAGTCGGGCGGGAGTTATCTCTCAAGTGGCGTGAGGCAGGGTGGTGAATCCTCACTGAGATTGTTTAAAGAAAGTGTTGAATACTATGGTTTTCTTTTCCCTCTCCACGAACCGTCTTTTCCTCTCACTTTGAGACAGTTGAGGAGGCCCAAGAGAACAGTTTAGAGAACTTGCTGTATCAAGAAGTTGCATGCCAATGGCGCATGATGGCTCATGCCTGTAAT
>VBSM01003176.1:5193394-5203520 GCA_008086735.1 Cheirogaleus medius | reverse complement strand
AAAAAAAAAGAAGAAGTGGCACAGGGCTCATGCCTGAAAACTGTAAAGACGAGAGTATGGCTGGGTACCCACACTGAGATGGCACAGCAAGAACACCGCCCTGGACACAGGACGCATCTCTGTGGATAAGCATTTTCTGTGCACTTTCTGTGCTCTGTGCGTCCAGCGGCAGGGAGCTGGCCATGAGCTGAATTGAAATGTACTGGGGGGCATCCTGCCAGGAAAAAGACTGCCCAGCGGGAAGAGGCTGGACATGCACTCTTGGGTAAAAGAGTTAAGGTGAGATTATAAACACTAAGCCTGGGGAGCATGATCCAATTCAGAGCACTTTAGTTAGATGTTTCTAGTTAGAATAACTCTGAAGAGTCCACAAAATGGTCCCATAAGAGAGAGAAAACTTTACACATCATACTTATCCAGAGGGGTCCAACACCAGATTAAAAGTAAAACCTGTTCCATCCCTTGCTTCTCCTCCTTTCTCAAGCTCCAACTTGGAAGGAACCAACGGTGCTATTTTAGCAAGTCAGAAAGGAGGAGGGCAGAGAAAGAAAGAAGATGTTGGCCGTGACCCATGTTTCCCACTGTAGGCTCTAAGCCTGAGACGAGTGCAAACTGAGGAAGGGGAGAGATTTTGAGAGAGTCAATCCAGAATTTTGGTAGGTTGGACTGCACCTTTTATTATCTTCAAATTACTGGAGGACCTCTTATTTCTTAAAGTATCTGAAAAAGGTACTGGACTTGCCCAGGAGTTCACCTAGAGGTCACAAACAAGCTGATGGAGGAGGTGTTGCAAGAATAGTTGCAAGAAAGAGTAAAGTCAGTTCTGCTTACACCCTGCTGAGTTTTGCTCTATTATTAAACCAGTCACATTCACTACCTGATTGAAGATGAGACTTCACTTCTTTGTTTCATCATGTGAAAAATGTGAGAATTATACTTATGCATTATATCAATTAAGCCTATTTTATTAATACAAATGTCATAAACATTCATCACTGCCTGAATCTATTTAATGTTCAGCAAGTATTATGTGCTGTATAAAGGACTTATGACAAAAATTTTCCAACTTGGAACAACAGGGAACAAAAGAATGGCTTAAGTTGTATGGTCTCCCTCTGTGAAGCCCTTAAAAAACACAATAAATATGATTAGGAAGTTAGGGAATATACTAGCTATTTATTGCTTCATATTAATAATAAACCCCAAATTTGGTGCCTTAAAAAAAACAATTTATTGGCTCTGCATTCTATGGATCGTCAAATTGGGTACAGCTGGAATGTCATCTGTGCTCATTTATGTGCTTGGTTTCATGTGGCAGGCCAGCTGAGGACTGCCTAGCCCAGGATGGGTCATTGGCAGGGTTGTTGAAGGTGCCTGAGATCTCCTCCATGAGGCCCCTCCTGCAGGCTGGTTTGGTCCAGTTCCCATGGCAACTGGTTCCAAGAGAGCAAGAGTGGACGCTGCAAGGTTACGGACACCTAGGTTTGGCAGTCATACCATATCACTTCTGCTATATTCTACTGGTCAAGGCAAGTCTCAATGCCAAGATCTGAAAAGCAGAAAAACAAACTCCACCACTTGGGGGGAGGAACTGCAAATAATTTATAGTCATGTTTCTTAAGCCACAGGGAGAAAGACAGCTTTCTTTGTGAAGTAAAATATCACAAAGAAATCACCAAACTAGGAGTCTGAAAACTTTGTTTTCAGTCCTACATTTCTCATAAACTAAAGTTTGGTGATTTTTACCTAATTTGCCATCTCAATAAAGTCTAGCACTGAAAACCTATGTGTCTAGGTTTCTGATTGAGCATCTATTTCTTTTCTTTCTTATAGAGACCTTAGAAGTCTCTGTAAGTTTAAGGCCAGAGCATTAGCATCAATCTATGGGAAAGGATTCTCTCTCCCTTAAAGATAACCATAGATCAGAAAAGGAACAGTATAAGCCCACTAACCCCACTCCTGAGAGTTCTGACCAAAGGATATAAATAGAGTGTCACATAGTTGCTGTTTGGAATTTTCCTTAGGCGATATTTGGCATTTTTCCATGGCCTCTGTATGGTTTCTGTTGTTAGTTTTGCTTTGTCTTGTTTTGTTTTGTTGGTCCTTTCCTCTATTTTGCTGCCTGGAAGGCAGATGTTTTCATGGATGATAAGATTGAGGCTCACACATGAGGGATAGCACACTGGTGAGCCAAGAGGAATTTAGTGTTTGGTGTCCATGGACTTTGTGCAGAAGAGTGGCCATCCCAGCTCTGGACCACGTCTCTGACAGGCTTTTACATATGAGAAAATTTCTGGTTCATTTATGTTACTGTAGTTTCTCTTTGTCACTCAGGGCTAACTCTACTACTACTAATAGACAGGTGTTACTACCTAAGAAAAATGTCTGGACAATGTCTACCTACGCAAGGTTGTTAGATACAGATGACCATGTGAACTACACAACTCTAAGGATTGCCAATTACCTGGATGAGGATGTGCATGGTTTTCTATAGGCTTGAGCCAAACAGCAACCTTGTACCTAACAACTAGCATGATGTGAAAAGAGGAAGTTAATTTCAGACTGCTATGTTTTTCCTATACTGCTTGCTGGTTCACTCAGAGACCTGGATGTTCTTGTTCAAGCTGTTCAATTTGGCATTATTTTTAAGAGTCTATAACAGTTGGAATCCTCTCAAGAAAACAGAAATCACTCTAGGTATTTCAAAGGAAATTTAATACATATAATTCGATACACAAGTGATGGAAGAATTGAGAAGTCAAATGAGTGGAGGGGCCAATGATCCAGCCCCAAAATTATCAACAGAAAAAAAGGTACCACAAACTTTAAGGCTAGAGCAACAAAGAGAGGGGATGTTACTAGAGCCCAGAAACTGGGCCACCTAACAGAGATGGAACCATACTGGCCATGCTCAGCAAGCTGGGACCTTAGGAGAAAGTGCTGCCCAGTGGGAGCTGGAGCCACTGAGGAGATACATCTGCCACTGGAGGTGCCACCTGAAGCAGAAAGAGAGGAGAAACATCCTGGTTTCATCTCTACTTCCACCTCTTCCCCTTGATGAATTTTTATAAAAATCAAAGGAGAAGGAGCCTTGGGAAACATAGTTCCCTGTGATACAGAGCATGACAGAAGATGTCAAGAAATTGATCTGCAAACAGGCAAATGACTGGCACAGTACATTTGTAAGAGTATTTGTCTCATTTGTAAGGCTCTGGGCACATGCAGTACTGCTTCATAGCTCATGCGACCAAGGGTGGCTCAAAGCTGAGCAAAAAACTCTCTATTCTTTTGTGCAGAACTCCTCAGAATCTTGATGTTTTCATCATGTGGAAACAGAATTCTTGGAATGGACATGGCTATTCTCATGAGAGTCTGCAATAACAGTGACAATGGTAAGACTTCAAACACCTCTATGGATAACAGACATTAACTCAGGGAAATAAGAGAAGAAGAGAAAGAACACAGTAGATGCTGCATAGTAACCATGGCCAACTGGCTGCTTTATTTCTTGTGAATACATCCTATTTGGGGAATTCCAAAAACATTTGAAGTGAACTTTTCAGAAAAGGCGAGAACAGGAAATTTGAGTCGTCATTGTCCAGATAGCATCAAGTGTATCCACAGGCTGGAATGGATAAGACAACATGTGAGTTCTACAAATATTTGTTGTAAGTGTATTATCTATGTGAGTAAGCAAGAATAGCCTATGGCTTTTCTTTTTCAAATGCCATTTGTACAATCAAAACCCCTGGAAATTATATATCAAACAAATGTAAGAAAACTCTAAAAGGTGGAGAAAAGAAGATGGTAACCTTGGGACTTGAGGAATGAGATGGTGGATTTCTGGATTTTCTTTGAGCTTCATATATCCCAGACATGGAGCTAAAGAATTCAGCAACCCAGAAATGCAATGGATACAGACAATAAAAGCCCCAAGGAAAGCCTGCTCTCTCTAGGCAAAGAACCAGGAAAAGGGCAGCATAGCAAGACAGAAAATTTGCAATAGTCACTCCTCTCAGGCCAACTACACAGAAAAAACTGTGGCTCCACTCCCATCCGTGCCGGCAAACACAAGTGGAGAGTCTCAACTTCCACATTCAAAAGGCATAATGAGGCATATTTGCTCCCCCTTCACACACACACGGTGGTATCAGAGAAGGTCAATTAGGGAGCCAGGATTCTCATCCCCATGGGGTACTAAAGAGGTTCCCACCCCTTCTGCCAGAGGAAGACCAGTGGAGAGTCAGGACTTTCACCATCAACCAATGGTGACAAGTTCAAAGGCCCTTGATGGCCACATGGAGAGCAGCAAAGAGGCCCTCCTACCCCCCTAGACAGACAGGTATCAACAGAGGCCAAATAGGGGTCTGGAGATCCTAATGTTACCCAGTAATAATGAAGAGCCCTAAAGTGGATTGTCAGCAGAGGAACTTGAATTTCTACCCTCCCATGGCAATAACAAGATGGGGCCTCCCCCCACCCTCTCCTGGAGAATTATCTAAAAATCCCTACTAAAATAAAATGTTTGAATAAAATCTAGATTCTCATAACATAATACAAAGATGTCCAGGTTTCTATGAAAATCACTCATTATGCCGACAACCTGGGAGATCTGAAACTGAAAGAGAGAGAGAAAAAAAAAGACAATCAATAGATATCAACAAAGAGATGACAGAAATATTAGCATTATCTGATAAAGATTTTAAAGCAGTCATGATAAAAATGTTTAAATGAGCAATTATGAACATGTTGTAACAAATGAAAAAAACAGCAGTCTCAGCAAAGACATAGAGGATATTAGGAAGAACCAGATGGAAATTTTGGAACTCAAAATGCAAAAGTAGAACTCAAAAGTAAATATATAAATAAATAACCAAAATTAAAAACTCAATGGATGGACTCAACAGGGGACAGAGGACAAAAGCAATGTACTAGAAGATAGAACCATAGAAATTACTCAATCTGAGCAACAGAGAGAATAAAATAGACTGGAAAAAGGATTGAACAGAGCCTCAGAGACCTGTAGGATTATAATATAAGATTTAACATTCATGTCATCAGAAACAGGCAGGGCTAAAAATGTACTCAAAGAAATGATAAATGAAAACTTCCCAAATTTGGCAAGAGACATACACCTTCAGATTCAAGAAGCTGAGCAAATCTCAAACAAGATGAACACCAAAAGACCCATACCTATCACATCATAGTCAAACTTCTGAAAATGAGACACAAAGAAAGATATTTAAAAGCTACAGGAAAGAAATGACATCTATAGGGGAAAAATAATTCAGATGACAGTGGATTTCTCATCAGAAACCATGGAGGCCAGAAGGAAGTGTCATAATATTTTCCAAGCGCTAAGAGAAAAGAACTGCCAACCCCAAATCCCATACTCAGAAAAAACATATTCCAGGAATGAAAAGGAAGTCAAAACATCTCAGATGAAGGAAAAATAAGAGAATTTTTCATCAGTAGAACTACCCTAAAAGAATAGCTGAAGGAAGTTCTCTAAATAGAAAGGAAATGATAAAATAAGTAATGTCAAAAAGCAAAAAAAACAGAACATACTAAGCAAAAATGTGGGTAAATACAATAAACTGCTTTTTGTGAGTTTTTGAAATTGTGTTTGATGGTTGAAACAAAAATTATAACATGTCTGATGTGGTTCTAAACATATGTAGAGAAAATATTTTAAGACAATTATATTATAAATATGGGAAGAAATATGATAACTATGATTAATCATGTATGTGTAACATAATAGGAGAGGAACCAATAAAAAACTGTATCAAAAGATACACTCAAAAAAACTGTCGATAAATCATAATAGAATTTTTAAATGTTCAAGTAACCCACAGAAAGCCATTTTAAAAACCTGATAAATGAAAGAGAATAAACATAAAACAAAAAATACACTTTAATGCACCAATAGTTACATTAAATGTAAATGGTCTAATACACCAATAGGCAGAGATTAGTGGAATAGATTAAACACATCACCCAAATATATGCCATCTATAATAAATTCCCTTCAAATGTAATGATATAGATAGCTTAATATGAAAAGATTGGAAAAAGATATACCATGTAAACATTAATCCAAAGAAAATAGGAGTAGTTATATTGATACCAGAAGAAATAGATAAGACAATTATCAGAGATTCAAAGAAGGACATTATATAATGATATGAAGGGCAATTCAACAAAAAGACATAGCAATCCTAAAAGTGTGTACACTCAAAAAAAAAAATAGAGCTAAAAGTATGTGAAGCAAAAACTGACAGAACTATAAGGAGAAATAAGCAAATTCACAATTGTCGTTGGACACTTTAACATCCCTTCTCAACAAATTACAGAATATTTATTCAGAAAGTAAGCAAGTATATAAAAGAAATCAACAAGGCCTAATTAACACTTATGGAACACTTCACCCAACATAACAAAATAGATAATTCTTTCCAAGTGCCCATAAAAGATACACCAAGATCTTGGGTCATTAAATTTAAAAAACCTCAAAAATTTTTAAAGAATTGAAATCATACAGAGTATATTTTTCAATCTCAATGGAATAAAACTAGAAATCAATAGCAGAAAGATATCAGGAAAATATCTAAATACATGTAAACTAAACAACAGACCTCTTAATAATCTGTCAAAGAAGAAACCTTCAATGCATTGAATGGAATGAAAATGAAAATACAATAAATCAAAATTTGTGGGACACAGCTAAAACAGTATTTAGAGGGAAACTTATGGTGCAAAATGTATATATTAGAAAAGAGGAAAAGTCTCAAATCAACAATTTGAGCTCCCACATTAAGAACCCAAATAAGGAGGAATGAATTAAATCTGAAGAAATTAAAAGGAAGAAGATAATAAACATCAGAGCAGAAATCAATACAATTAAAACTGAAAACAAGGGAGAAGAATCAATGAAAAAAAGACCTGGATCATTGAAAATATTATTAAAATTGGCAAACTTCTTTTAAGACTGACAAAGAAATAAAGAGAAAAGACACAAATTACTGATAGGAATGAAACAAGGGATATCAAACATCAACAACTCTACACACATAATTTGACAACTTAAATTGATCAGTTTGTCAAAAAAACACACAAACTTTTACAACATTTAATATGAAATAATTTAGATAGCTATATAACTATTACATTTAATTCATAATTTAAGAACTCCCAAAATAGAAATTGTCAGCTCCTAATGGTTTCTTGGGGAAAACTACTAAACATTTAAAGAAGAATTAACACCAATTCTATAGTATCTCTTCCAGAAAATATAAGAAGAAGAAATACATTCCAATGCATTGTATGAAGCTACTGTCACTCTCATGCCAAAACCATACAAAAGGAAAACTACAGACCAATATCCCTCATGAATATATTAGTAGATGAAAAATTCCTTAACAAAATATTATCTAATAGAATTTAGCAATATATAAAAATATCATTCTCTATGACCATGTAGGATTTATTCTAGGAATGCAAGGCTGGTTCAATATTTGAAAATCAATCAATGTAATCCACCATATTAACAGGAAAAAAAGGAAAAATTAATCATATGGATTGATTCAGAAAAAGCATTTGACAAACTTCAACACCTATTCATGATAACAATTCTCAGAAAAATAGGTATAGAGGGGAACTTTCTTAGCTTAACAAAGTATATCTACTTAAATCCCATAGCTAACATGATACTTGATGAGAGACTTAATGTTTCCCTCATAAGATGAGGAACAAAACAAAGATGCCTTGTTCACTATCACCACTCTTCTTAAACATAGTGCTGGAAGTTCTGATCAATGCAATGAAAATAAAAGGAAGACAGATCATAAAAAGAAGAATTAAAACAGTTTCTATTTGCAGATAACATGGCTGTCTACATAGAAAACCTCAAAGAATATACAAAAAGCAATCCTAGAACCAAAGAGTGAGTCTAGCAAGGTCACAGAATACAAAATAAATGCAAAAAAAAAAAAGTCAGCTATATTCTCATACACTAGCCATGAACACATAGACATTAAAATGAAAACTACGATGCCATTTACAGTCACTCTAAAGAAAACAAACTTAGCAAATCTAACACTACACGTGTAATAGTCAGGGCTCTTCAGAAAAACAGAACCAATAGGATGTGTATATACAGTCATGTGTCACTTAACAATGGGGATACCTTCTGAGAAATACATCATTAAGCAATTATGTCATTCATTGTGCAAACATCGTAGAGTACACCTACACAAAGCTAGACGGTGCAGCCTACTACACACTTAGGCTATATGAGATAGCCTATTGATCCTAGGCTACAAAACCTGTACAGCATCTTACTGTACCGAATACTACAGGCAACTGTAACACAATGGTAAGGATTTGTGTATTGAAACAGAAGAATTTTTCAGCTCCATTATAATCGTATGTGGTCCATTGTTGACCAAGACATTGTTATACAGCATATAACTCTATATGTATATAAGATTTTTTGTTGACATACACAAGGTTATTCTAAAATTTATATGAAAAGGCAAAGGAACAAGAACAGATAAAACAATTTTGAAAAAGAATAAAGTGGGAGGAATTAGTTTACCTGATAATAGGAGTTATTATGTAGCTATAATAAGTAAGACTATGTAGTCATGTTGGAGGGACATAGGGATCAAGGAAATAGAACAGATAAGAAAACCCAGACATAGGTTCATATAAATATATCCAACTAATTTTTGACAAAGTGCAAAAGCAATTCATTGGAACAAAAATAGCCTTTTCAACAAATGATGCTAGAACAATTGGCCTTTCACAGGCAAATAAATGAACTTTGACCTAAATTTTACATCTTATAGAAAATAACTCCAAAGAGATCATGGACTGAAATGTAAAACACAAAAATGTTAAACTTATAGGAAAAAAAAAATAAGAGAAAATCTCTACAACATAGGGCTAGACAAAGATTTCTTAGACTTTACATCAAAACCACAATCAATAAAAGGAAGAACTGATAAACAGGGCTTTATCAAAATTAAAAAATATTGGCTCTGGAATCAACTGTATTAAGAACATTAAAAGAAAGACTACAGACTGAGAGAAAATATTTGCAAACTATGTATCTGACAAAAGATTGATGTCTAGAATATATTTAAATACTCTCAAACTCGACATTAAAATATCCTCATTATTTCTAATTTTTTCCTTTTCTTTTTTATTACAAAATACATGCTCATTATAGTAAACCTGAAAATCACAAAAACACACAGGAAAAAAAATCATTAGAAATCCAGGACCAAGTAATAACTATAATACCCCTCTGTTGTAAAACAGACATGCAATTTGGGTGGGATTCACTCTATCACCGTATCTGGGATGGGCTCTATTTCGCATGAACCAACAAGAGTGATTTCATTCCCCTGCCCAATGTGATTAATTCAGGTAGAGTCATATCTAAACCAATCAGTGGCTGGCACCCTCCTTGCCATAGTGATTAGTTCAGAAGTGGGTTCAGAATTTCCCATATTATGACCTATATCGGTCCAGTTTTAAAGAAGCCCAAGACTTACGTCTGTTAGGATAAGAGAAGCTCTCCCCCTCTGCTCCCCTGCTACCATCCAGGCCTGGCTAGCGTAAAGGAGAAAGCATGTAGTCCCAGAGCTGCGTGAAACCCATCTGGAAGTGGAGCTATATTCAAGAGATGAAGTAAAAATAGAAACTGTCTTAGTCCATTCTGTGTGGCTGTAACAGAATACCTGAGACTGGGTAATTTATTTAAAAAAGAAGTTTATTTAGCTCACAGTTCTGCAGGCTGGGAAGTTCAAAGGGCATGGCACCAGCATCTGCTTGGCTTTGGCTGAGGGTTTCGTGCTGGGTCAAAACCTGGCAGAAGGTCAAAGAGAAAGTGGGCATGTGGGAAGAGGCAAAACCTGAGGGGAGTTCTGTTTTTATAACATCTCTCTCTCGGGAACTAATCTAGTCTTGCCAGAGTGAGAATTCACTGGCTACCACAGGAACAGCACGAAAGCTACTCGTAAGAGAAACACCCTCATGACCCAAACATCTCCCACTGGGCCCCATCTCCCAACACCACCACTTTGGGGATCAAATTTCTTTCTTTCTTTTTTTTTTT
>VBSM01003176.1:5140307-5193294 GCA_008086735.1 Cheirogaleus medius | reverse complement strand
AAAAAAAAAAAAAAAAAAAAAGAGACGACCCAGAGGCTGTCTGTCTGTGGATGTCTGAAGCTACAGGACATCCACCCTGTCCAGGCTGCAATCGTTGAGACTACTGAAACCCATTTAGAAGAGTTGTTCCTCTACTTACTGAACCCGAGTGCAGTCAGTTGCCCTAAGGGCCTGCTGGCTGTCATGATGCCCCCCTAACTTCTCTCCCAACACTTCCACACACCCTCAGCCTGGAGCAGTGAGAAGCCATGCAATAACTCTTTGAGATCCTCCTCTGTGAATAGCAGTGAATTAAAGCCAGCATTCTTCGTTCATACCTTGAGACACACTTAGGGAAATAAAGAATCCATTCTAGCTCCACCACAGAAGTAGAAAGATAGTCTACCTAAAGTGAGCTCCTGCTCCCATGCTCATATTTATACATGGCAGGCCTTGTGTTCGTTCCTGGTAGGCATTCCTTAGTGCAGCTGTTCTCTCTCGGATCGCAGCTCTCAGCTCTTCTCAGTTCTGTGTGAAACTCTAATCCCTGGTGTGTGTTGAAACCACCGTCCTTAATGTGCCTGCCTCTGACCTTGACACAGGGGCCTCCCTAGCTTCAGACAATGCACCACCGTCTCCAGGTCTCTACCCCAGCTTCTTGCCTAGGTAGTTTTGGAAGTTGCTGCTTTTGAATAAAGAAATGCAGTGGGGGTGCAGGAGGGAGAGGGAGAGAGAGGCAGACAATACACAAGTCCACAAATAAACACTGTAATTCGGGTCATGATATCTGTTGTAAAGAAAAATAAGGCCAAAAAAGGGAATAGATAGAAACGGTGGGTGTGGTATGAGGTGTCATTTTTGATAAGGTGATCTGGCATTTGAGCAGAAGGAGTGAAGGTGTCAGCCAAGTGATGATCTGAGGGAAGACTTTGAACTTTCCTTTATGTGTGGTGGGAAGACATTGGACAGTTTTTAAAGGGTTGCCCAGGCTTCTGGGGGAGGTGGCATTAGATGGAATCATTGCAAGATCTAGGCAAGAAATGATGAAGATATGGATTAAAGTGATAGCAATGGAGGTGACAAGAAGCAGCTGAAATCTATGTATGTATGTATGTATGTATCTATCTATCTATCATCTATTACTGTAGTGCCAATAGGGCTGGTTGGATTCCATGTGAGATGAGAAGGGGGTGAGTGGCTCTCAAACATAATGCTCAGGGTTGATGCTTGAATAGCTGGATGAGTGGCGGTGCCATCTTCTGAGGTAAGAAAACTGAGGGAGGAACCAGCTGTGAGTGGATATTGTGGAGAGCTTGGTCTTAGATGTTGAAATTAAGGGATACATATTAGACATTGAAGTTGAGATGCTGGGTAGGAAATTAAATAAAACATCTAGAGTTCAAAGGCAAAGTCAAGGCCAGAGATAACAACTAGGAAGTTTGAATTTAAGTAGATTATTTTCAAACACAAGGGACCAGAGGAGATCACCAGGGATGAGGTCAGAGCATGGGCCACTCGAACACTGAACAGCCAGAATGAGAAGCAGCAAAGGAGATTAATCTGGGGAACGTCAGGGTTTTTATCCGCATGTGTGCGTGCGTGTGTACATTGACTTTTTAAATTCGAGATGTCAAATTAGGGTAGCCGTACAGATGTCTTTATGCCCTAGAATTATTTTATGTCTTTTTAAATATATTCACATCAGAGTTTTATCAATTTTTATCTTCTCATCAAATAACCAGCTCTTAATTTTGTACATGATTATGCCACTTATTTTCCAAGTTATTAATTCATGCTTTTGTATTGTTTTCCTATTTTGCTTTAGATTAATTCTTTGTTCTGTTCTAGAACTTCATAGTATAATCATTTTTTATTAATATCTCTTTTTTATTCCTTCTTATTAAAGACCTTTAAGTGAGTACATTTTTCTTCTAAATAGTGTTTTGGCCCACATCCCAACACATTTTGATATGCAAAGATTTTTATTGCATTTTTAATTTCTTTCCAAAGCCAATTTTTACTTATAAAAAAGTATTTTTTTTAATATTCAGAAATTAAGCAAATTTGCCTTGAATTCTGCCAAAAATAAATCCAAGTTTTCCACTGGGCTCTACCTGCCTTAGGGAGTCATTATAGCGCTAAGTCTAATTCTGACTTCCTTCTCCTGCCTCACCTGAAACGTCAAGGTCCTAGCCTGCCAGCTACCTGAACGTATTGGGATTGCACACATGCCAATATCGGGCAGCTCAGATCACTCACCACAAATGCATTATTTTGTCACTCTCTCTGTGTCAGTCCAGATCCTCAGAGAAGCAGATGTGAAAACCAGATGAACCATGCAAGTGTTAATTATTAGGGGAAATACCAGTGAAGGAATATGGAGAGGGAGCCAGAGAGAGCTGGGAAGAGACATCAAGCTGTATTTCAGGTCTCACCTGGAGTGAAAGACAGAGGGAGAGGAGGTGAGAGGGGGCTTTCTAGACAGTCTCCTAGTCTGAGGAGGCTTGGGGAGATCAAGCCAAAGCTGCAGTCAGAGACAACCCTTGTCTCCAAGATGGGTTGTGCCTTAGATCCCATGGAACAGGGTGTGGGATTTCACAGCAGGGATGGATTTCAACAACGGCAGCTGGAGCTCTCCTCAATCAGCTCCGTGTACTGGAGGTCTTGCAGGGGGAGTTCTGGTGGCTGCCACACTGCCCTCCATTTTAAACAATTGTTCATTAATATGTTTTAATGTTTCATTGTTTGAATGTAAAGTTGAGTTCCCTTATATTGTGCCTTTTCATTATATCATATAGTTACTACTGTGCTTAATAATTTATGTATTGACTTCTACTATTTCGAATATCATTTATACTTTCCCTATAATTTCATAGTGTATTGGCTCATCTTCTACTTTTTTAGATTTTATAAATTGGCTTTGTTTTTAAATATAGAATAAAACTTTTTTTGAGAGGTGACTTTTATTTTTTTTGATAAGTGGTCATAATGGTTGAAATCCACTCTACTGAATTGTTTTTCCCCCTCCTATACTTGTTATTCTGTTTTGCTTTAACAATTATACCTCTTTACACATAGACTACATGTACATGTTCTTCTAAAATGGGTTATTCAATTCAGTTCTACAAGGTTAGCTAAAAGAACATTCTTACTAACATTTCTATTTATATTAAACAGGAAATAGAAGTATTGGGTTCCTTTCTCCAGTGTGAAAGTTTGCATCGATTATTCCATGCCTACCTTCATCCTTGTGCCCCCTTCATCCTCTTTTTTTTTATTCTATGTATGGTTTTGAATCCGGCATTATATTAATACTAATCAGGGTATCAATTCATTACTTGTTAGAGTTACCGGTAATATCTTTTCAACATGATTTCCCCATGCAGTAAACTGCTAAAAAATAACTCTTTGTGTTGTTTAGACATGATAAATGTGGTCAGCAAATCGCTCTCCGGCCTTTCAAGCTGTAAATCTTTCTACTGTTTGTTTTCTTTCCAAATCAGTGATCACTGAACCAAAAAAAACGGTCTTTGGGGGAAAAGGTTTTCTTCACGAACTTAAAAATATTGTCCTATTCCAGGATTTTATGATGTAGGTTCTAAAAGTTGTAGTCATCCTAATCTGTAATCTTTTGAGTATTATCCATTTCAGTTTTAGATTCATGTGTTATTTTGATACTGCCCTTGAAATGAAGGTGGAAGCAAGTAAATGTGTTGGCTTACTCACCTGTTTTTTTCCTATTATGAGCCACTTTCTGATTGTGAAAGACAGGTACCCAACCCAAACTAATTTAGTCAAGAAGAGAATTGCTTTCTCATGTGACCACAAAAGGGCAGTGAGGCAGTGGTATAGCTGGGCTATTTTGCCCTCCAACTTTCATCACAGCTCGTTTCTAATGTTGGCCCCATTGTCTTCTGCAACTTGGCTTTCTCCATGTGGGTGGTGACAACTCCAGGGAAGCACCTTAGAGTCCCACTGTCAAAGAAGGAATGACTCTCCTACTCTTCCAAGTCCAGTTTGACAAATGCTGGAAAGAGCCCTAACTGGTCTTGCTCGGGTCAGGTGGACGTCAGCATCATCACTTATGCCTGAGATGAGATGGAGTCTGTAACATGGGCCCAGCTTGGGTCAGGCACTCACTTGTGGTCAGGGGAATAGACTCAGAAGGAAACTTGCATAATCTTTAAGCCAAAGGTCTGCAGAGGGAAAAGAAGCATTTCCCAAGGGAAGGAGGTGTTAGGTGGACAAAATGATCTCTATTCATTATAATGTTTACTTATTTGACACCACCTACTCAGGAATTCTCTTTGAACCAAAGACAGATTATTATATACTATTCTCAAGTTTTTTTCATTTATAATGCTTTATTTTAAACTGATTATAGTTAGATTGAGTTTGATTTCCTGGCCTACTCCATCAATTAACTTATCAGGGTTAGCAAGAAGATGCTTCTTTTTAAACATTTTAAATTTTATTTAAATCAAATAATACAGCTATGTATAAAGTAATGTGAACATTTCTGGCCTGTTGCCCATTTCCCCAAATCCTCAGCCAAATGATATAACAGTTTGGTATGTATCTTTCTAACGCTTTTTCTAATCATATCCTAACACACACAAACACATAGAAATGTTTCTTCAAAAAATATATGATGCTTTGCATGATGTACTGCAGCTTTCTTTTTTATTTATTTTAAAGTGGTTAATTTTATATATCTACATATAGTATTCCCTCCTTCTATTGAATAGCTACATAAGAAGTATTTCATTGTATGAATATAACAAAATTTGTTTATTCAGTCCCCTTTCATTGGACATTTAAATTGATTCCAGTTGCATTATTTCAAAGCACAGGATATGTATGTTTACAAGAATGGCATATATATCCTTGTGCATATATCTCTGTACCCTTGTGTTAGTATACCTAGAAGAACAATTCCTAGAAATGCTGGGTCAAAGAGTATGCCAGCAGTATTTTTTATTATTCTATTACGGTTAATCAGTATGTTACCATCTTTTTTAATCTAACCGGTCCTAGATTAATGACTGCTATAATTCCTTTCATTTCTTTGCTAACAGATATCCACTATTTTGATTGTGATTTTTGGAGTCATTCCATTGTAGAGAAGCTAGAAGTTCTTCTGGGCTCTTAAGTATTATGAAATTGTTATGTTGTGTTAGAATAGTTTTCTTCACTCAGTTTTTGCATATCCACTGCAAATTTTTTATATCGATGTTTTCATTTGCTGAGTCATTGTGTTCATATTTTGTTGTGTTCAATAGAGAAAGAAATCTCTGACCAGTTACTCTGGCGTCATTGGTGATGTCATCAGTTAAGCATTTTAAAAACATACTCTAAAATACCACCAATCTAAAATGTATCATTCTATTTTCTGGAAAGCCTAAGTTTTAGACTTTGAATCATCACAATGTTCTCTATTTTCATTTAAATATTAGGCATGAAATTCAGTTTCAACAAATTCTATTGAGCATAGCTGAATGTCTTCTTGGTCCCTGAAGACCAACAATAAGTGAATGAAATGTCTTAAGTCTTTGGATCGCTTTGTAGAGTTGCTTTTTTATTTCGCCCACATGCCACTTGTGAGCTAACACACTGCTCGTTGCTTGTAGGAGGCCTTGCCCTTTCTTATCTACTTTCTATGAGTAAATCATTTTACCAAGCTTAATTGTCTCCAATAAATAAATAAATAACTAGATTAAAGGAAGTCTAATAGACTTCCTCGAGTGAAGTACCTAAACTTTATTTAGTTCATGGACTTTGGAACATCTATTTTGTCTGCTTGCTGGTTTATTTTGCTATTTTCTGATTCTTGGCAAAATGTTCTAGAAGGACTGTATAGTTGAATTTTGGATCAGTAAGATATATGTGTGTGCATGTGCGTGTGTTAATTAGGATACTGTTCTGTGGTGAGCAGGCCTATGCAAACCTACCCCCAAAAGCCAAGGAAGCTGAGAGGCCAAAGTAAGAGGCTGTTAAATCCAGTTACTCAGAAAGAATTGTTTAAGAGAGATTTAAGGACAGAAGCTATGTCTCTGGCAGCATCAGGAGGAGATGGTGGATTCCCATCATCCTCTGGACCCAGGGCTTATATACGGTGGGGAAGGACAATTGCGGGAAGGCAAAAGTGTTGTGTCAATCTGCCAAAGGGCAGGATTTATGGTCAAGGTTGTTTTAACTTGAGGACAGAATGTACAGTAACCGTAGAATGAGTACAATCTTAGAGGCATTCTGGAACAAGGGTTAATCGGAAGTCAACACGGCAGATTAGCATCCAAAATGGAGTTGCTTTACCCTCCACAGATACCTACAGAATTAGGATCAGAGAGTATCCCAGATTCAGACTTTTTTCCCCCCTGAGACAATGTCTTGCTCTGCCACCCAGGCTGGAGTGCAGTGGCATCATCATAGCTCACTGCAACCTCGAACTCCTGAGCTCAAGTGATACTCCTGGCTCAACCTCCCAAGGAGTTGGGACTATAGGTGTGTGCCACCACACCAAGCTAATTCTTCTATTTTCTGTAATGACAGGGTCTTTCTTGCTTTTGCTCAGGCTGGTCTCAAACTCCTGGCCTCAAGCAATCCTCCCACCTCTGCCTCTCAGTGTGCTAGGATTAGAGGTTTGTGCCACTGCACCAGGACCCCAAGACATTTTTTAAAGAATATCACAGGAAGATATAACCATACATAATTATTAAAGCATGAAAGCATAACACATTCACAATTTTCAAAATTTTAAAAAATACTTCAAAATATTTTTCTACCTAATTCTTCCTCCCCCAAGGCAACCAATGTTGTCAATTTCTTATGTGTCTTTACAGAGGTAATTTAAGCATATACACCTGTATAAGCAAATGCACGCAAACACATTTTTCCTTTTTGTACATATGGTAGCATATTAAACATATGTCCTACCCCTCGAAGATCATTGTTTATTTATATATGACACCCCTCTTTTTCCTTTTCCTTTTCTAATGACTCCAGATTATTCCACCATATGAATATGCCATTATTTATTTTACTGTTTTCCCACTGATCAATATTTAAGTTGTTTTAATCTGTTGCTTTACAATCAATGATGTATTTAAGAATCAAATACGTATATTATTTCCCTGTACCAGAATATCTGAACAACAATTCCTAAAAGAATTGCTAGGACAGAGGGCATAAGCATTTGTAACTTTGATAGATATTATGGAATTTCCCTTCATGCAGGTTATTTCATTTTATACTACCTATTTTCCCACAGAGTATCATAAAACTTTTTGACATTTGCCAATTTAATAAGTGGAAATGGTACCTTAATGTATTTTTAATTTGCATTGTTCTCCTTACAAGTGAAGATAAGGGTATTCACAAACATTCTTATCTTTTGCCCATTTTTCTCTTGGGTTTTAATATTCTTTCTTATTGCTTTGTAGGAGCTCTTTATACATTAGACAAATTAACCTTTTGTGATGTGGGTTATAAATATGTTTCCCAGGTTTCATTTATCTATTTGCTTCATTTGGGGTGGCATTAAGCATAGTGACTTTTAAAAAAATTCTTAATAAGGTCAGATTTTTCAATCTTTTTGTTTATGACTTCCATGTTTTATGTCATAGTTAGGTCTTATTTATTCCTATATACATTCTTTTTATTTCTTATATTAAATTTCTGAGGTTTTTTTACATTTAAACTTTTTACCAATTTGAAATTTATCCTGATCTAATATATATAGTAATAGAATTAACTTAATTTTTTTTTACATGGCCATCTAGTTTGTTTCACTATTTATTGAATAATCCATCTTTTTTCCAGTGATAGTACTTGAGTGTTTTAAGCATAGCTATATGCTCTGTTTTACAGATATAATGCTTCCTCATTATGCTTCTTTTTCAGCATGTTTTTGGCTATTTTTTGCTTATTTATTTTTCCATATAAAAATTTAATCTATTTGTCTAGTTAAAAAAATCTTGATGTTTTTTGTTGTGATTGTTTAATGTTTATGCATACACTTGGGGGGAATTAATATCTTTGTATTATTAAGTCTCCTTTTCCATTTGTTCAAGTCTTCTTTTGTGTCTCTCAGGAGCAGTTTGCAGTTTTCTTTTCTTAATTCAATTTTAGTTTTTTAATGAACAAATAATAATTGTACATATATTCATGGGGTACATGATGATATTTCAATATATACAATGTTTCAATATATACTATATATACAATCAGATCAGGGTAATTAGCATATCTATTATTGCAGACATTTATGATTTCTTTGTGTTGGAAGTATTCAATATCCTCCTTCTAGCTATTTGAAACTATATATTATTACTAATTATAGTCATCCTATAGTGGACTAGAACACTAGAATTTATTCCTCCTATCTAGCTGTAATTTTGTATCCTTTAACAAATCTCTCCCAATCTCTCACTTCCCCCTACCCTTCCTAGTTTCTAGTAGCCTTTGTTCTATTATACTTTTTATTTCTATAAGATCAAGTATTTTTAGTTTTCACATGAGTGAAAATACGTGATGCTTGCCTTTCTGTTTCTGGCTTATTTTACTTAACATAATGTCCTTCAGTTCCATCCATGAAGCATTAATGGCATAATTTCACTCTTTTATATGGCTAAATAGTATTCTAATGTGTATATATACCACATTTTCTTATACATTCATCCATTGTTGGACACCTAGGTTGATTCAATGTCTTGGCTATTATGAATAGTGTTGCAGTAAACATGGGAGTGCATACTGACTTTCTTTCCTTTGATAAATGCCTGTGGGATTGCTGGATTATATGGTAGTTCTATTTGTAGTTTTTTGAGGAACCTTCCTACCATTCTCCATAATGACTATACCAGTTTACATTCCTACCAACAGTGAATGAGAGCTCTCTTTTCTCTGTATACTTGCCAGAATTTGTTATTTTTTGTCTTTTTGATAACAGTCATCCTAACAGGGATGAGATGATATCTCATTGCGGTTTTGATTAGCATTTTCCTGATGATTAGTGATATTGAACATTTTTCATATATTTGTTGGTCATTTGTATGTTTTCTTTTGAGAAATTTCTGTTCACATCATTTGCACATTTTTGAAATCATATTCTTTGGGGTTTTTTGCTGTTGAAACGTTTGAGTTCCTTGTATATTCTGAATATTAATTCTCTGTCAGATGAGTAGTTTGCAAGTATTCTCTCCCATTCTGTGGGTTGTCTTTTCACTCTGTTGATTGTTTCTTTTGCTGTACAGAGCTTTATAGTTTGACATAATCCCATGTGTTTATTTTGGCTTTAGTAGCCTGTGCTTTTGAGGTCTTACTCACAAAATCTTTCCCAGACCTAATGTCCTAAATTGTTTCCCCCATGTTTTCTTCTAATAGTTTTATAGTTTGGGTCTTATATTTAAATCTTTGATCCATTTTGAGTTGATTTTTATAGAGAGTGAGAGATGAGGGTCTAGTTTCTTTATTCTGCATATGAATTTCCAGTTTTTCCAGCACCATTTATTGAAGAGACTGTTTTTCTCCCCAGTGAGTGTTCTCAACACCTTTGTCAAAAATCAGTTGGCTGTAGACACGAGAATTAATTTCTATGTTCTCTATTCTGTTTCATTGGTCTATGTGTCTGTTTTTTGCCAGTACTATGCTGCTATGGTTACTATAACTTTGTAGCATATTTTGAAGTTTGGTAGTATGATGCCTCCAGCTTTGTTCTTTTTGCTCAGGATTGCTTTGGCTATTTGGGGTCTTCTGTGGTTCTATACAAATTTTAGGATTTTTTTTTATTTCCGTGAAGAATGTCATTGGTATTTTGATAAGGTTTTCACTGAATCTGTAGATTACTTTGGGTAGCATTGTCATTTTAACAATATTAATTCTTCTGATCCAGGAGCATGGGTTGTCTTTCCATTGGTTGTATCTTCTTCAATTTCTTTCATCAGTGTTTTGTAGTTTCCCTTAAGAAGTCTTTCTCCTTCTTGGTTACATTTATTCCTAGATATTTTATGGGTTTTCTGTAGCAAGTGTAAATGAAATTGCCATCTTGATCCCTTTTTCAGCTAGTTCATTGTTTGTGTATAGAAACACTATTGATTTTTGTATAGTGACTTTGTATCCTGCAACATGATCAAATTTGCTCCTCAGTTCTAAGAATTTTTTGACAGAGTGTTTAGGTTTTTTTATACATAAGATCATGTCATCTGCAGACAGGAACAATTTTATTTCTTCCTTTCTAATTTGGACATCCTTTATTTTTTTCTCTTGCACAATTGCTCTGGATAGAACTTATAGTACTCTGTTAATTAAGAGTGGGCATCCTGTCTTATTCCAGATCTTAGAGGGAAAGCTTTCAGCTTTTCCCCAGTCAGTAATGTTAGCTGTGGCTTTGTTACATATGGCCTTTATTAGGTTGAGGTATTCTCCTTCTATACCTAATTTATTGAGATTTTTTTATCATGAAGGGATGTTGGATTTTATCAAATGCTTTTTCTGCATCTATTGATTTATGGTTTTTGTCCTCTGTTCTCTTTGATGTGATGTATGATATTTGTTTATTTGTATATGTTGAATATCCTTGCATTCTTGGGGTAAGTCCCACTTAATCATGCTGTATTATCTTTCTGATGTGCTGTTGGATTTGGTTTGCTAATATTTTATGTAAATCTTTACTTGTTAAGTTTATTCCTAATAAGTTATATTTCTGTGTTGTTGCTTTTGTAACTGAGGTTCTTTCCCTCCATTATATTTTCACATTGGATTTGTTTTGTGTGTAAAGTCTTTTGATTCTGAACATAGATTTTGTACCTAGCCACAATACTGAGTTATCTTACTGTTTTTTGGTTAATTTTTTTGAATTTTCCAGATATACAAATTATTTGAAACTAACATTAATTTTATCTTCTTCTCCTTTCCCCTATCTTAAACCTGCATGCTTTTCTCTTGTCTAATTACATTGGCATACCTGCCAGAAATTTTAATTAATTTACTTGGACTTTGAGAGGAAGTACATAACTTTAACTTAAAGACCTGTCATTTCATAAGACACATAACCTGTGATTATTCATTATAGATTGATCCATCACCTCACCAGGAGCACAGGCAGCTGCTAAACTCTGGGAACAAGGCCTGAGAGAGAAGTCTGGATAAGGGAAGCCCTGTATGAATTCCAAGGGGAGAGGCAGAAACTAACGCCTTGCCTGACCAATGCCTTGCCTCTAGGGAGAGCAAAGACTGATATTAATGTTGTTGCTGACCTCTTCTGGCAAATCTGAAATCAGTCAGAAGACCGCAGATTTGATTGGTTATTTTCCTCTTTCAATCTACATGCGGCCAAGAAGTCCCTGGTTTTTCTGGACTGCCTGTTTGAAAAGATTTTTCAGTATCCCAGAGGTTATTTTTTAAAGTCCACATTTTTCTTCAGCCTCTCTACCTCCTTCTTTCCTCCCTTCTCTTTTATAAAATATTCAAATCTTTATCTCCCTTTCCCTTCCTTAGATTTTTGGCTGTTCACGCATCCCTGTATTCACAACTTCCCCTGTGAACTTTATTGCTAAGCTCCAGACTCATACAATTCTTCGATTTAGGGCATTTGGGAAGTCAGTGATCATCTCTGCAGGAGCAGCTTCAATGGTCAGTGGGGAGGAGAATCCGTCTTGCTGTGGGGGAAGAAATGAATGGTAAATATGGAAGTAATAATAGTGGATGTGTATTTATATTTCAGGAAACTTGCACGGAAAGAAAGATAAGATTGGATGGTAACTTACCAGTTTAACAAGGATAAGAAAAGGGCATTCAATCATTCATTCATTCATTGTTTAGAGTGTACAGTGCCCTGCAAATGCAGGGAGCATATATGACTGGTGGCCCCAGCTGCTGTGCTCTGGGGCCGAGTGGATACCATGGAAAGGATGAAACATCTTGACGCTTCCTGGTCCAATAGGGTTACTTCCTCAGATAAGAAGATCCAAGAGCTGAGAGGCTGCGAGTTGAACAATCAGTGCAGGAATTGAAGGGGATCACAAAGCAATGTGAAATGCAGGTGTCCTTACAGGATATCTACAGACTCCACAAATGCACCCAATGAGAAAGATACCATTCGGGTGCCTGCTCCACAAAGGGCATCAGCAGCTAAGGAAAGAACAGCTCCAGACAAGTAAAAAGACTTCAGCCCCTTTCCCCCTAACCTCCTCCTCCCTGTCCTAATACAAGAACACCCAGGGCAGAGATGGGGGATTGGGGCAAACCAGTAAGGAGGAGTGAAAAGACCAAACCATTCCTACTCTCCACCTGCAGGTCTCTAAGTTGCTGGTCAGATAACGACCAGGGGAGAAGGAACTCTTTAAATTAGATACAATATTGATGTTCCCATATAGATTGGAATGCATGGTTTAACAACTGATAATGAGCTTCACATATAATTATGAAGCAGTTTTTAAGCAAAGTGAGGGAAATGACAGGATCTGCCCTAAATGTCCCAGGGGAAGGCTCAGCCTAATAAAGTGAATGAAAGTGTTGTCAGTGCCCTTTAAGGGACCCTTATATCTTATTCCTAGTTCATGTCACACTTCTTTAGGGACAAGGGTCTTCCAGTACCTGGGACTTTTCCAATTTTGTGGACATCAAACTGTGTAACCCCCACAGATTCCTATATTTTCTAAGGCCACTGACTCTGACAGAGCTCATACAGAGACTAGATCTCTTCTCTTCTCAAAAAGTATTCCTTGTAATTTTTTTCCCTTTGGATACTGGAAGACTGCCATATTCATTCTGATCTGGCCAATGTTGTGTACGTTTAGGGGCACAAAAAGCATATTGTTATATTTAATCTTCACGTATAATTTTAAAACTAGTTAGTTACAATAAATTAACGGTTGCTTGGCAACCAAAGAGCTGAGGTTTTCAAAGGAAGTAGTCTATTACCGTTCAAATCAGAACAGCAAGATTTGTTGAAATATTCTGAATTCTGTTGAATTCTTTATGATGGAACTAAACCCAGAGAAAAACAAGGGAACACTCATATTTTACAGCTCAGTTAATTTTAGGAGAGTAGAGAGGAAGTAAATTGCATCTCATCTCCTAGCTTGGGTTAGAACTGCCCAATTTAAGAACAAGTACTAATTAGCTGAAAGTAAAGCTCAGCTGTGACTTGGCTAAAAATGGGACCTCTTGCAAAAATGTACTTAAAACTGCACACGATGGATCTGATTCACTTTGCATGTGAAAACTGGACTCATACTGACAAAACAACATGTGGGAATGGAGTTTGGGAATTTTTTAAAACTTCAAGGCATTTTGTTAAAGAAATGACCATCTAGCTTGCCTATAATACAACCAGAAATAAAATCCAAACTGACATTTTGGCCCAGACTCTTGATGAGAGTGTCTCTAGCCAACATTAACATGGTTGGCTAAGGGTCAGTCTAATAACCAAGAGAAAGGTCTGGGAATAAGAACAACATTTTTAACAAAAGAAAAGGAAGAAAGATAGATCATTTGGAGCTTTCCAACAGGGTTTTGGGAATGAATATAATCTCTGAAGGAAATTTAAGCAATCGTTTTAAAGCCTTCCATTAGCAATGAGTCAAAACTATTCAAATGACCAAATGGTCAATTAACACATTTCATTTTGAAAGTCCTTTATGCTTAGCTTTTGACTGAATTTAACATTCTGTTGGAGCAAGCGAAGTTATTTTGATTTTGGTGTTTTAAGGTAATTAACCTCTTGTTGTGACTTTCTGCCTTAGTTATAAACATAAAATTTCTTATAATATTGGAGACTCAATCATTTTGATGTTAACATTTCTTAACCCGGTGCATGGATGGTACACACTGGGAAAGTAGAGGAGACTGGGAACACAGGGCTGCCTCAGAAAGGAGACTGCATGGCCAGGAAGGAGATTGCTTTTCACCTGCTCTTTTTGTTTTCACTTGCTCTTACCCTTTTGTACTTTTTGAGCTTTATGCTGTATGGATTTATTAATAATTCAACAAATAAATACAACTTAAACTCTAGAATTAAATTTTAAATGCACATGGTTCAAGGAAAAGCAGCGGTGATGTGGTAGAAAGAACAGGATCTGGGATCACAGACCTGAATTCGAATCCCATCTTGGACTTTGAGTACTTAGGAGAACTTGAGCAAGTTCTTCGACATCTCTGAATCCTGTTTTCCTATTCTTAACATGGGACCGAATATTTAATATACTTGTGAAGACGGGCAGGTATAATAAAATTTCTATGACACACAGACCTATTACGTGGCATGTACTCCACAGACTGTTGTCATATTATCAGCAGCACTCGATGTATTCAGTAAAAACAGTCTAATGTGTGGCACCTGCAATCCTCACAGACAACACACGTGTTCATGATGTCCCAGTCACTGACTGGAGAGCGTGGCTTTCCTAGACGTGACCACCAGGTTAAGGGTTCGAACCCCGGCTCCTCAGCTCTTCTGGAAGTAATCAAGATAGTGCCGAATCCCCTTCGGTTATCATTCTTCTCAAGACCATAGTTCAATACAGCTGTTAAAAAATGAGCTAAATGGCGTTTTCCTATTCATGGAAATAAACTCTGCTACTGCGCTCAGTAAGGCAGGCTCTGTTCGTGGATCTCCCTCAATTTTTGAAAATTCAGTTTGCTTCAGAAATGTCCCCTATTTTTGTTTCCAGTTTAAAAAAAAAAAAAGTCCTGCAAATTTTCTAACTTTTTTTTTCTTTACTCCTCCCAGCCTTCCGCCCCCGACTCCGAGAAGGAGCATGCGCTTTGGATCGCTCGTTGCCTGCTGACGTCATCGCCGGAACGCGCTGCGCCGCGGGCTGCCCGCGAGCGCCCAGGTACCAGCGCTGCATTACTCAGAGCGGCCACTAGGTGGGAGTAGAAACACACCTCTGAGAAGGCACAGGGCTGCAACGTGGTCTCTCTAGGTTCCTGTTCCTTCTTTGCAGGGTAGGCGGTATCAGTAATTGTCTATTAACGTTAATTAACTGGGAACAATGAGGCAAATACAATGACAGCAGAAACTATATCAAGCAAAAATCTTTTCATATAACCTCTGCCCACTGTAGTGAGCCCCGTCTAACGAAAAGGGAGGCTTCCTCTCGTGTAGACTCTAGTCTAATACCAGAGGCTCATTTCTCCTTCACCTCGTACCTTCTCCAGTGTGTTCCTCTGTGCATCTCCTCTTCATACATCTGCCTAAAGTGCACGGTGCCTCTTTGCACACTGCGAAGGTCCTCGGGATGTGTATTTTGTGCATGCTTTTGGTCTGGGATTATTCACGACCTGGATAATATGATGCAGAACGTGGCTGGCTTGGAGAGGCAGCATGCAATGGCTATGAAACTACTTCAGTTGCAGGACTCCCTTTCAAACCCTAACGAATTCAGAGAATCTGCCACTTGACAGTGAAAATTATAAAATGGATCCTTTTAATATCTTCTGTTGGGAAAGCTCATACAATACAAAACTGCAAAATAGGCAATATTTTTCAGTGGGTGGCTATTTCATTTATCAGAGCATCAATTACACACATTTAAACATAGCCCATATTGTTTAGTTAGCGTGTTGGCACTGGTTGGTGTGCACACATTTGCAAGACCTCGCCATTAACAATGGCTGGGAAGCACCTGGGTGGTGTTTTGACATCAGCCAAACTCAAGTTGAAATATAATTTCCGGCAATTTCAAGATGTGTCTTAACCTCTGTGGGCCTCATACTCTTCACCTGTAAAATGGAGATAATAATCTTCTATTGCAAGGTGATTAGGGGTATCAGAAATAACGTATGCAATGCTGGGGGTGTGTTGTCAGCAATGGTGGTCGTCATTGCTAAAAGCTAAGTTTCACACCTAAGCGGCCTTGCTGTGTCTGGTATTTAGACACACTCACATCCTTTCCTAGTGGACCCCAGATTTTCTGTCCTATTGTCGGCCAGCTGAACTAGTGTCCCCTGGATTTTGCATGTGTAAAGCAACTCTCCCAGGCTCCAGCAGTCCCCGCCGGGTCCTGGTTCCCCAGTCTTGCCTCGGTTTATCTTCTCTTTGCTTCCTCAAGTCATCTCAGGTTCTGTTCTAAATGGAATCGTCTTTTTTTTAGTATCAAGTCCTTCCTTCTTTACTCATTCTCCACGTCTCCTTTCATCTCTCTCTTTCCCTCTACATGTTCCATGGGCTGAAGTTATACTGATAGCTGTTCACCATCCAATCTCTCCAGTTTCCTATTCAAATTTACACAGTACATCAGACCTGTTTTAACTCATGGGAAAGAATTATAAATAAAACCCACATATAAATAAGAGACTGGACAATTTATATCATTAGACACAGTCAACCTTCTCTAATTTTCTTCTTTTTTTTTTAATCTTAATACTTTGAACACATTAATCCTGCATGCTGACTTCTTTCGATGTGTATAGGTGTATAATCCATCTGGTAACACAGGGAAGTCTGCCCGGGTAGCTTGCATGCTGTCTCCCTCCTTCACACACGATATCCTTGAAGCATCACCCACCATCAACACCACCTCCCTCTCTCGAGAGGCCTCCACATCACTGCAGCAATATGCTTGGTCTGGGCCCCACGTGGCTTGGGCCTAAGCTTCCTGCTTAGAAAGAAACAGATCTGGGCACGAGGAGAGAGGAGCAGAGCAATGTGGACAGGCTTGGTCAGGTAGGCGTCCGTCTCTGCACAGGCCCCTGCCTGTCTCCAGCCTCGTTTCCCCTGTGTCTGGCCTGCCTAGGTCTGGGGTAGGGGGGTTGTCTTACATTGAATCCGCAGTCCTGTTTATAAATCCATCAACATACTCCTCATCTACGATCATTCATTGATTTGTTTTTCTTTTTCTTTTTCTCATTTTTTAGCTACACTTCTGCTTCCTGGAAAATTCTTTTTAGGATTTGACCATGAATCTTTCCTGATTTCACTGGGTTCCCTGAGCAATCTAACCAATTTGCAGTGTTTGTCACGTAAACTCGCCCACTGAACATGTATTTTCTCCTTTTACACCTCCCCCCCCACCTTCTGCTTTGTCATTCGGCAGATCCAGACTTAATTTCTAGCATGGCCACTAACTAACCTTATGAATGTGGACAATGATTTATGTAAAGGAAAGTGTAAATGATCTCAGATGGCCGTTTAACCTCTGAAACTTATTGAGAACCTGATATGTACCTATGCCTTTAAATATTGTACCTTTAATTTTCCCCAACTCCTAAGAAGTGGAGCCTACAATGCTCACAGGGGTTGGATACCTGACCCGAGGTCATACTTCTCAGAACTGGAATGGGACTTAAGCCTACATTCTTGTTCATGTTCTTCCACCAATCATTTTTAAATAACGAGATGAAATTCAGGGGAAAAAATTCTGGACCTCTGGGAAAGCTACTCTTCTGCACTTATAGCTTCTCTCACCAGCGTCGTTTTCTGCTCAAATGCTAAAGTGTTCCGGGAGGCTCCAGGAAGGCAGCTCATCCGTGAGAGAGAAATAAAATACTCTGGCAGAAGCCAGTTACCTTCTGCAATCCCAACTCCTGAGGGGAACGTTCCTTACTTGTAAGATAGCTTTCCGCATGTTCTCGTGGTTGATTTAACACCAGCTGGGTCTTCTAGGAAATGTCTGTTTAACATGACTAGAAATGCATGCCAGGAGATTAACCCTGAGGGCAGCTGAGTCCCAGTTGACAGTGGGCACAAGACCCAGGGGAGCCCCTATTTCTGCCTGACAACCCTCGAGTTCCCTCAAACATGAATCAAACCATGATTCTGAGACGCTATCCTTTATCCCCCGTTCCCCCGCCTGAGTGGACGGTCCCCCTCTGTGCTGCCATGCCTCACAGTGAGCACCTTGGTGGGGCCCTCGTGTCAACCTGCTGCTCACTGCCTTGTCCTGCTCCCCACCGGACTGAGCTCTTTGATGGGTGAGCCTGGGCTTCACCTCTGCCTCCTCAGTGCCTGGCATGGGGCCTGGTGCAGGATGGGTGTGCGTTTAGTGTGTGCGTGAGAGAGAGGAAAAAGGAGAACGGGAGCGGGAGGGGAAAGGAGAGAAAAATGGGAGGGGTGGAAGCAAAGGGGAGAAGAGAAAAAAGACAGGAAGAAAAAGGGAAAAGGGAGAAGAAAATAGACAGTAAAAACAGGGGATCCACTGGAGCCACTATGGATGGACCTAGATCAGCATTCCATAGCTACCTGACTCCTGAAGGTTCCTCTAGTAAGGGGTCCACTGATGGGGCTTCGTATCCCTGGGTGTTAGGTGTAGCTCACACACTACTGTATCGCCCAGCCCTCAAAATACCTGGATATCCACCTTCTCCAGTGATGGCTGCCCACGTGGATGGTTATAGGCCTTTTGGAGAAAGTCTGGGAGGACCCCTACTAGATACACTTGTCATGGGGTCACAGGGTCCTACTTCTGGTGTCTCAGGTTCCTTTACATCTGATAGATTCT
This sequence comes from Cheirogaleus medius, assembly GCA_008086735.1. Classification (NCBI taxonomy): domain Eukaryota; kingdom Metazoa; phylum Chordata; class Mammalia; order Primates; family Cheirogaleidae; genus Cheirogaleus; species Cheirogaleus medius. Next base: position 5,174,875 of record VBSM01003176.1, on the reverse strand, counting down.
TGGTCTGAGAACTGGCTCCAATCCGGAGGCTGTACAGAGGATCATGACTTTCCACTGGGATGACTGCCCTTAGCCGTCTTCTCGTTCATTCTTGCTCTCTTTTGATTACGTATATCAAGCAGAACTCTTGTTGGTTGCCCGTAGACCTTGGCCCATGAACACCATTTTCCGTTAGCGGTCTCCAAAGACCCGTGCAATTCAGACTCCCCCTGGCTGCCATTCCTACCTTTCTGCCTAATAGGGTGAGCGTTCACACCTGGCGTCTGGTAGTTAAATGCTGCCACGTCTACTAGTCTAGTTACCTGTGTCCCCTTGCTACTAGGGAGCTCAGTTCTGTAACAGCAGAACTAACATAAGCCACCTCAGACGATATTTCCTTTAACAGCACATTTCTTTTTTTAATCACCTTGCTAGCAGAGTGTCCTCCAGGCTTCCTTGGGAATGTGATCAGCTGGTAGGCTTTTCAGTCTGACATAGGAGACCCATTATAAGCATCTCCACTTTTCTAAGCCTTTGATCCCTTCATAGTCTTTCAAGGCAGCTTTTGGCATCTCTACTTAATTTAATGAAGTATGTTACTTTTTCCAAACTTCCATGAGTCAGCGAGTACCATGCATTAGACTCATTTTCCAGGCTCCTTGCCAAAGCATCGAATCGTGCATGGTGGAAAGTGGCTCCATGCCAACAAGCTCTTCCTTATTCGGCTTTAATTCCAGCCACTCCTGGACCGCGACCCTCGGACCCACCGCAGGCGTGCTCTCCCCGGGCTGTGAGTGCGCGTTGGCCTGTTCTTGATGCAGCTTGGGTGTATGATATTTCCTCTCTGTTAGCAGCCTCAGCCCTTCCCCAGTTTATATTGATATTTAACCCTATTCATGAATCTGGTAGAAGCAGAAGAGATGTGGGCCGATCCTGAGGAAGACAAGCATTGTTTTGTGAGGCACCTGCGTTTTCGAGCTCTCTGCGTATTCCTGGAGCACGAGAGGGGGACGTGTCTCCCAGTAGGAGAGTGGGGCATTTCTCTAGGCTGAAGGAATTCAGAGGAATCTTGACGTTCTACGTTCTCACTGCATTTATCCAGAAATCCTCATACTAGACTAAGGGTCCCATGCATTGCCTATGATGAGCCTGTCTTTGGCATGGGTTACCTGGGTAGGCTGAGTGAATCTTCTTTGAAATTCTGTTACTTTTACAATTAAGTTCCGAGTTGATTCTTTACTTCCTATCTGCCCTTTGACTGCAGGGAGTGAGCGTCTCTTCAAATGATGTCAAAGAAGCCCTCAGACTCTCATACTTTGCTTTCAATAGAGCAGAGCCTGTTGTTTTCTCTCCTCAACAGTGGCACTTAGCACACATCTACCAAATTCCATAGTCCTTACAGTTACTATTTTCCTTGAGCCTTTCAAATACTAGCCCGCCAGAGGGAAAACCTTAACAATTGCATCAGCTCCATCAACTAATCATCCCTGGGGCTGCCCCTACCTCCAGCGATGTGGTGCTCACTGACATCTGGCCAGCAAGTGATCCACCTACGGATCTCTTGCTTTGGGGACCACTTACTACTGACTTGAATCGGGGTCCTCTACGTGAGACAAGGATTCCCGTGGGAGTGGTTTATGGTGGGTGTGCTCACTGGGAAAGGAGAGGGAGGGGGGCCGGGCAGGGCAAGGGAAGAGAGAACCGAGGATGTGGTCTCAGCCTCATCCCACGGGACCTCCACAGAGTTGGTCTCATGACGAAACCAACGCATGGCTTTGTGTATCCCTGTGTCAGTCAGTGTGTCTTTAGCTGTGACTGTCCCTTGGGAAGGGTTGAAGTATATAAACCTGCATGAGGTGGCTCTTGTTCAGCCAAGTGTGATTCTCTGAAGAAGGGACGTTGTGAGCTCTTAGCAGACACCTCTCCCAGTGGCTGGGATTGGGTGCAGTAGCCTTGGGGCAGGGGTCATGGCAAGGAGGGGACACCAAGAGCTCCCAGTTCCACACAGCAAGTTCCAAAACGTTATCTAGGAGAAGACAAACTTTTCTGATATCCAGTGAAAGAAAAGTCTAATGTACAGATGGAGTTGGTGTAAGTAACCAGACAGAAGATTCCAACCTTCAACAAACTTCAAAAAAGCTATAGATAAATTATTTGACTGCTTAGGTGTGTGGGCTTAGAGCCCTGTTAACCTTCATGAAATTAGAACATCTTTTCTTGTCCTCGGTACTGCTGCTAACATCCTATTCTCAAAAAGTAAATAGAGGTGAAAATAAAAGTTAAAAAAAAGTGGTGTCTCCTCTGCCTAAAAAGAGTGTCCACGTCTTTATATAGGGGGGAAGAAAGAAAAACAGATTTAAAAACTGGCCTCTTGTCTAAGAATGGTATCTAGTGCTAACCATATAGAAAAAATTCCAGTAAGTCCAGGGAAATTAAAAGAGCATTTGTGTATACGGGTGATTTTGTTGAAAACTGTTCAGAACAGTTTAGAACTGTGTACATTCATGGCCTTGAGGACAAAAGAAAGTAAATTCAGGAGAAAAGGTAATGAACAAATTGTTTCACCAAGACCAGACTGTCTTAGCATATTGGAAATAATGACCAAGGGTTGGGGAATTCTCTCTCATACAAATGTCAACAGCGAAACAGCTGTGATAACACTGTGAAGATTTTAAAACACCTCACAAATATAAAGTATTCGGGTGTTTGTTGTTTTTGTATTAAACCCAATGTGTATACCCACTCTAAATATCCTAAGCTCAAGACAGAAGCACAGGACTTCAGGAATTTGAAACATGTGGTTCACTAAAGACAACAAAACACCCTAACCCAGCTCAACCTCCTGACCTGTTCAATTGAACCCCTTCAATGTATAGCCTAGCCAAAAAAGAGGTTCTAAGAAATACACAATTAGGAAATTTCATCATTGTGCAAACATCATAGAGGGTACTTCTACAACCCTAGATGGTACAGCCTACTACACACCTTGGCTGTATGGTGTAGCCTGTTGCTTCTAGGCTACATGTATAGCATGTTACTGAACTGAATACTGTAGGCAATTGTGAGACAATGTTCTTATATCTCACTGGCATTGTTAGTATAAATCTGAAGTCAGTTCTGATAAGATATATATGATAAGTCCTGGAGCATTCACTACAAATATAGTAAAAGAAATCAATAAAAGCTTTAAAATGTTACACAGTTGTCCCTCATTATCTGTAAGGGATTGGTTTCAGGACATCCCACAGATACAAAAATTCACAGAAGCTCAAGTCCTTTATAAAAAATGGTATAATATTTGCATATAACCTACACACATTCTTTCATAGATGTTAAATCATCTCTAGATTACTTATAATACCTAATACAATGTAAATTCTATGTAAATAGTTGTATTGTTTAAAGAATAATGACAAGGAAAAAAGTTAATAAATGTTCAGTACAGAAACCGCCATCCTTCCTTTTTTCCAAAATCTTTTGGTCCATGGTCAGTTGTATCCATGGATACAGAACCCATAAATATGAAGGGCTTACTACACTAGAAAATAGTCACATATTCACTTAATGTAAAAGTAATATGTAAAATTGATATAGTAAAAGATGTAGTGAAAAGATGGATAACATAAATAAGAGAGAACTTTTGGCAGATAGATATAAAAACTGTAAGAAAGAATACAATGAAAATGTTATAAATAAAAAACATGATATGAGGGATGAGGAATTTCTTTCATAAGCTCATCAGTAGACTCAACACGGCTGAAGAAAGAATTAACAAACTTATAAACAGGCCATAGGTTATTCACAGTTTGTTTTACTAGGTTTGCTACTGTGACAGTTTGAAAACCCATGTTGAAATGTAGTTGCCATCGTAATAGTGTGGAGACCTTTAAGAGGTGATTAGGTCATGAGGGCTATGTTCTTATGCATGGATTAATATCATTATTGCAGGAGTGAGTTTGTTATTACGAGAGTGGATTTGCTGTTATATAAAATCAAGTTTGGCCCTCTCTTGCTCTCTCACTCTCACCTTCTCTTGCTCTTCCACCCTCCACCATGGAATGACCTAGCACAAAGGCCCTTACCAGATGTCAGCTCCATGCTCTTGGACTTCCCAGTCTCCAGAACCAGGAACCAAATACAATTATTTTCTTTATAAGTTACCCAGTCTATGGTATTCTGTTATAGCAATTCAAAATGGGCTGCTATTATATAATTATAATTACACTACTACCTAATTACAGACAGCTACTATTTTATTATTTGGATGATACTATTTTATATCCCATCAGAAATGGTTAAGAACTCCTATTTTACAGCATTCATGTCAACATTTAGTATTTTCAGAGTTTCGCTTTTTTCCCAACCTGATGGATGTGATATATAATTGATGGCTAAGTGAATTTCCACAAGTTATTTATTAATAACTTCTCTGAGCCTCTATTTTCTCATCTCTTAAAGGCTCCATCTGTAGGTTCATGAACTAGAAGAAATGGCATTCTTTCTGGTGAGAACATAATCTTATGAACTGGGCTTGGAGACCAGGACACATTTGTTTAAGCAAAAGGCTCCCCTTTCTCCAGCCAGTGTAGTCCCTCCAGGGTTCACTGGTTGGCTTTCGGAGCATGGGCTGATGGGATTTAGTTTCCCATTCACCACGTTGTCTTATGCCTTGATGCAATGCAAACTACCCAATCATACATGATGGTTTTGCCTCTCCTTACCAGACAACAAGGCATCCTCACACAGTACTCTTTGGAACCCTAAGGAGCCCCACTGCCCACTGCTGGGCAGCTCAATTTCCTCTCCCACATTAGGGCTGGCAGAATCTGCTGATTGTAATCATTTAGGTAAAATTCTCCCTTATAAGACTTTCCTTGACAACTATGTGAAATTCCCACAATTACATTGCCAAACAGCCAAGCCCTGGAATTGCTAGGGAGCTGGGAGTTGAAAAGGTAGCCTCCTTTTTTTTTTTTTTTAAATTCTGCCCACAGAGAAGATATATGAAAGGGCACTTAGACTTGGATTTGAAAGAGAATCAAAAGGCATAAAGTTTGAAGTCTGTATCTGGTGTACTCTGAACAGAAATTGTTGTTTTAAGCAGCTGTAAAACACAAGATGTTCTCACCAGAATTAGTCATATAAATTCTTATTTGTTCCTGTCCCTATACCCACCACAGAGAGAAGCCATTAAAAGAATACTCTGAAGTTTAGCAAAAGGAACTTTCCTCTCATTCCTATCCCCGAATATTTTCATCTCCTTTATACCAAAAATATTTTTTAAATGAGAAGCATTTCAATCCCCATATCACCACTCTAGATTGGTTCTGTGGCACAATATAAACTAAACTACACTTACTTTGCAGTAGCAATGGGGCCAGGATGATATGACCTACAGCCAGAGGAAAAAAGATATTTGAAATGCATATGGCTATCTTGTCAAGAAACCACACAAAAATATAAGAAAAGACCAAGCAACAGTTGATGAAGGACCCAAGTGGGCATCTCTACCTTTGTACTCTGATTGTGGCACCTCTGTCACTGGACCTTCCTCCTCCCTTCTTCTTCCCCTAGGAAATACATTTTCAGAGATGGATTATATGAAAGTTAATTGGGCAAAAAAATCTCTTACAAAAATGTACGTGTTTCCTTTCTTTAATTCTTCTCAGATCATAAGATTATGCTTTTTTAGGTTCAATAGTGGAAATGTGCAGAAACTAAGGCTATGAGATTCCACCGGGCAGAAAACGGATTTTATTTTCACCTGACTTATCTATTCCATGGTGTGACTGGATTTGTACACACTTTTTGACTGTTATAATGATGACAATGTAAGACTGGAGTTAGAACTTTCTAGGTTGGTGAATGATCCACAGTGAGGACCATACCACCTGAGACTGACCTAAAGGAAAGCTAGTCTTTGACGAGTTTGCAACAGCCTTTCACTCCATCTCGAAGGACCTCTTTGACTTTGTCATTCTGGAGAGTAAAGATGAAAGGGTTCAGGAAAGGGGTTAGCACAGAAACCAACAGGGAAACTGTCTTACTGAACTCAAATGCTGCCTGTATTTGCTTGGGTTTCACGTAGAGGAAAAAGCAGCTGCTATACCTGATCATGACACAGGTGAAGTGGGAGGCAGAGGTGGAAAAACCTTTCCTCTGGCCAGAGGCTGAGGGGATCTTGAGGATGGTGGAGATGATGCAGGTATAGGAGACAATTGTAGGGATCAAAGAACCAATGATAATAAAACAGCCATTAAAAATAAAATAAACTGTGAAAAGAGTGTCACCACAGGATAGCTTGAGCAATTGCCCTCGATCACAGTAAAAATGATCTAACACATTTGATTTGCAGAATATAAGCTGAAACATGGCGTAGACTGGCCAGATTTCAGAAAGGAACCCAAACACCCATGACACAACTACCACAAAGTTGCAGGTGCAGCTGTTCATAATGATGTTGTACCTCAAAGGGTTACAAACAGCCACATAACGGTCCACAGCCATCGCTCCAAGTAATGCAAACTCTGTGGTCCCCACAGCAAGGTACAGGGAGAGCTGGGCAGCACATGCAGTCAAAGACATTGTCTGCACCCCAGGGAGAAGCAATCCCCAAAGCATCATGGGGATAATTGTGATGGTGACCAGGATCTCCAGGACAGAGAGGTGGCCGAGGAAGAAGTACATGTTTATTGTCTGTTTATCAGCACAATCACAATGATGACTGTAGTTCACATTAATGTCACTAAACAGAAGAAGAAGAATGCAGCAAAAAAGAATTGCTGTAGCTCTGGGGACTCAGGGAAGCCAGGAAGGCAGAATTCAGTGGCACTAGAATGATTGTCTGTCATTTAATCTTAGCTTCTGTTTCTTATGAAGTCTGAGATCAAAAGAGAGGTAGCATTGCTCCACATGGTCCTGCTCTCCAGAGAGAGAAGGAAGAAAGATTAGGATGAGGAACTATTTCCAACCTGATAATCATGTGGCAGGCCCCTGCTACTGTGCTCTGCACACAGCCAGAGGTAAATGTTGTCACCCCAAGCCTACAGGTAAGACTCCCACTTCACTGTGGAGCTAGCTCCCTGGAATGGGTGAAGACACCAGCTTCTTTACTGGTGTGAGGAAACCACTGGGTTTGTCTTCTCTCAGAGGGCAGAGGCTAAGACCTTTATAATAGGCCAGTTTTGAAGCTGAATCTATCAGGCACCTCCAGTTTTGGGATTGTCCTACTTTCTCTTGGGTTAACTGTACCAGGTGACATAAAGGCATTTCATATGATGCTCAAAGGATGGAACTTTGAACCTGAGCTCTTATCTGTAAGGGCGGTCCATAGACCCACCCTGGGGCCAGCAGAAAAGAGGCAGGGGGTCTAAGACCAGTATTCTTGCTGTTCCCAAATTCTAAAACCTCCATGTTACAGAGTGGAAAGATCTCCAAATGAAAGCTCTGGAGCTTGGGCTAATTTCCCAGAGCAGATCCATTCTTCTGTAATTCATTTTCTCTCCAAAGTTCTGGGAGGAAGAAAAGACGGTAGCGGGCACAGACAGGAATAGATCTGAGGCCATCGGCTGCTTAGGGTGCCGGGCTCTCTGCTCCTCACTTTATTTATCCTGTCGCTCAAATGTCACCTCTTCAAAGGACTCTTTCTGATCACCCTATCCAAAACGGAACTTCAGTTTTCTTCATAGCACTTGTTATTACCTGATATTATATGTCTAATTGTTCAATTCATTCCTTCATTTAACATTACACGAATGTAGTCATGAACAGAACAAACACAAATGCCTGCCCTGTGGAAATTAAATATCAGGAGGAAGTGGGGCTAGACCATACAAAAGACATGTACGTAAAATACACGAAATGTTGGCTTATTGTTCATGCCACAGGGAAAAAAATAAAGCAAGGAAGTGGGGTTGGAGATATAATTTTATTCATTTATTGCTCACCTATGACATTGGAACTTAAACTCCATAAGGGCAAGAACACGCCTTCTTCCACCCTGTGTTGCAAGACTGGCACATAAAATTGATACATATAAAATATTCTTGAGCCAAATAATAGTGCTGAAAATTTTTGGTAAACGATGGATGGATGGATGATATATGATTAAATAATACTTGTCCTGGCCAGGGCGAGTTAGGCAATGTCCCTTCAATGAGACTCTACTTGGTTTCCCTTCCTGCACCACATTACCATTCTCTCTTCCACGCTTCCCCTCCCGAGGCAGCCCTGTGCATATCTCTGTTGGGCAAACAGTCCTTAAAGTGCAGAATTGGTGGGAGAGCTCCGAGGTCTGCTTCCCAACGTCTGGATAACGTGCACTAGATGAAATGAGAGAAGGCCCCTGATTGATGTCAGAGAGCCGTGTGTGTCCAGCAGCAGGTCAGAGATGAGCCGAAAGTGCTCTCCGCACACAGTGTGCTGCTTCAGGATCTAGAAGGCAGGCAGGCCCAACACCTCCCATCCTGATCCTCTTTTACTCTCTTTTCCATAAAGAAAAGCCCTTGGGAAGACACTCGCCTCCATGGAAAGGCTCCACCACCACTCCCAATGTTCTCTCAGGCTCAACTGAGGCCAACTCCAGTCGGGCCGGTGCTAAACCATGCACAGGGGCCAGAGCAAGTGGCTGCTGTCCCCATTCATGCTGAAGGAGGAAATTATCCTCACAGAGGAGCTTAGGGAAAAGTCCAGAAATAGTGGTGTTGTGCAGGGTTGGGAGTCTTCTCTCTCTCTCCTTCCCTCCCACTTCTCTCCTTCCCAAGGGGACTTAGTCACTGAGGTACCTCTTTTAATTAGCCCAGAGCTGGGGAGTCCCCAAGCAATCAGTACGAGGAGAACAGAACAAACTTTTAGTTAGTTCCATTGTTGACCAATTAAGTTTTAGAACTTTTGAAAGTTTTTGTTTAGTGGGAAAATGTGAAATCTTACCTATCAAGGACTTCTTAATATCAGGGCTGCCTTCCCCAAAAGCCCCAAGTCTAGGTTTCTGGAAGATGTCTCGGACTCTAAGCAGTTCACCCCCTCTCCCTTCTCTTAGTTATTTGGAGCCCAAATCACCCCCATTCCCAAACAGGAGACATCACAGTTGGCCTCTAAAACATGCACCAATATCTCTAAAAGCCTGTGTATTGATCGCTGTCAAAGCTTTAACTTCACCAAAAACCCCCTACAAAGCCTGATGGGTCCTTCATTCATTTTACAGAGGCTCCTGCTCCTAGTCCCATGCCCCCCACAGAATGCTGTAGGGAGGTTCTACTCCTAAATCTAACTCCACTCTGTGTTACTGCTTCAGGTTTTCACTCTTCTGAACATATGTGCATTTGTATGCATTCGAACAAGATTCTTCCAGCCATTTTCTTCCATATAAGTCCCTGATTACCAGCTGGGACACCTCAAACTGGAGAGAGCATAAGGACATCCTGTGTAGGCAGTTATATTCACAACCTGGAAGGACTGACAAAATGTAAATTGGAAATATGCTTGGTGCTGGAGTAAGACAGAAAAAGTGAGAGTTATAAAACATTCATCTGAATTTTGGGTTTCATTTTAAGTATACCTGTTAAATCTGAGAATGTCAGTTGGTGTCTATGGGTATAAATTGGGAATAATCTTCCTTCCAATTCCTTAAATTGCCCAAACTCAACCAGTTGCCGTATAATTTTAGAGAAATTTTTTAAGCATGTATCTCCATATTCTTTTTTTAAAAGGGTGTGAAAATGTATTTGCAATCTTTTCTCCCTCACTTAACAACATATAAAGGTACCTTCCCATATTAACACATATTAACCTACCTCTCTCTTTTTTTCCATTGAATTTCATTATATGAATGCCCTATTCTTTATTAGCTGGCACTGTATTGATCAATTTTTGTCATTTCTATTTTTTATTATGAAAAATGATGCTACAAATATTCTTAGACATTTATAAGTACATACACAATTATATTTCTGGAATAAATCCCTAGAGTTGGAATTTCTAGGTCAAGATGCAGGTGTATTGAAGATATTGCTTTTTACTGCCACCAAATTATACTCTAAAGATTTTGAATTGACTCACACAATCATTAAGAATATATAATAGGTGAGCTCTAGTTTTTCTTGCCTACTATGTGCCAAAGGCATGATTAAAATTTTCTAGTACTATATAAATATACTATTTTCTTTTTATGTCAAAAAATAACAAAAATAAATAAGACAAGTTATAAGAGAAATCAATTGACAAACTTGATGAAATAGAAAATCTTTTGAAAAATAATCAAAATTGACTCAAAAATAAATGAAACAACTGAATATTTCCAAATATATTAAATAAATTGAATTCACAATTAAAAAACCTCCCCACACAGAAAACAGCAGATCCAGGTGGTTTTACTGGTGTATTCTATTAAATATTTAAGGAAGAAATAATACTAATCCTACACAAAATCTACTAGAAAATTGAGGAGAAGGGAACACTTCTCACTTTGGTCAATTCTCATTATAATACTGTACTTATTTTGATATCAAAGACATCACAAGAAAATAAATCGACAAACCATTATTCCTCATGAATACAGATGCAAAGTCTTTAACAAAATCTTAGAAAAATCCAATCCAGTAATATACAGGCAAGATAGTGAACCACAACAAAGTAGTGATTTTATTCCAGAAATGCAAAGTTGGTTTAACATTAGGAGATTAACCAATATAATTCACTATGTTAACAGAAAGAGAAAAAACTATGATCATTTTAATAGGGGCATAAAAGGCATTTGACAAAAATCAAAATCCATTTATTAAAAATTCCAAGCAAACTAAGAACAAAAGTGATCTTCTTCAAACTGATGAATATAATCTATCAAAAGAAAAAACTCTGTTACTAACATCAAACTTACTGATAAAAGACTCAAGATTTCCTTCTGAGATAGGAAGAAAAGCAAGGATATCTGTTCTCACCATTTCTATTCAACATTGTATTAGAAATGCTAGCCAATTCAATAAAATATGAAAATGAAATAAAAAGCATACAGTTAGGAAATAAAGAAATAAAATCCTTTATTTGCAAACGACATAGTCCTATATGTTGAAAACCCTAAGAAGTTCACTAGACCAAATAGATGTAATTATCAAGGTCATGGGATAAAAGATAAATACGCAAAAATTTATGGCATTTCTATACACTGGTAATGAACATTGGAAATGTAAATAAATAATACAATGTATGATAACATCTGAAAATATGAAGAAAATTAAGTGATAAATTAATAAGCTATATGTAAGAATTGTACACTTAAAACTATAAACATTGCTGAGATAAATTAAGGAAGACCTAAATAGATGGTAAAATATTCTATTATCATAAATCAGAAGACTCAATTTTGTTAGAATGTCAATTCTCTCCAAATTAGTCTATAGATTCAATGTAATTTTAATCAAAGTTCCAGGAGCCTTTTTGTTAACATATAAAAGCTGGCTCTAAAATTTACATATAAATGCGAAGGACCTAGAATTCCCAAAACAATTTTGAAAAAGAACAAATTTGAGGGGCTCATGATATCTAATTTTGAGATTTGCTCTAAAGCTACAGTCATTAAGATAGCGTGGTATTTGGCATAATATCCAGCATAATATCATGTAGATCAATAAACAATAGACAAATAAAATAGAGAATTTAGACACAGAACCAAACAGGTATCTTCAACTGATTTTAACCACACTAAGTGTTAGCGAAGATGTGGAGTGATTGCAACATTCATGCATCGCTGGTGGGAATGTACAATGGTACAAACAACAGCTAAACATGCACTTAACATACATGCCTGCAATTCCACTCAGATATTTTCCCAAGATAAATGAAAATATATGTCCACACAAAAGGTGTGTTTATGAATGTTAATAGCAGCTTTATTCATAACAAACTGCAAACAACCCAAATAATCAATAGGTGAATGAACAAATAAATTATAGTATATCCATACAACGAAATACTACTAGGCAATAAAAAGAAATGAACTACTGATAGATGCATTATCATGGGTTATGAGTGATTCTCTAAAAGGTCACGTTAAGCCAAAGAATCCAGACATAAAAGTCTATGCTCTATTATTCCATCAATAAATTCCAGAGATGAAAAAACCTTGTATACACTAACAGAAAGAAAATAGTTGCCTGAGGCTGGGGGTTGGGAATGGAAATTGACTTGGAAGGGGCACAAAGAGATGTTTTGAATGATGAACATGTTTTATAATTTGATTGTGGTGGAGATTAGATATGTGCACAAATATTTAAAAACTCTGGTGGGGCATAGTGGCTCACACCTGTAATCCTAGCACTTTGGGAAGCCAAGATGGGAGGATCACTTGAGGCCAGGAGTTTGAGACCAGCCTGGGCAACATAGTGAGATACCCCATCTCTACAAAAAAAAAAGATAAAATATTAGCCAGGGATGGTGGTGTGCACCTGTAGTCCCAGCTACTTGGGAGGCTGAGGAAGGAGGATTGCTTGAGCCTGGGAATTTGAGGTTGCAGTGGGCTATGATGGCAACACTGCACTCAAGCCCAGGCAACAGAGCAAAAAAAGCTCATTGAAATGTGGACTTAGAGTGGCTGCATTATACTATTCACAATATCCAAGTTATGGAATCTGCGTAAGTTTCCATCAATGGATGAATAGATGAAGAAAATGTGTTATACATACACAATAAAATACTATTCAGTCATAAAAATAGGCATTGTGCTAAGTGAATAAGCTAGGCACAGAAAGACAAATGTCACATGTTTTCACTCATATGCGGGAGCTAAAAATGTCGATCTCATCGAAGTGGAGATTAGAACAGTGATTACCAGAGGTTGGGAAGGGTAGGGGGGTCAGACAGGAAGAGGTTGATTAATGGGTACATAATTTCAGTTAGAAAGGAAGAATAGGAAGTTCTAGTGTTTTATAGCACACTGTAACAATTTATTGTACATTCCAAAATAGCTAAGGGAGAGGAATTTGAATGTTCTCGACACAAAGAAGTGATAAATGCTTGAGGTGATGGATATTGCAGATCAATATCCTGATTTGATCACTACGCATTGTATATATGTACTGAAATATCACATGTACCCCATAAATAAGCACAATTTTTAGGCATCAATTAAAAATAAAAAGTGAAATAAAGTAAATGGCCACATTTATTGCATACAATTGAACCTTAATAAAGTTGAAAATATTTTTTTAAAAAATAAATCCAAAATATATGACAGAGGATGTAGCTCATCACTGAGGGCCTGACGAGGGAGGAGACAAAGGAGCAAAGGCGAGTGAAGATGACAAGAGAGTGACCCAGAAAGCGACTAGAATATGTCGTGAGGGACGACAAAGTGAGGGAAGCAGGATCCGCTGTGGGGTGGGCTGGAGAAGGCAGGGAGCCAAAGAGAAAGCAGGAGGAGTAAAGAGCTTGTGTGACCCTAATGGATATCAGAGTATGACAAATAACTCCTAGATCTCTCCCCAAACAGATGTCTCTTTGGCCAAGTTCTATCAAAACGTTTTTGAGCAACTTTCTGCAAACACCTGCTTAAGTGTTCCCTTCTATTTAAGGGAATAGAATTTTTTTACGTAAAAATGAAGACATATTTCCCCTCCAACAGAGCCTATAACATTGATAGCATCGTTTTAAAGCGTACAACATCTTTGGCGAAAGTGAAAGGATCACAAGATTGTATAAGATCATGCATAAACCATTTAAATTGGAATCTGGAAGCCTGAATGCCAATTCCTTGTCATATTTATTATCTGTGTGATATTCAGTGTGAGCTTTCACTCCTCTGGGTTTGGTTTTCTCATCTGAAATATCAGGGCATCGATATACATCTCGCATCACTCCTCTGCCCAGGAACACGGCGTTCCTCCTGTCCCTTCCCGGGCTAGGGTGCACACTGCTCCACCTCTTTAGCACTCTTTCTCTTTCCCCCGAACTCAGTCTAGCTAGCAAAAGACGCCAGTTAGCGATCACTGTCTTGCAGATGCTTCCCCTAATCCCCATAGACATGATCAGGGGCCCTGTCAGGGGCCCTCCAAATACCCCTAGAGTAGATTTCTCAGGGCATTGTCCAGACCCCATTCAGAACCAAGGTACCCACTCCCCCAGCCCACAACTGAGGCTTACCCCAGAAGTTTCCCCCAGTCAAAGAGAAATGCCTCTCCCAAGGTGACAGCCCTTCCACTGAGGCAGCCTGCATCCAGTGGCCTATCGATGCAGGGCTGCGGATGCCCAAGCCCACGTTCCAATTCAGGACACCATTCAGGACAACTCCGGACAGCCATCCTCGCACCACCGCTCCCTGTGGGGTTTAAGCCTCTGTTGCAGCCTCGTCACAGCTCTGTCCAAGCATCTCCCTCACACCACCACGGGAATGTTCCGGAGATCACTCCCAGAGCTGAGAGAACCATGGAGTGTCTTTCTGAAAATGATTCACTATCTGTCATGGTATATGCGTGTGTGCATACATAGTTTTATAATATACGGTAATATCTTCATCAAATATGTTCCATCAGGGAATAGTCGGTGTCAACTCCGTTCATGGATATATTGTCAGCACATTGTCTGAAAACTAACTGTTATTCAAAAACTATTCTTATTACATTTTCTGTTCTTTAATTTTGAGTAAGATTGAGCTCTTTCCATACTTTTAAAAATTATGTATATTTCTCTTTAATAAAATTACAGGTTTGTAAGAGGATTTTATGTATAATCAAATAAACCTTATTTCATGTGTTTGTTTTTATATTTTGTTTTTATTATGCACAAATATTTCATTCTTATGCAGTTACATTTAACAGTCTTTTAGTCTCCTGGGATTCATGTTTTCCTTAGAAAAGCCTATGTTCACAGGCTAAGGTAATTCGAAAAGATAACATTTCCCATTTGTTACTTTTTACATTCAAATCTGTTTGAACCATCTGGAACTTTTTTTTTTTTTTGAAAGCATGGAATATAGATCCAGGGTTGTGGTGTTTCCAGGTATTCTGTGAATGCAAGACATATTTCTGGAACACAGGGAAGGGGGAGGGAGGGCGAAGGAGAGGGAGAGAGAGACAGGCCATAAAACCAATTTAGAGACCTGCCGCGGCAATAAAACATCTCCTCTGTCTGGGCTGGGCCAAGGAGAGTGTCCATATTTGGATGTGCAGAAACAAGAGATTAGAATGACTAATGACATTAATAAGGGCCAGAGAATATCAGCAATGGAAGATAATGTCTTCTAACACTTCATTTTACACATGATGAACCTGAAACTCGGAGAGCTTGAGTGACCTTGCTAAGGTCATGCAGCAAGTTACCGGCTGAGCTGGGATCAGTGATCAGGGATGCCTGACCCCTAGCTCAGCCTTCTATGAGGGGAGAGAGCTGCTTTCGGCAGGGACTGAAGCACTGGATAAATGAGGCTGGAGTAACCTCTAAGGATCCTTCCAGCTTTGAGATTCTAAGGCTCAAAAACATGTATTTTGAAGATTATTCTGGCTCATATTCAAAGAAAGGTGCTTTCAGTTGAATAAATGACATACTGGCATTACGTAGATGCTCAATAAGTACCACGGGAATGAATGTGGATTGCCCTTATCGATAATAATAACTAAATATTGCTTTGAATAGGATGAACACTTGCTCCACGAGCTCGGACAATCTCAGTGCCTGGGATGGTTGATGAGGTGCCAAGGGGACTTGGCCCTTTGGGACCAAGCAGTTGGGGGGGGGACCTCACAACTGGGATCCAGAAGCTCCAGACTGTCACTCACCCTGCCGCACTGGGACACACAGTCCAGAGAGGCCAACGGGCGGGACAGGGCTGCAGAAGGACATCTTCTACTGAGCAAACCTTGGCTGGCTCCTCTCAACTAATTAACATTTGTTGTGCAGAAGAGCATGTTAAATGAGAGGAAATTTCCAAGAAGACTAGTACTAGTGCTTTACATAAGATTTCTCACATTGAATTTCTGAAAATAACCTTATGAGGGAGGCATTACTATCCCCATAATACTGGGGATATTTTTATGGGATAAAATTCCAGATTTTTACCCAGGATACATTCATTCAATGAATGCTTAGTGAGTATCTACTATGTAAATGTTAAATTTCAAACCCAGGCCTACCTCTAAATCCCCCACCACTCATGCACATCCTGGAGACAGAGACTGGAGCTGGTTCCTACCTGCCTTTGGGTGCTGAGAACAGTGGACCCACTGTTAGTTTCAGCAGAACATCAGCCTTATACAAGCGCAAGGGCCACTTGCTTTCCCTTGTCACCCCCACCAGGAGCACTCTTCTAGAGCTCAAGTTTCCAGCCCAGTTCGGTTCTAAAAGTCAGCAGGACTCCAAAAGTTTAGAAACAGAGCAGGTAAACAGCGCCAGGGGCACTCATCCTTGGGAGCAAAAGACGGCAAGAGAATGGTTCTCATCTGATTCCCTTGCTGACCCCATTCCCCCTCTCCAGCCCCACGTCAATCATGGACACTGCTCCCCCAGGTTGCAGAGAGAAAAATGGTGAGTCTGTTCATCAGGAACTTGATATGAGGTTTGGACACATTTTAGCTTGTGATGTTCTTGCCCCAACCCTAAGGGTCTCATATCTCTGTGTCGAACTCTGGGTACCACACTCAGGGGCTCCGGCAGTGAATGGCCTAATGCGAGCACCTAAGGAAAGCTCCCTGCACTGTGTTTATGATGCACTGGGGCGTCTGGAGACTGAAGGAGTCAGGAGCAGTACCAATATAAGGACCGGGCTTAGATTTAGTCAAGAACGGGTGTAGTGTCCAGACTCGCCGTTAAGGATTGTCAGAAGGTCACGTGCTCTTGCTTAGGGGATAGATTCGTTTCTGTGATTGGATGCCATTGCTGGGGACCAGAGCCCAGCTCTGGGAAGATGTCCCTGGTTCTGGAGAGACAGCTTGAGTGTGTCTCCTCAGGGCTCCATTTGCTCCACTCTCATGTTTGCTGTTTTCATTTCTGATTTTCTTTGTTATTTGGGGATATCTAAAAGTATCTGTTCAGTTAACTATAATTAAAATGTGCAGCCAGAAAGAAATATGATAATGTGCCCACACAGAGCTGTGTAAACACTCCCCCCCCACACACACGCACACAAGGCACCACTTTCACGGTAAGGAAGGGTGGTTAGGTTAGAAGTGCCAACAGGAATGAAGTTTCTGTGCCAACAAAAACCACAGCAAAACCGCTGCTGTTGAACTCTTGCTATGTGGCAGCCACTATCCAGTCTAATGCTCATGATAGCCCTACTGTTTGTATTTTACTGCTTGGAGAGGATTAGTATCAGCACAAGGTCATACAACTGGCAATTACCAGAGGCAGGATGTAAACCTAGATGGTACAAGGCACGGGCCATCAGCTCGTACAAGAGCAAGTGGTACCAGGGCGGTGCATGGGATGCCCTCGCAGCCCTTTGGGAAGGGGGGCCAGGAAGTTCAGGGCAGTCCACATCCTACATGCCTTTCAGGGGTTGTTAGAGCAGCAGCATCCAGTGAGTCCTTCCTGGACTCTGGAGCTTGAACCTGGAGGACCTGATGCCGTTTCTGCCCTCGGTCACTGGAAATGTGCCAGGTGCTCACCCCGAGGGGATCTCAGCGCTGCCTTTCTGCTCTGGCTCCCCCAGTTCCGTGAATGGACTGGCCCTGCTGCCCACGGAAGAGCTGGAGGTGGTGAGTGAGAGTTCCCAGCACAAGGGCACCCGGAAAGCCTTGCAGAGATGCGCCTGGCTGGCTTCCGCATTCAGCCTCTGGCCAAGCCCAGTCCCTAAATCCCTGACTCCCCAGTGAGGACTCCTGGGTGAACTCCCTAATTCTATCTCTTCCTGCCTGCGTTTCTCCCTCCTTCTGCTCATGGTTCCTGTTTTTCTACGTCCTTCTCTTGCTGCTTCTCTTGGTTTGCCATTTATTCCTTCCAGCTTTCTCCCTCCCTTTGTGTCCACCGTGTTTCTCTCTCCCCGTTACTGCTGTTCGAACTCCCTGCCTCCAATTTTATGATTCTCACACCCACACTTTGCTCTCGCTCTCTCCAACTCTCTCCTGTGAGCCGCCGCCTTTCTCTGTGTCTGACTGCAAAGGCACGTGGAGTTTCGGGTGGAACGCCAGCAGCGCCTGCTGCAGCGAGGTCATGCTGAAATAACAAGCAAATCAAATATTTCAACGGCTTGGAACACCCAGGTTTATTTCTCACTCATGCTACGTGTCCGTCATTGTCCGTCATTTGTAGGCTGTGCTCATTGTCAGCCCTCGGACCCAGACCACTAGAAGCTCCACTTAACACAGTCTTCCATGATCAGGAAGCCGGGTGCGGGGGGTGGGGAGAATGGTGACTCAAGATTCTTAAGGCTTCTGCTAGGAAGTGACTCACGCTCCTTCCACCCACATCTCCCTGGCCCAAGCGAGTCACCTGGCCACACCTGAGTTCAGTGAAACAAAAATACGTTGTGTTCCCATCAGGAGGGTCACTTCCAGAAAGGGCAAGAAATATGGGTAAACAATTTGTGTCCATTATAACGGTTTGTTTGTTTGTTTGTTTTTTGGACTTTTTCTCTTCCTCATGAATTTTTGGTTTAGCTTATCAAATAATCAAGCTAATTTTGGTTTTGCAGTTTCTGTCATTGCTGAGCTACACAATATTCGAAACAGTCATACCGTTACTACTCTTGGTGTGGTGTAGAGGAAAAGCACAGTGTGTGAATCTGGCAACATGAGAGCTTCAGTCTCAGCCCCCAACATGTATTGACCCAGCAACTTTGGGAGTGACATAAGCTCTGTGGGATTCCATATTCTTATCTAACAAAAAAATGAATACAATAATTCTTCCTTCACAGGTTAATTCCAGAACTATTTTTTTTTTCTTTTTTTTTTTGAGACAGAGTCTCACTCTGTTGCCCGGGCTAGAGTGCCGTGGCGTCAGCCTAGCTCACAGCAACCTCAAACTCCTGGGCTCAAGCGATCCTTCTGCCTCAGCCTCCTGAGTAGCTGGGACTACAGGCATGCGCCACCATGCCCGGCTAATTTTTTCTATATATATGTTTAGTTGGTCAATTAATTTCTTTCTGTTTTTAGTAGAGACGGGTCTCGCTCTTGCTCAGGCTGGTCTCAAACTCCTGAACTCAAATGATCCTCCAGCCTCGGCCTCCCAGAGTGTTAGGATTACAGGCATGAGCCACCACGCCCGGCCCAATTCCAGAACTATTATGTAGTTGGTATGTATGAATGCTCTTTCTCCCATGTCTCTTATATTCTTCTCATGCAATTAACAAAATATATTTGACACACTAGCAATCAATTGAACAGTATGCAAGTTTGGTTTATGTTTAGGTTGGAGCCAAAATAACATGAAAATTAAGAACAGAGTATTTGGGTTTTAGTAGCTGTCATCAATACAATTGAAAATTGAAAGCCATTCCTGTCAGTATAGGAGGCATCAATATTTGTCATGGCTAAAGTTGGAGCCCATTACGTTTATGATTTATTTCTTTTGCTCTGTCTCTTCCTTATTTTGACAAATTGGAATATTAATGGAAGAAAGATTTTTGCAATCAATTTTTATATCCCACAAACATTTACTCATGCTTTCTGCTCAGATATGGAGGAATAACTGCGGAAAGAAAAACAAGCATGAATTGGGTAACTTGCATTCTCTTACCAAGAAAAACTTCACTCATGAAGGAAGTTTTTTAGAAGTCTTGTTTCTTGTTGAAATCAATTTCTGTCTGAAATTTTTGAGAGGTAAATAAATTACTCTAAAAAATAAGCATTCATTAACACACAGTAATATGTTGCACAAATAAAAATTTATCACATATTTTAAGAGATGCATCACAATATATGCAAAATCAAGGCTGTGCTGTGTGATTTTTAAACATGTTAAAATATGTGACAAGTCGATAAAGTCTATGATCAGTATTTGTTTTGGAGATCTAAGAAAATTATCTCTGGGGTCCGTTATGGGAGTAAAACTAGACAAAGCAAGATGTTTCCGAGGCCTAGTGCTGGGCAGTGTCGTAAAGAGATTTTGTTCTTTCTGTGTTTCCAGGGATGCCAGCAGCTGCGGCGATGTAGATCTCCAGTGAGGCGATGTGTCTGCCTCCATAGTACACGGACAGGAAGGAAGACAGACTACAGCCTTGTGCTCTCCAGGGAGGGGGGTCAAAAGGGAGAAGGGTTGGCGATGTTCCTTCCATTCGGGAGCAGGTGTCATACAGAACAGCCTAAGCATTAGAATGGGAAAATTGTATCGGCTTATCCAGGTTTTTTTAAAGGGCCACAAATTCTTTGACACTCCTCTCATTAAGACATGAGTCTGTGTTCCCTCCTCCTGAAACTAGGCAGGCTTGTATTGCTTGGACTAACATAGTATGGCAAAAGTGACCCTATGTGACATTTGAGGCTAGGATAGAAGAGGCCAGGCTGTGTCAACCTCTTTTCCTGGAATGTTTGGTCTGGGAGCCCTCAGCCACCACCACGTAATGAGTCCAGTTCTCCGGAGATTGCCAGGCCAACGAGTCACGCAGCCAACAGGCCCAGCTAATCCCAGCTTCCACACCTCTCCTCCGAGGCATCACACACGTGAGCAAATTCCACACCAGCCTGTCTGCCACGGGAAGTCACTGAAATCCTACATGATGCCACTCAGAACCAAAGAATCACCTAGACGAGCCCTGCCCAAATTCCAGACTCACACATTTGTGAGACATCATAAAATCATCATTGTTTTAAAGACTAAGTTTTGGGGGTGGCAATAGGCAACTGGAAAACCATTTTTCTCCCTTAACCTAGCACTCTGTTTACTGTCCATTTGCAAGGATTGCAACCCTCATGTTTCACAATCTTGTTTTTAAAAACGAATTCAGATTCCTACAGCACTTAAAGGGAGAATTTGAAATGTTATGTCACTTGAGAGGCAGGAAGGAAATTCAGGTTTGTTTGTGGACAGTGGCTGAGAAGGACAAGCAGAGGGCCAGTGGGGCTGAGGCCCTGTGGGAGAAGACGGGTCCTCTGGGCTGAGTGGCAGCCAAGGGCTCAAGAAGTCAGGGCAGGAGAGCTCTAGGGAAAACGCCGTGGGAATCTAGGGGGTGGGGGAGGAAGGGAGCTATAAATAAAAAGTCAAAGCAGAAAAGGATTCAGCAGCAAGATGACAAGACGAAGGGTCAATGTGGGAGGGAGAAGGTGGCAGGTGACGAGGAGGGCAGGCTAGAGGAACTTGAAGAAAGTACGCAGAGGGGAGCTAAGGGCTGAGGTTTTGCTCTGCATCTTCCTGTGAACTCTCAGCTCTTTCTCACCAGCCCAAGGCAGGGCCTTCCACATCAGAGCCTTGGATGAATTCGGAAAATGTTCCCCGCTGAGCTGATGTAATTGGGAAGAACAAGGCTTGACAAGTAAAATGTCATCTTTGTGCATAAAATATGTGCCCCTTCCATCAAGTAGATGCAGCTCCTTTAGCCTCCATGTCACTCAGTCACTCAGTCAACACCTTTGTGCAGTCCACAAACCACACAACTGTACTTGGCGGCCCTGCCTTATCCCCATCACATCAACCACCAAGCAAGCACCCTCTTGCTAGACTCTTTCATTCTCCATGCGACCCACATCAACCTTCAGGAAAATTCCATTTCCTGCCTGCCTCCAGCCTGCAGCCTGCAGGTATTATCTTGTGAGAGAATGTCCTCCTCCAATCTGTCTAAAAATCCATCAGTTACATATTCCTGAGCAATAACAAGCAGCCGCCCGTCCCTGATGTTTGAGTGAGTCAGACCTGGGGGAGGAAACTCCCCCTCTCAACTCCGCCAGCAGGGAACGTCTACAGAGGTGTGCTGAGAGACAGCTGCAGATTGGGGCAGAAAAACAAGAGGGTCTCGGGACTCAGAGTGGCAGTGTGGAGCTCTGGGAACCGGAGCACACCACAAAGACAGAGGACACCTGCAGCACATAAAGAAAAGACATTCAGGTCCCTACAGTCAGTCATTTAATCCTCACCTGCCTCCTTTCTTCACAAGCGACAAAAAGAGGAGGTGAGTCGAGCAGTTGCCTAAAATCTGATCAGACACTTCCACCCCTGCTGTCAAACATGCTCATCTTCTCCATCCACCCCTTCCCAAAGATATCACCCTCACGCCACCCCGAGTTGGTTCTATGGCAAAATATAGAGAAAAACAGAGATGCTTGGTAGTAACAATAGAACTAAGACTCGATGTCGCATATCTAAGGACAAAAAATGCACCAGAGAATTGTGTGTGGCTGACTGAGTGGCCAGACACAGCACTGTGAGGTTGAGCCTGATAATACAAGTCAAAATGTCAAGAGATCCCAGAAAATGGAAGGGCAGAGTCTGAGCAGAGGTGCCGTCACTTTTATTTCATTTCCTGGACTGTCTTCCTTCCCCTTCTGGAAATGCAGGTTCAGAGCTGGTTACGGTGTAATTGAAATCCCCCTGAGAGCCTATACATCTCCTTCTTCAAGCTCCTCCCCAGCTTTAAGCATTTTCTTCCATAGAGTTTAAGAAATGTAACAATAATTTCATTACATAACAACTAAAACAAGAAGTAGCTTAGATTATCAGTAACTGATAAGCCAACGTGTTTTAGTTTTGTGTCTTGCCCACTTCAAGGGCCTGAGTGTGATGACCATATACTATTTGGTGATGAAAATAAAGATGTTTTAGCTTGGATATTTGCCAGGCTACCTTAGCATTCGTGATAAGGATTGTCCTACCTGAAACTGATGGAGCTAGTTGACAGTAGCATTTCAAAACGTCCCAAAAGGCTTCTTTGACTTTGTTATCCCAGAGGGTTTTCACCTCCCGAAAAGGATCAGAAAAAGGGTCAGTATAAAAATCAACAGGGAAACTATCTTGTTTTACTGGCTGCCTGCGTTTGCTTGGGTTTCACAGAGAGGAACAAGCAGCTGCCACAGCCGAGCACAACGTAGGAGAAGTGAGAGGCACAAGTGGAGAATATTTTTCAGCCAGAGGCTGAGAGGATATTGGTTTAGGAATGAATCATAGGATCAAAGAAGCGCTAACAATGAAAATTTCCATTAAGGAGAGAATAAACTGTGTGAAAAGGTGGCACAGGTAGATATCCACGGGGTGCGTCAGACGGTATCAACTCAGTGGCGAGAATGACCGTATTTCCAATTAATCTCATCCAGGAAGAGAAGAAGTTAACAGAAAGGACGTGGGTGGTTCTTCAAGGCCAGGGAGGCCCAGGAGACAGCACCGAGTGGCCCTAGAATAATTCCCCTAGCTCTTTCCGTCCTAGCTCTTTCTCTTTGGGAAGGCCAGAGAGGAAACAAGAATGAACACAGTTCCACATGTCCCTGGTTTCAAAAGAAATGGGGACGGATTCAGGATTACGCTCCTGCATTATGGAGGCTGCTCCATGCTCGTTTAACAGAACTGACGCACCATGTTTGTTGATGAATGAACACAGTTGTATATAGACGAATGGAGCTGGCTGGATGGGCGGTTCAGCAGACACCAAAGCTGCACCACAGTCATGATGAGAGACAGAATAATGTCCCCCAAAGGTGTTCAGACTCTAATCCCTGGCACTTGTGAATATATGTTGCTTTACATGGCAAAAGTGACTCTGCATATGTTACAATGACAAAGCTAAGGACCATGAGATAGGAGGAGCATCTTGGATGACCCAGGTGGGCCGAATCTAATCCCAGGTATTTGTAAAAGTGAAAAAAAGTTCCCCGAGTTCAGTCAAAGGAAGATGTGACGACAGAAGAAAAGTGGGAGAAATGAAACGTTGCTGGCTGTGAAGACTGAGCAAGGGATCTGTGAGCCAGGGAATGTGGGCAGCCTCTAGAAGCTGGAAAAACGCATGGAGACTCCAGAGGGAGAGACAGCCTTGATGACACTTGTGTCAAATGTCTGACTTGTAAAATTCATCAGGTAATAAATTTGTATTGTGTAAGCCACAAAATGTGTGATCAATAGCTGCAGAAGCAATAGAAAACCAATAGTCGTGAAGGCCTGCATCAGTCCAGCCTACACACTTGTCTTTCGATTCTCAAGACATCTTGCCTCCAGCCCTGCCTGAACCTGTCTGCCTGTCGGCAACACCCGCCTCTCCATATCATCCCCTTATTTCGATCCTAAATGATCTAAATTCCTCTTTGCTATCAATGGGTCAGCCCTAAAAACTCAGTTCCAGCCTCAGGTCCTACAGAAAGATGACCTGACCAAACCCCCCAGTCCCCAGCTCTGGTTGTTCTTAAACTTGGGGCCCATTTGCATTATCTTCATTGGAAAGCTTTTGCTTGCCATCTTTGCGTCCTTATTTCCGTCTGTGGATGTGGGTAAGGTTGAATTGAGTGTCATCTCTAAGGTTTGCATGTCCCTGAGATGCAGAACCGTGACTCAGAGTTTACTAGGGAGCTCGTGCCCTGCAGTGGGCCTTACCACAGTCCCTTCACCCTTGTCTCCAAGGTGCATCTCTTGTATCTTCTCGTAGGAGTCAGAGACAAGGCCTTCCATCCGGCCAGGTCCCAAGATGTGTCTGTCGGGGCCCTGCCTCTGTGAGGCAGAGATCTCTTGAGCTTACTGTTTTGATTCCTAAGCTTCCCTAGATGACACTCCAGAGAATTCAGATAAGAGAGTGCCCTGGTCCAGGACCTCCAATCCCCTCCTCCCTAGATTCTAAAACCCTAGATCTGGGTGGGAGTCAAAATATTTCTCCAAGTAGAAGCTCTGGGACTCTGGATCCAGCCCTGGCCACACACCCAGCCTGCCATAACTTTAGTCCCATTGGGGGCATTCCTTTGTGCTTTTTCCGTGATCCCATTTTTCTTCCATGGTCCTAAGAGGAAGGGAAGGATCAGGAGACACTGCCAAGGAACTGATCCTAAGACACCAGCTGCTTAGGTGTATCTAGGTCTCTCTATCCCTTTCTTCATTCAGATCTTTTTCTCAAATGTTATTTCCTTGAAACAGAGGATGCCTCATTATTCCAGGGAGTAACGTCAGTGTCTCAGAAGTCCCCAGAGGGCTCTTTAGAGAACGCTTTGCTGGAGTCTAAGTTTCCCATCCAGCACAAGCTCAGCTTCAAACATCATCAAGAATCAGAGGACAGGAGAGAAAGGCCTTCCTTCCCATCCCGCAGCCCCACACCATGCTGCTGCACCGGGCTTCGTCGTGAGACTGGGTAGTCCTTGACCTAGAAAATCAGCATGAGAACTGGCGATGCTTTAGCTCACTCATCCGTGCCGGGGGCACAAAGCTCCCCTCCACCCCTGCCAGCTGCAAGACGGACACCACCCAAGGGCAAAGGACTGCATCTCTGATGTCACTCATGTCACAGAGAGGACCCGAGAGGCAGAAGTCTCCGGGCATGCATACCTAATGAGCGCAGCTTAAGGAGAAGACCCTGTGCTTGGAGGCTAGGGTGAGTGGCTTAAGTTTGTGTTCTCGGGTTGTTGTGCAACACAGATATAACGACTGGGTTTGAATTTTGTCAGCGCTGGCATAGATTTGAGGCCTACTGATAAGGTTTGTCAGTGGCATAGTGTGAGGCTTCTCTAAATCAGAATGCCATTGCTAGGTAGCCAGGACACAGCCACAGGTGAAGCTTTTATGGAGCCAGAGAAAGGGCCAGCGTGTCTATACATAGCTTTACTCTCTGCACTCCTAACAGTCTGTGTTGTAATGCTTATGTTGTTTTGTGTTTAAAATATGTTAAACTAACCTTTTAGGGAGCCAAAATCCTAAGGACCACCATAATGCTGTGGATGTTCACACACGTGCACACACACACACACACACACACACACCAAGCTGGCACTAAAGTGTGGAGAGATGACGGGCGGAGAAAACGTAGGTTTCATGGACAGCCGCTGCGATGAGAACGATGACAATGACACGACTGTAGGTTGACTACCTGGCATGTACCAGGCACTGTACTAAGAAGTGTACTGATTTAATTTTACAATCCCTGTAGAGGTGAAGTATGATCATTATCTTCATTTTATAGCTGAGCAAGCTGCGACTCAGAGAAGGCAAGTGACAGAGAGGAGCAGATTTATAGCCCGTGACAAGCAGGAGCCAGATGCAAACACAGGCAGAGCCACTCCACTGCTCGTGCCCCGCCACGGTGGAGGGGAGCGCACACCCTTAGGTAGACCGCTAGTGACCGCGTGGGCCTGGCCCAGCTGCCGCCTGGGATCCCAGACCTGTCGCTCTGACCTCCTGTGCCCTTTCTGCTCTCAGTGTTTGCAAACCCAAGGCAGAGGGCTGCTCTAAAGGAAGCTAATTTATTGACTCACAACTCTGACTTGCTGCCAATTTCATGATCATAGCTAAGGAAATGTGAATGAGGGAGGGTCCTCAGAGACACAGCCCAGAAAGACTCTCAGGGACCCTTTAAAAGGGATCTTAGTGCACAGCTTGTGGGCCAGGACGCAGACGCCCAGCGCCGGGCTACACGTTGGGGGTCTGGGTGTCGGGCACTAATCCACCCCCTCTCCTTCCCTGTTTCTCCCCTCCCCTGTTGGTTCTCCCTCCCTGTGCCTTCCCTGTTCCTCTCCTGTTTCTTTCTTGTTTTCTCCCTAATGTCAGGGGCTGTGCTGTGTGATCTTTCTCAATCTGCTCCTCTCTGGCCTTCTCTCTCTCTGTCAGTGGCTAGACACATCCTTCAGCCTCTGACTCCCTGACTGTTTCTCTGTGATTCTCATCTTCTCCTTTTGTTCTCTCTTTATTGCTCTTTCCCTCTGTCCTTCTGTTTGGCGCTGACGCCTGCTTGCCTTGGCCTTCCTGTGCTCTGCTCAGTCCCTGCCTATCCCTGCTTTGTGGTCAGTGGTCCTCTATCTTTATCTCTCTGTCTCTGCCTCTGCATCTCTGCCTCTGGTCTCCCTTACATGCAGGGACCCTGCCCTGGATCATGGCAAATCTGAGCCGACCCCCTGAATTTGTCCTCGTGGGCTTCTCCTCTTTCGGTGAGCTGCAGGTCCTTCTATATGGCCCCTTCCTCGTGCTCCATCTCCTCGCCTTCATGGGAAACACCATCATCATCGTCATGGTCATAGCTGACACCCACCTACATACGCCCATGTATTTCTTCCTGGGTAATTTTTCTCTGCTGGAGATCTTGGTGACCATGACTACAGTGCCCAGGATGCTCTCAGACCTGCTGGTCCCCCTCAAAGTCATCTCCTTCACTGGCTGCATGGTCCAGTTCTACTTCTACTTTTCCCTGGGTTCCACCTCCTTCCTCATCCTGGCAGACATGGCCCTTGACCGCTTCGTGGCCATCTGCCACCCACTTCACTACCACACTTTGATGAGCTGGGCTGTGTGTGTCCGGCTGGCTGGGGCTGCCTGGGCAGCTCCCTTCCTAGCCATGGTACCCACGGTCCTCTCCCGAGCTCATCTCAGTTATTGCCATGGCAACGTCATCAACCACTTCTTCTGTGACAATGCGCCTCTGCTGCAGCTGTCCTGCTCTGACACCCACCTGCTGGAATTCTGGGACTTTGTGATGGCCTTGGCCTTTGTCCTCAGCTCCTTCCTGCTGACCCTCATCTCCTACGGCTACATCGTGAGCACTGTGCTGCGGATGCCCTCTGCCAGCGGCCGCCAGAAGGCTTTCTCCACGTGCAGCTCTCACCTCACGCTGGTCTTCATTGGCTACAGCAGCACCATCTTCCTGTACGTCAGGCCTGGCAAAGCGCACTCTGTGGAAGTCAACAAGATAGTAGCCCTGGTGACTTCAGTCCTCACCCCCTTCCTCAATCCCTTCATCCTCACCTTCCGCAACGAGACGGTCAGGACAGTGTTCAGAGGGCAGATGCAGAGGCTGAAAGGCCTTCACGGGGCACCGTGATGAGCCTGAGGGACCTGGCCGGGCTCGGTCGAGCAGTTCTGTGAGGAGGCAGAGTGCCTGCAGGTGGGAAGACCACTGTCCAGTTTCCATAAGTTTCTTCCTCTGTGCCTGAGTGACGACTACAGTGCTACCCCGTCTGACCGGAAGTCCTCGTAGGCCACCATGAATGTGCTCCCCACACCCACCAACAGCTACAAGAACTCAGAAAGTAGCCCAGAGCCTGGGGAGCCAGGAGCGGGGCTTTCAGGAAAGAGGAAGGACGTGGGCTTTGCATTCAAGGAAGAGTAGCCTAGAAGTGCTTGCTGCTCAAGAGAGACCATCCAGCCCCTGTGTGCATGCAGGTGTGTGTTTTCAGGGTGTGCCTTTCTACCCCATTGTTGAGCACGTGCACCCTGAGTACCTGGGCTGCATGGGATCAAGGGAAGGAGCAGCACTTAGCAAACAACGTGATTGATTTTCAATGTGTCTGCGTGTGTGTGTGCGTGCGTGTGTGTGCGCGTGCGTGCGGAGTTCATCACATAATCATGCATTTCACCACCATGGAGTGGCCTCTGTGTGTCAGGCACTATGGCAGGTGTAGGGGAAAGAGGTAAAGAAGGCATAGCTGGTCCTTATCCTCTTGGCCTTATGAGGAGAAAGAATGACAAAGAGCTGTTTACGACACAGAGGCAAAGTACAAGGAAGGGTTCACAGAAGGCTTGGCGAGAGCACATGACAGCAACACTAAGACCAGACGGGGGCTGAGGGACATCACATCAGGGACAGCTTCCTGATAAGATGACACCTGCGTGACATGTTGAATATAAGGTGACACTGTGAGAATGCAATTCATCAGGGGCCCCTGCATCTGAGAAAAAGCAAAAACAGAGAAAATGAACTTAAATTAAAACAAGATATATCTCCATTGGCATAAGAAATAAGAGCAAGTCTTTCAGGAATTATGTGGGTTTCAGGGTGGAAATATTCACAGAGAGTTTTAGAAAGATAAAGTAAACTTTCCTCCTATATGATTAGAAACATTCATTTGCCTGAAGGCTGGGATGGTAATAAATCCAGCAAGGTCCTTTGTCCAGCTATTGTGTGTGTGTGTGTGTGTGTGTGTGTGTGTGTGTGAAATTCTTGGAAACCTACTACGTCCCATATTGCCTTTGGGATGAAACATGCTCCATTGCTCTTCCCTTCTCCAACTATAACCTGAAATTTTAAAAATCTTCCACTCACTTGGACCTCAGAATAAGGGTGTTCCCTTAACTTTCATTTATCCAGGATTTTCTAAAACAGCCCCAATTTAAATTATTCTGCCATATTGTTTCTCTAAATACACTTTAATTTACCAAGCTCCATTTCCCAATTTGTGATATGCAAACTTCAATCAAGAGTGTATTCCTAGCCACACTTACTTGAAGATCATAAAAACTATGTATATATCACAAATGCCAAGCTTTTTAAAAAATCTACTATGTGAAAGTAAACAAAGTAGGTAATCGTGGGCTGGTGTGGTGGCTACAGGGTCCAGCTGTGGAGACGCAGCTCACTGAGTGGCCTGTTGGTCCTCTTTACATACTTCCCGTCACCCCAAACTGACTCCCTCCTAAACGAGGCACCAGATTTCTGCAAGTGAGTTTCTTTCTTGCTGAGATACCCCTCCCCCAAGTCAGAGCGTCTCGTTAGGCTCCAAGTTTCAGTTTCTGGTCCAAAATTTTGCTTGTTTTTTAATTACAAACGAGAGCAATGACTCTGGTATTTGCTGTTGCTGTTGAACCGATTTATTTTTCTCTGATTATCCTCTGCTCACCACCTCAAAAAGTATGTATTTGTACAATAAATGAAGGGATGATGAATGAGTAAAGAACAATTCTGCTGATGACACCTTGCTCTTGTGTATTTCATCACTGGACAAACCACTTTCACATATATTTTCCACTTGGTGTCACCCTGCTAACAGTGACCACCCATCAGGAGCAAAACACCCTGCTCAGCACTGGCTGTGAAAGATGAAAGAAATGTGCATTCTGGCCTCTAGGGGTTCCTCATATACTGAGAGAAAAGGAAAATGCAATTAATTCCAATACACCTGAGTTTGCGGGGGGGTTTATTATCATTAAAAAAATGTTTTCAGTTGAGTGCGGTGGCTCACATCTGTGATCCTAGCACTCTGGGAGGCTGAGACGGGAGGATGGCTTGAGCTCAGGAGTTTAAGACCAGCCTGAGCAAGAGTGAGACCCCATCTCTACTAAAAATTAAAAAATCAGCTGGGTGTAGTGGCACATGTGCCTATAGTCTCAGCTACTCAGGAGGCTGAGGCAGGAAGATCCCTTGAGCCCAGGAATTTGAGGTTGCTGTGAGCGAGGCCGAAGTCACGGCACTCTAGCCAGGGAGGAAGAGCAAGACTCTATCTCAAAAAAAAAAAAAAGTTTTCTAATACATTTTGATTAGGGGTTTTCCTGCTTATAATAGAGTGCTGTGAGAGATCCCAAAAGGGGAATACTGATTCTTGGGCTGCAGCACGCGGTATTTCTGACACACTCTCATGGACAGGGGAACTATGGTTGAGGAGATAAATATGTCGGTCAAAGAGATGGCTGAACCTACAGTGAAATCTGGTTCTTCAAACTTCTCTTCCACCTCCCTGTCCTTGGAATTTCTTCTTCCACCTGGATGAAAAGTTGGAATAACTCAAAGCTGGAATCTCCAGGATCTGAAGCTGCTCAGTTTTGCCTCTTCTAGACCTATATTTAGTGTGTGTCCATCAAGTTCATAGGCCACAAATCTAGTGACGCCTTCGCGGCAGTACTTGTGCGTTTAGTATCCATCACTTGAAACAAACACATTGGCGGAAAGCAACTATAGATTCAGTGTCACTTCTAAAGATTTGTGTTTTATTTATCACAATAGCATCTACAAACATTTGAAAGATAGCAAATAATAACTACACTTGCAATATATTTTTAATTTGAAGAAATATTTTTATTCAGTTCACATACAATGTTAATTGCATAGCAGAGTCCCAGTCCCTTTGCTATAACACCATTTTTCCTGAGACACAAGACCAATGGACGTGGTTATTATTCTACATAAGGTCATTGGACATAGTTGTACAGAAGGCAACAGCCTCCCCACTCTGTGGAAGTAGCTTATGCTAGAACCTAATTCCCGGGCGTTAGGTGGGCAAGGCTGTTTCTTGATACCCAGAACTAATTTAAGTGTAGGCAGAGAGTCAGTGGCAGGATTGCATGACCCTAAAATGCCTGCCCTTCCCTGAAGTATCTTCCCACCCACCGTTCATCCCAGACCCAGAGATGGTGTCTGGTCAGCAACCACTAGAAATACAGAGTCGGCTAAGACAAGATTCCATTGTCATGCATGTATATCCCAGTGGGAAACCAAAAAATGGGTTTATTTCTTCCAGTAGGGAGAATCAGTAAGCAAGAAATTAAGGGTATGGAAGTTTTGAGGAGGGAAGTTAAAGGAATCAAATCATTTTTCAGAGGAAAGTCAGGCCTGGGTCCTGTGGTGGCTCATAGCAGCTTAAAAACCCTGCAAGGATGTGACTTTAGGAGCTCGGCTCAGTGAAGGCCTCTAGGTCAAAACTGAAAAATTGCAGTGTTGCCTATAGTGGGCCATATCATGTTGTAAATATGGTTTTTACATTATGTTTTCTGATTACATTTTAAACATTACATTTTCTTTGAGCATTTCATTTTCTGATGTAAACATGGTTTTTGCCACAATGCCTGAGAGGTACGAGGAAAGATGGTAGCCTGGGTCCAGTGGTCTGCTGGTAAGTGTTTAACACCTGGCCCTCCATCTGCTGACTTCTAGCATTTGCCAACTTCCTGGCGGTTAACATTCCCCTCAAGTCCAGTTTCAAACTGCCAGCCTGACTTCATGAACTTGCAGTTAGGAGAAGCTGCCCAGCAACACCACATCAAGCAGAATTTCCACCATCCTGAGACAAGTGTCATGAATAACCTCAATAGATGGATAAAAGTAAAATGTAGCAAAGTAATTAGGAGTTTTACATATTTATCACCTTTGCTTTTGGCATAATTTATTTGATTGTAAGTGCCTGTTATTTAATTTTTAATAACAGCTGTATGTAATTCCTGACCATTTAACTATTGGTTCTGCTCCCACACATCACTTGCATTCTACCCCAGGGTTTTTTCCTTGAAATCCCTCTCCCTATTCAGCCCTGCATCTTGGTCTTTCTCCTTCCCTTGAGTTAGACGCATGACAAGTTCAAACCTCATGGCATTGCCCTTATAAGGAAACTTATAAATTCCTCTATCCGATGGACGCGGGCCCCTCCGAGTGTGAGGGGACCTGCCTGCCCCCCTGGCAGCTGGGCAGCGCACCTCTCACTCCTGTGTTCCTGCCACCTCCCTCACTGGGTGGAAAACTCACCCAGAAGTTCTTGCGTTCCCCACCCCTGAGTGTGAGACCGCAGGACTATGTGTGACGTCCTTGTCCTTGTTATGGAGCAAGATAAGCATGACCTAAGGAGACGGGCTGCCACAGAGTCCCCACCTCTCCTCCTCTGCAGACACAGGAGGGGAGACCAGAAGGTAGATCCCCCACTCCTCAGCCCCACCCCATGCCTCCTTCTCATCGGAGGACCTGACCAAAGCAGACCTAAAGGACTCGGCTCGGCTGCTGACAGAGCGGGAAGCAAGCATTCCAGAAAAGCTAAGCCCCCCGAACTCACTTAGGTTATTTGCAAAATTGAAGGCAATAAAATTCCAGCACTTAAGGTTATTAGTACTTTTGGTGACTACAATATAATTACCCTAGCATGCAAAGATGTCCACACCACTGTCCACTGTAACCACTCAGAAATTTGTTATAGTCAGATACGTCCTATTATTTCAGTGAGTGGAGCATCTTGCCAAGGAAACTTAAAGTCCCCTGAGGGACTTGGGTCTGATTAGTGACAATACCCAAGGACAGTCTCCAAAAAGTCCACTCATTAATTTCACCTTCTTGGGCTTTGGTCGCCTACACAATATACCATTTTATGTCCATGTTATTTTACATGTTCAGTTGCCTCTCTCAGGAATTCACTTTTTATCTTCTCAGACTATGAAACTGCTCTTCATACATCAAAGCTCAACTAAAGGGACAAAAAGTCATTTCAACTCGACTTTCAACTTTACCAAAGAGAATGAGGCACTCCCAGAGTGCTTGGCCTACAGGAGCTAACACATAGTTTTGTCTTCCCATGCTAAATTCTGAGCCTTATATATCTTTGTATCTCCTATGCCTAGACTGTGGTAGGTGTTCAATAAATCTCTTTAATCATGAGATTTGTATGAATTTGGAACATGAGTTAGCACCGTCACCTAAAGCGTGGAATGTCACCTTAGTTGATGGGAATAGAAAAGCAGTCAGCAAAGCAAGGAAAGAGGTTCCCCACTGCACTCTGTCTCAACTGGTTCTCTAAACTAGGACCACCACCAGTTCCAAGACCCACATAACAACAGGGGCCAGAAGGAGCAATGTGGATGACAAAGGTCTAGAAATTGTTCAAGGGCAACATCCCACTTGTAAATCTGAAGATTTCGGAGGGGAATGTGCAGATGTCTTCACTTCTTTGCCAGTCTGGCTGTGTAACTCAAAAACGCAGAACTTGGACAATGGTTGAATGTTAGAAGGAGTCATGCCGAGGCTTGACAAAAGGGTTTCATCCTAAAATTTAGAACTGTGCAGGGCAGAAAGGGGCTGCATCCCACAGCTGTGAGTGCTCCACCCCCGGACCTGGTTCAGGCAGAGTCTCTAAGCCAGTCTAATCTGCGTATGGCCATGGGGGTGACTGTGCCCAGAGGGAGACAGGAGGGCCTACATGACCTACAATCTCCCTTGCAATTTCACGAGGCTGTGGTTTAGTTACATCATGACATAAGCCTGGGGAGGCTTTTTAACAGCTACTTTGACTCAGAACTGTAATCCTAAGATTCCTTCCAGTAAGTTGGAAAACTCTTTTAAAATTATTTCCTAGTCGATGTCTCTCCAGGTGCCTCATTTGACATTGTGCACATCTAAGACCCCCACCACGTCAAGTCGAATGTATGGAGCTAAGACATCTAGACAGCCCTCGGTCATGTCCATGGGGGATTCCAGCAGCAAGTCAGAGGCCGGGGCATTTGGCTAAAGTCACTCAAGAAGTTTAAAGTCAGACTAGGATGAAAATCTTGGGGAGTTTTATCCTGGTTTCTATCTCCAGAAACAAAAGCTGGGATAAAAGCCACTAAGGAAGGTTGGCTTCAACAACAGCTAATGTGTCCCCAAATTACCTCTTCTAGCACCTTTCACATCGTTGAGATTGAGATTGGGACAAGGACTTTCTTACACAATTTCCTGATTGAAAATTCCATCAACAAATTGTCTAGACCAGTGCTGCTCAGGAATCAATGTGCACAGGAGTCGCCGGGGACCTTGTAAAAATGCAGACACTGGATTCAGTGGCCCGCGGGAAGGGCCGGAGAGTCTGCATTCCAACGAGCTCCCAGGAGACGCCCATGCTGTGGCAGGGGTCGCACTTCGCACAGCCAAGGACCACAGGCTGCTGAGAATGTGACACTGTGTGACGCTGGATGTGTGGATGTGACAGGTGAGCACCGTGGAGGCCCAGGGCAGTCACACCTTCCCCCACACTGACTGGTCAGAGAGCCCACTCCTGAGCAAACGCTTTGAAAAACCGGCAACGGACTGCCCTGGGCTGTTGGCTATTTTTAGTTTTTTTTTTATTTCA
>VBSM01003176.1:5081485-5130838 GCA_008086735.1 Cheirogaleus medius | reverse complement strand
TGATGGCATAAAAGCAGCCTTTGCTCTGGGGCACACACCTAGTGAGTGGTATCTGGGTTTGAACCCCAGAGAGCAGAGCACAGGGGATCTTGGGCTTGTATACTTGGAACTTTTATGGAACATGACCTTACATACACTCTACACTGACATTCCTCATTCACCTTTTATGTGCCAGACTCAGATTTTTATGTATTTGCTGATCAGTGAGTATTTCAAGTATTGTTACTGAAAGTTTGGCAGAATGAGGGCAAGTGGTTTGAGAAGGAGGAAAAGGAGGTTTATTAATTTGCCAGCAAATGAGGAAAAGGCAGGCTAGAGTCTTAAAGTACCAATTTTCCTATCTACAAGCAGAAATACAGAGCTTTTAAAGGGAGGGTTTTCAGCTTCAGGGTATTGTTGTTTAACTACAGTTGACGGTTCTGATTGATCCCATCTCCCCATCTCCAGTGAAGACAATCTTGTGACCTTTGCCTGGACAGTTCTGTTTAGCCATCTCCTGTGGTACAAGAACAAAAGACAGACACTCCCCTGCCCCTCCTGACCTCTGGCCTAGGGCAGGGATGCAGGTTTTAATTCCCAAAAAGAGTTGGGGAGGTTTTAAAGAGACAACTCAGCTCATAAGACATTTTTACCCCTTTCCAGGCCGTTCCCTCTGTTACAGTATCACATATAGTATCACCTGCTCTAATGGTTCATCTTGGTCTGTTCAATTATTTAACTATTTTAATTGGAAATCATAAAAAGTGAAAATGGAAACTGGGCTTGGTGAACTTCTATTTGCATAATGCAATTGCATGAGAATTTTGACAAAACCACCACAACAAGTACACACAATACATCTGTCTCAAAGATTGATCCCAGGGTGGAATTCCATGAACATGTGTCTAAGTTTCAGAAGAAAGGGTCGGAGGCAGAGTTTCAAGGAAATACAACAGTCATGCTTCTGTGTGATATCTCTCTCTCCTCTTCTAACCTTCTTATCCTTTCCC
Source organism: Cheirogaleus medius (assembly GCA_008086735.1). Taxonomy (NCBI): domain Eukaryota; kingdom Metazoa; phylum Chordata; class Mammalia; order Primates; family Cheirogaleidae; genus Cheirogaleus; species Cheirogaleus medius. Next base: position 5,129,849 of record VBSM01003176.1, on the reverse strand, counting down.
CAAGTACATGGGGAAAATATGTCTGTCCTGCTGGAGCTTCACATCTCTGGTTGGGCTTATTTAAGATTTGGTGATGTATACAACCACCACCACTTTAATGTTCGAATAAGCAAGAATAACAAAATGGAGAGGGGTTTTGAACCGTAAAATCATTTTTAAGCATTTCTGCAACGTATTTCATATGTGTGTAGAAGCTGCAAATGACCCATCTGAGGCTAAAAAGGGTGGTTGAGAGATTGAGGTGAGGTGGAGAAATTGGGGGTATAGGGGTTGTTTAGGAAGCAATCCAAAAGAGCACTAGACGAGCTGAAAGAAGTCAAAGTGCTGTGATCATCAGCCTGAGAGAAAGACACCAAAGACAGAAGGGGAGAAGCAATGGAGGAGAGAGATTCTGGCGTGAGCTGCCTGAGGCAGGGTGCTCAGCACAAAGAAGGTAAGTGACTGTTTCGAGTGCCCAGAGTCCGAGGGCAGAGCTCAAGGATGGATCTGCAGCTGCAGCAGGAAAAACAAATTGTTCCCATACGTTTGGGGGACAAGCAGGCTAGAAAAAGAGTGATGGCAACAGAGAGAACAATAACACGAGCAAGTAAATGAGCTCTTCCTGGTGTGAAGGTGACAGATGTCCTAACTAAATGACCCCAAACCATGATAAGGGAGGATGAAATCAAGCAGTGTGCCAATGGCTGCCTACCTAGTAAAGATGAGGCTCCTGTAATTTATCTCAACTGTATGCAAACTCTGCCTACATTTCCTTATGCTGTTCTGCCTGTGAGCTTATCCTGAGCTTGTTGCATTTCCTGGCAGTTGGTAGATAAGAGAAATATAGGAAGCTGGGAATTGCAGGACATTGTTAAAGAAAAAGAAAATTCCTGGCTGGGCATGGTGGCTCATGCCTATAATTCTAGCACTCTGGGAGGTCGAGGTGGGAGGATCGCTTGATCTCAGGAGTTCAAGACCAGCCTGAGCAAGAGCAAGACCAAGTTTCTACTAAAAATACAAAAATTAGCCAGGTGTCATGATGGGCACCTATAGTTCCAGTTACTGAGGAGGCTGAGGCAAGAGGATCCCTTGAGTCCAGGAGTTGGAGGTTACCGTGAGCTCTGATGCCACCATTGTACTCCACCCAGGGTGACAGAGTGAGACTCTGTTTCCAAAAAAAAATTGCCTTTTCTGATGTATTCTCCCTTTCTGTTGTGTAGTTAATAAAAAAATATTCCAAAACCAATGGGGTAAAAATCTGACTGGAAGAGGATCCTGAATTTAGAGCTACTTAAGGATGATCTGGTGCATCACTGGCCTGCTTGGAGGGGAAAACTTGGTAGGTAGGTACCTGTCATTGCTAAGGGCCATCTCAGGAATTTTGGAGAGTTGCGGAACTGTGATGTGAAGATAGGCCCATGAATGGGTGCAGTTTCTATGCTCTGGCTTTTATGGGGCTAATTATTCTACTTCCTTGTGGACGTAGAACCTAAAGAAATAAGTGGAAAGCAATTATATCCTCTGAGATGCAGTATACCTTTTCATATCGCCTCCTACTAAAATAATAATCCTCTCCCAACCACACCCTTCCATCTGTACATGTGCACGGCCTGCACACGTACAAACACACACTTACACACACTTGATTCCATCTTCTCCCAAGCGACCTGGATCTTTTACCCACTATGGCTGGCTTGGCCCCAAGGCTGACACATCAGGTGTCCTTCCTCCACAACCTCTAGGTAACCTCAAGAATCATCAACAACTCAGAACTGATTTGAGTTCTTTATTAACCCTCGAATCAAACTCACAAACTTCACTCTGGCAGAAGCTCTGTTCTAACTGCCTCCTTGCCATCTGCTGTTCCAATAACATGCCTCATCCACGCTGCCATTCCATATTACTGACAGAACCTCTGTTCCTGTCCTACCAGTTTACCTTCTTCACCATGACCTGTTCTCTCTGCTTGGAACCCTGCTAAGTCACTTCCTTCCCCTAGGAATGCTGTATCACAGCACCCTCCCCTACCCTTTATTTTACTACACACACAAAAAAGTACTAGTCCTTTCCACTATCATAAAAACCCCAGATGGTAATGTCATTTCATTTTAATCTTCTATTTAGCACTTAGGGACTTAGATGACACAAGTGTCGAACCCACTTTAACATCTCACAGAGGTTGAGAGGAAAGAAGAAATGCAATTAGTAGAGAATAATAAATTAATGAGAATTAATAAAGGAGCTAGTATACTATTGTTCTTAGATATCCAGAAAATTAAATTACCCATAATGAGAACAGACAGCTCATTAAAGATTTTCTTCATCCCAAACAATCTCAGCACCTCCTGAAGAGGCAGCCTTTGCAGGTCCCCACTCAGCTCTTAGCTTCCCATGCCTGAAACTATTTCTAAAGGAGTAAAGTATCATTATCACCATGAATCACACATGCTGACAGGGAAATTGCCATGGAGGGATATGCTTTTCCAGAAGGTGCTAAACGCTTATTACAGCAAAATCATGTATGTCTGACGATAGCCTCCTAGAAATAATTGAACATTATTTAGAAAAAAGTGCGTAGAAATAAATGGAAGTTTTAAGAATTTAAGGCAATAGCAGCTTCGTTTCGGGAAATTTAGGTTCAGACAGTAAAAGTACAAGCTATAGGGTAAGAAAACTGAGATTATGACCTAAATTTACAAATGTCTTATAAACATAAAGAGCCTACTGGCCTCTGCTCCTCTCTAACACATTCACCTGTCTCCACGGAGGAGCCAAAGTCAAGAATTATCCTGCCAGACTCTTTTCAGCCACCTGCTTTCTGGCTCCACAAAGGAGCTATGAAAAAACCTCTGCCTCTCCCCACTACAAATCGGCATCTTCATTTACCACAAACGTTGCAGCTCAGATAACACTTCTTCTCTCTCCCTTCTTTTTGTTTGCTGGTCTAAAATCTCCCAAGCCAGGACCAAAGTGTACAAGAGTGGCGATAGCAATGTGTCTAACGAGGAAAAAGAACAACAAGAAGGAATAATTTGTGCTTTTCTGGATTATCAGAAGATACAAATAAAAGTCACTTGTAATTCCTCTCCCCAAAGAATATGAAAGTTGCCATTTTGGAAAATCATAGGTTTTGAATCAAATTGAAAGTGACAAGTAATCCAAGGAATCATTCCATAGCCCCCTGGGCACATGTGGAAAGCCCCTGTGAAGAACCAAGAAACTTCTCATCGCTGTCCTTAGTCTCTATTTAGTAATCTACTTTTTAGAAAGCATCAACTTTTGACATTGAACACTTTTTTCTAAATGCTTTGGTTTTCATGTTTGTTTAATTACAAGCCTTGCATTAAAAAATCGAATATTTTTTTTTAATTTTATTTTTAACTGGCAAATAATAATTGTACATATTTATGGGGTACCATGTGATGTTTTAATATATATATACACTGTGGGATGTTCTTAAATCAGCTTATTATTCAGTTAGGTTTATTTAGCCCTGAGGTTTTTTGGAAACTTTACCACATTATTCCTTGGGGAGATGTGATCTAAATTTAAAAAATAAAAATTAACAAACTTCTTCCAATCATAAGCTTTGGACTGCCTGTCTATTATTGCTCATTCTTTGATAATTTATTTTTATTTATTTATTTATTTATAATTTATTTATTCCTTTGACATTTCACCTAGCCAGAGTAAGAACTATTTCTTCTCTATTATGCAGTGGTACGTCAAGGTAGGATCGTCAAGATTGTTATTATTCCACTAGTTTGGAAGGTGTTGCAATAAAGATGTGGAGTCCAAACTCTGCCTCATTGCCTACAGTTCACAGACTAAATTTCCCAACACCTTCCTTATCTCTCTTGCTGCTGTCCCTAAATAAAATTGTGCGTGTACTGGGGCCATGCCCCCAAGCTTCAGCCTTCTCCACAAACCTCTTCTGTCCCTCCAGTGCCTCAAGGGCCTGCTTAGAAATAACAAATCATGCAGGTAAAGAAAGACATGATCTAAATGGCCCAGCAGATTGATAGCAGGACTAAATATAAATGTAAGTGTCAGCCTAGCTCACAGCAACCTCAAACTCCTGGGCTCAAGCGATCCTTCTGCCTCAGCCTCCTGGGTAGCTGGGACTACAGGCAGGCACCACCATGCCCGGATAATTTTTCCGGATATAAGTTCCACAGACTTGAATCAGTAAGTCGAACGCCACCAGTTCCGATTATTTAACGACATCCAAGGACACAAGTCTCTGAAATGGAGTTCAGGCAAAAGTCAATGGAGTTGAGAAAATCAAGAGAAGCTGAGGAGTTGAAAAGGTTGTGTGGAAGTTATGTAGGATGATGGCAGAATTCAGGACGAAAAGATAATTTTCAGCCACATGCCAAAATTTTCAACGAGTAAGGAGCATTGATCAATAGATTCCAGGAAGGGAGAGAAGTGGATGTAATCAATGAAGTCAGCACCGAAGTAGCAGAAATTTTTCCATCAAAATCTAAAAGAATCAGCTCAGACATCATCTTTTCCAAGAAGCCTGCTCAGACTCTGCCTCGACCAATTGTATGAAGTGAAGTATTGAACGTTTGCACAGCGCTCTTCAAGTTTCTACTGTATCACACACCAAGTGGTGTCTTTTCGTTTATATTTCCTCTAGACTAGGAGCCTTCCTGTTACCTGGCGTGTAGAAGGGGCCAGCTAAAAATGTGTTGTGCTGAACTTCCCCACTATCCTCTAGTGCCTCCATCCAGTGCAGTTGATATTGACGGTTTTCTCATCACCCTCGCCTACTCCAGATGTCCAATCAAATAAAAGTCATTACAGAGGATGTTCAACTTATCCCTGTAGATGTTAAAAAGAGTTCATGAGTGCTGAACTTCGTGTCTTAACTATCAATTTCAATATCCTGGTTGTGCTATCATAGTACAGTTTTTCAAGAGGCTACCATTGAGGGAAACTAGATTAAGGGTACATAGGATCTTTCTGTACTATTTCTTACAAATTCATGTGAATTTACTATTATTTCTAAATCAAAATATTCACACACAAAATGTGTTTTCCAAGAACACATACAGAAAATAGGCACTAAACAGATTAGAGTGACTATGTACTGGTAGGGAACGTGAGAGGAACAGGAGTGAGGATGAGGATAAAGGATATATGTTGTCAATAAAAAGAAAAAGTTGTAAATTATTTTTAAGAAACCCTCTCACTGCAGTTGATTCACTCTTAGCTCGTTACTGGTTATCCGATGAGCCAGTAAAAGATTGTTGAACAGGATCATTACTGTGGAATCAGATTCCCTACTGAATGCATCCAAAGTCATAGATTGGGGATCATAGCCAAAACAAAAACAAAAACAAAAAACCTCTCTATCATATGAAGTTTATATCATGTCCATGGAACTCCAGATATAGTCATGAGCATCACATAATTGATTCAGGTAGGCAAAATGTAGTTTCAGGCCAGATGAGGTGGCTCACGCTTATAAACCTAGCATTCTGGGAGGCCTAGGAGGGAGGATCACTTGAGGTCAGGAGTTTGAGACCAGTCTGAACAAGAGTGAGACTCCATCTTTATTAAAAATAGAAAAATTATCCGAGCATGGTGGTGCATGCCTGTAGTCCCAGCTACCCAGGAGGCTGAGGCAGAAGGATCGCTTGAGCCCAGGAGTTTGAGGTTGCTGTGAGCTAGGCTGATGCCATGGCACTCTAGCCCGGGCAACAGAGTGAGACTCTGTCACAACAACAACAATATATATATATATAGAGAGAGAGACACACACATATAGTTTCATTTTAATTTCAGGTGTCCTATATTTACACATCAAATGATGCAATTGTATTTACACATCCACTGATGAGTCATTGTTTATGAAAACCACCATCACTATGGTAACAGTTAAGTTTACATTGCAAAATCCCATGTTTTCTGCAGTTATGCTAACTGGCTCATTTTAATTGTTTGGATAATTAACTTGTAAAGGCACATTGCCATCAAATGACAATACAAGTTCAGTTTAATAAACTAATTGTCTTACTATTAATGCCTTTTAGTTGTCTTATTAATTTTTGCTTTCATAGCATTATGTTTAAAGACAGAAGAGGGGAATTTTGTGGTAAGGATTTTTAGTAGAAATTTTAAATAAGAAATTACTGGAGAAAATTGCTTGCAACCTTCAGATCCAATTCTGGAAAGGTTTTATTATGTTTATCAACATTTTGGGGCCATATGAGAAAACAGAAAAGTTCAACAAACTCAGGCCCATTTGATCTTTAAGAATGTATTCATTTAAGAAGCATCTATTCAACAACTGCTGTAGGCCGGAACTATATTAGATATTGGTAAAAAAAAAAAAAAAAAAATGTAAATGACACAAAATCTCTATCCTCAAGGAGCTCAAAATCTAATAAAGAAGACAAGTAAACAGAAAATTACCATTTAACATGAAAACGAATGAATAAAGATATGGAGCAAAATCTTGTGTAAGTAAAGAGTGAGGTAAGAGTGGGTTGTCACTTGTTCTGGGGGAGCCAGGTGTGAGTGACATTCACACTATTCTTTAAAAAGGACTAGGCATTTGAGTGACAGAGAGGAGAGTGAAATGCACCTGAGACAAGGAGACAGGCATATGCCAGGAAGTGGCATCTGCAAGGAGCTTTGACTTGCTCACTTAGAGTTCCAAATCAGAGTTCTGGACGGGGTCCTTCTGGCTGCTGTGCAGTCTGGGAAAAGGCCAGGGACCATGGCATTTGTGTGGACTTGCCATCCTCCCACCCGTGCCCCCTACCCCTGTCACTCTTTTGCTTCTCTAGCTGCTCTTTACTCCTTTCTCCTCTCTTGACCAGTTCTCCTGAGTCCCCAACACCTGCTAAATCTGCGTGGCCATAGGTGCGTTCGTTATGACTGCCTTGCCCCACTGTGTACCCTGAACATTCAGGTCAAACACCCACCACTACCTTTGGGTTGCCCTTCAGATTCCTGAAAGAGAAAACCTAACAGGTTCAGCTCATAGTTTTCAGACATGTCCACTGAATATCAGGAAAGGTTTCACATGGTGAGCAACTACCCCAATATATCATTTAAAAAAAGGAGACGTAGCGACCATTGGAAAAGTGACGATTTCACTTTTAATATCTAGGTGCCTGGTTGAAAATTCTAGGTTCATGTTTTCAGGATGAGGGAGTTCCACAATTTAGTGTTTTACAACCCTAGCTGCATATTCTAACCACTTCTGGGATGTTTTTAGACACCCAGGCAGTATGCACAGAGATTCTGATATAATTAATTGGTTTGGGATGAGGCTCCCCAGGCAATTATAATGTACAGACACATCAAGAACCATGAAGACTGTCCCTAAGTGCGTTGCCAGAGAAGAGAGCATCAGCTTACCAGAGCCCAGTGACTAATGAAGTCCTAGCTTTTGTCGATAGCACTGGCCACAAAGCCGGACTGTCCAGGGCCTCACACTCAGCTAATCCCCCTATAGCTTAGGCATATTTTGAAATCTGAGGGTGGGGGGAGGGAATTAATAAGTTTATTTCTTCATACCTATATCCCTCCCTTCAGAAATGCAGGCATTTCAGATAATAGAATAAGGAATGAGCAAACAGAGAAGGTAGGATGGTGTATTATGAGCTAAATCTCACTGAAATTCCTGGGTTCTATTAACTGGTGGTGACATTAGCTGTGTGGCCTATGCAGTGATCCTAGGCAGCTGGCCTTGATGGTCAGCACCCTCCTCCCCACTGGCCCCGTGGGGATGTCTCCCCATTTGGTTCAGAGCCAGTTCAATGCTCAGTGAGAGGCATCTTTTTACTTCACTCTGTCCCAGCTCCTAATATGTTCAGAAGATTAGATGGACAGGTAGTCACCTCTTCATCTGGCTTATCTGCCTGGTTAGAAAATCACTGGGGGGTTTCTTGGGGTGCCCCTGCAGGAGTTTAGAGAAATAGTTCCTTCTTCGGTTGCTCGTGAGGGCTGCCCAGTCCTGCCCAGGCTATTCCAGGACTAGCTGTACAAGGTTAATTTTCTGTCCCAAAGATCCATGTCTCCTGAATCATCCAAAAACAACACTGTGAAACTAGCCTGATTTCATAAGCGATTTAGCTCAGTGTTTCTTAGCACAGGCCTGCAGCCGGATATCTACCCTGGGCCAGGACTTCCAGAGGCATCATATGGAAATAAGGCAAAGAGGCCAGCAACCAGCTCTAAAGATCCTCATGTTCCACATCCACATGTTGGAACTCCCAGATCCACGTGCAGAGAGGCACTGGCTTGTATTAGAAACTCCAGTACACAGACATGCTCAGGCACATCAGACTGTGGCCACGAGCACCCAGTGAACACGTGAGTTCACACACACGTGTAGGCAGGCACACAGCATCCTGCCGCCTCGTGACTCACTAGCAACACCTACACATATCCGTGCCACAGGGGGACAAATGCCCACTGCCTGATGCTGCTTTCACTTCCACGATGAGCAACTAAAGCTTTCTACTCCTCTTCTCTCCCCACCTTAGATACCACCCTGTAGATGGCACACCAGAAACGTGGTGCTTTTGCCCCTGGAGAGGGAACCGTGCCTACCCGAGCAGCTGAGCTCTGGCCAGCCCCACGGCCCCTCTCTCCACCGGGTGGGAAGGGAGAGCTCCCACCCAGTGTAGGACGAGCCCGGAGGTAACCTACACAGCGAAGGCAGGACGCAGGGCTCAGATATTTTGACAAATAATCACTGGGGGAGATAACAGTGGTGTTCTCCGTGGAACAGGACCAGACTCTGGGAAGGACTGGGGTTGGCCTACTGTTTTTCAGTACAGGCCCTTTAGTACTATTTCTTCTGCTTAAACATGCGTATGATTTACTTCGAATTTTAATTTTTTTTAATTATCTTACCCTTCGGGAAACCATTTTACAATTTTACCATGCTTGACTCTGGACATTCAATTAAGGTGCAATAAAATTAACATTCTGTTAGTGTCCTTCTATTAAGGACATTCTAGGACGCGTCAGTAACTGAGCTATCAATACTGAGCTTGGGCAACTTGGCCAATCATTATTAGTTCCTGACCACAGAGCCCTGGACCAAGGAAAGGGGAAATACAGTAATTGTGTTTTGCTCCTACAAGTGATAGAACATAAAACAATGGTACAATAACCACACCCAAAGACTGCCTGTTCCTCACTTAGCATATTGGCCTGAGAAATCCAGTTTTAGCTCGTTTCCAGCAGGACACCGTTACCGAGTTCAGACGGAATGGCCAGCAGCACATCATGGTACGTGGCTGCAATTCAAGTGATTTGGATTGAGCCCGAATTCGCCTTTTACAATAGGCTCCGATGGACCTTTCCAACATTTGTCTCCCAATATTTTCATTCAGGAATCCCAGTTCCAGCCACACTGGTCTTCTCACTATATTCTATTTAAGTTCTACTTGTCTACCCTCACTACACCTGGTCACGTCTCCAACTGCCTCCCCACCCAGATCCTTTTGCTCTCCCCATTTTCCTGAGTGCTCCTCATCTTGCACCACAGATCAACTTCTTTTTGCATACTGTGACGTGCAGAACAGCGTTGGGTACTGCAGAAGTTAGTCCTCTAGGAGCTTTGTGTTTCATTAGAACATGAACAAACGTAGGCAGGTAACTACAATGCGAGATAAAGTGAAACAGGTTCTGTAAAAAGGAACGCAAAATACTGAGTAGAGTGACAGAAGTGAATGACGGTCGGAGCTCGGGGGTGAAGTCGCGGCTGGACACTAAGACATTCCAGCACCACAGTGATCTTTGAAGCAGGGGGAGGTATAAACAGAGAAACCCCTAAATGATCATTTTTAAAAGTCTTTTTGAACCCATTCTACTAAGTGAAGTATCTCAAGAATGGAAAAACAAGCACCACATGTACTCACCAGCAAATTGGTATTAACGGATCAACACCTAAGTGGACATATAGGAATAACATTTGTCGGGTGTCGGGCGGGTGGGAGGCGGGAGGAGGGGATGGGTATATACAAACATAATGAGTGAGATGTGCAACATTTGGGGGATGGTCATGCCTGAGGCTCTGCCTTGAGGGGGGAGGGGGGCATGGGCAATATACATAACCGTAATATTTGTACCCCCATAATATGCTGAAATAAAGAAAAAAGGGAAAAAAAAATAAATAAATAAATAAAAGTTTTTTTGTTCTCAGGACTGGGAAAAATAGGACTGATAAGAAGAGAGGGGCCTTGTAATAAAGTGATCCCCCTCCTTTTTTGCTGTGATGTGTTTTTTGTTATCGTTACTGTTGTTTTGATCTTTTCGTTGTTTTTGTTCTATTCATTTATTTCACAGAGGGAAGGAAAGCACACAGTTAGCCAATTTTGCCATCTTGAGCTGAAAGCCCACAATAACAAAGACTCTGATGGAGATTTAAAGGACTATATCTAAAGTAAGAGAGTAATTCTGGCATGAATTGTTACTTCCCTGGCACCACCCCATTCCCAGCCCAACCTAGGCCCCCGGAAATTAACCTGGATGCTGGAGGACTTTGCAAGTTAGAAGCTGAGACAGGGGGAATTAGAGTGATCTGTCATGTTGGTTTGTCCAGAATCAAGGAGTCTCCCCTTTCAGTTCTGGGCAAACCGGGGTGAGTTGATCACCCTAAAAAGGGTGGAATGCAGAAAGTGGGCAGAAATGCCAGAACTCTGATATCAATTATTTCTCTAAATTCTCTCAAAATGTGTCCAGGGCTGGGAAGCAGACATTTATAAGGAAAAGTGTGGGTGAGATCTCTGTGTGTACAACCCAGACAGAGGAAGGTTTTGGTTTATGTGAGGGTTTCTATCAGCAACCATCCACAAGTTGAACTGGAGCCCCAAAGACTCACCAGGGATGTGCCTGGGGTACACTCCTGCAGATGCTACAAGTCCGAAGGCAGTGTTGGAGAGGGAGAGTGGAAGACTTGGATCAGGGCAGTGCCAAGCTGGCAAGTGGAAATTCAACAACTGCTGTTTGATAGGGTCATCACAGTGGGCGAAACGGCAAGCAAGGAAAGGAGGAGAATTAAACTGACCTCTCACACAAGGACATTATTTCATCCACAAAACCAGGAAGAGCAGCCTGTCTCCTGTCCTGAGGGCATATTCATGACATTTGCCATTGTGTAGTTACTGTTGACTTTTCCTGTAGAAGCAGAATCTGTCTAAAAGGACATCTGGAAAGGTAAGAGGGCGTGTTGGAAACCCTGCCAACCAGCCTGAAGGGACTCACAAACCATCTCTTCCTCCTGATTCCTCCAGAAACCCCGCTGGGCAGTGCCGACTCACGCATCCTCTTGTACTGCTGTGTTGGCACTTAGTCCCGAACTCTACATGCAGAGGGGGGCCACTAAGATTAATCTGTCATTTGAAATTGTGAGAGGCAATGTGGTGTCATGAGAAGCTCGCTTTTGTAATTAGAGAGACCTAGACATTTAATCTGGCCACTTACTACCTGTATTATTTTGGATACATTCATAAATTTCTATGATCCTTAGTTCTCTCATTGGTAACATTAGTTTAATAATCCGCATCTCATAGGGATTTTGTGAGACATGGAAGTAACCACATGAAAATGCCAAGTGCAGTGTACGTGAGGAAGAGAAGTCCCTCACTTCCCCCATAAAGTGGTCCCACTCCAACTCTCCACCTGTGCGTGTGACCGTGAGTGTGTGACTGTGCACCTGTGATGCTGTGTGTGTGTGTGTGTGCGCACAGGGCTCTTCAGATGACCCTCTGGCCTACAGTCTAACCGGCGATCAGAAACTCTCTTTTATTTGCATCCCTCTCCAACAGCTACATTGAAAGCCCGACAGGTTCTACTTCTCCATCTCCGCCATCGAGCCCCGTGCTCAAGTTCACACTTGTGGTTTCCATCCCATTGTGAAAAGGGGGACAGAGCATATTTCTTTCCAATTCTGGGGGACATGAAGCTATCTATGACTCTGAGACATCCTGCTCCAGTGCCTTTCTTTGTGGAGTCTGGATAATTGAGTCAGAAAATGACCCTCTCTCTCAGTTCCAGATGCTCGGATCCCTTGATAAAAATGAACCCAAAACTCTCTTTTCTACAGCCCCTCCCAGCTCAGGGTCTCCTTCCTCACCCTGTTCCCTGTTTTCACTTTGTTCCATACACAATGAACTCATCAGGAACGTGAACGTCCCCAGGAAAAGACCTCCACAGGACAGGGCCAGCACACTTCTGGAGGAACTAGAAGTTTGAAGAAATCTTCTATGAAAGAGAAGAAATTCTCAGGCTTCTAAAAAAATAGAGGGTCTAGAACTGAAGAACCTTATTTTTCCATAAAAGTGGCATGTCATCATCTCAGCAGTGGGCCAAAGACACCCCTCACCCCAGTCTCAGCTGTCTCAGGCTGGGGAGTGGGAAGGTTGTTGGCCACAGAGTGTATTTGAAGGAGGAGTAGCACATGGGATCTGAGCTGCAGGGTATACTGAGCAAACACCACCCCCACTAACAGATGCAAATCTGACGTGTTACGTTGAACTTTTAAGATTCACCTATTCTTTCCCCAAAACTAAAAAAAATTACTCCCAAGCTTTTAAGAACTTTAAATTCTGGAAAAAGTTTACCCACTCATGTATTCTTTGAACAAATTCACTGATGGCCTACTATTTGACAGCCACTGTTCTATGCCTTTTGGATAAAGCAAGAAAGGAGAGATAGAAATTCCCTGCCCTCTAGGACTTACATCCTATTGGAGGGACAGACAAATTATAAAGAAACATACAATAAAATACTGGGTAATTGTAAATCCTATGGAGAAAAATAAAGTAAGGCAGAGGGATGAAGAGAGTCTAGAAGTGATCATTGAAACAAGGTGGTCATGGAGAAGCTCCCTGAAAACATTTGAGCAGAGTGAGCCAGACACTCATCAGCCGAAGACAGGAAAAAACAGCAAGCAGGAAAAAAACAGCAAGTACAAAGGCCCCGAGGCAGGAGTTTGCTTTAGAGTGTTGCAAGAAATGCAAGAAGGCCAAGGTGAACAAGGCAGAATTAGAGAAAACAATAAGGAGTTGAAGAAATCAGGTACTTCCATAGTGCCTAGATCTCCTAGGGCTTCCTAGGCCATGAGTAGGTAGAGGCATTGAAATTTATTCTATGTATAATAAAAAGCTTTCAGGAAGGGATATTTTTTATAACAGGGTATAAAATCTGATTTTTTTAAAGGATCACATTTTCTGGCTCTTATACATAAAATAGAATGTATGAGGGTGAAAACGTCCGCAGGGAGAACAGATAGGAGTGCTGCCGTCTGTAGCCCAGGGAAGTGATGCCTGCGGTTTGACCAAGGGGGTGGCATTGGAGGTAGGAGATGAGACCTCGGGATTTGCTGGTGGACTGGTGGTGAGTTGTGAAAGAAGAGGTATCAACGGTGACTCCAAAGTTTTGACCTGGGGAGCCGGATACTTGAAGAAACCATTTGCGGCAATGTGTGGAGTACTGGAGAAGAAGCAGTTTAGGGATGCAGGAATCAGGAGATCTAAGCTGGGTGTGTTAGTGTGTGATGTCCTATGACAGCCAGGGAAGCCGTTGTGTGGGCAGTTGGATGAAGGAGTCTGGATTGCATGGGAAAGCTCCAGACTGAGGACGAAACTGGGGCGCCATTTCCATATGGAGGCCAGGATGATGGACAATTCTCATTAAGTAAGAGTCATCCAACATTTAGAAGTTGAGAAGAGCAGAGGAGATTCTGACAAAAGAGACAGGATTATTAAATCACGTAAATAGTAAAAGTCAGAACACAATTCATGGCATAAGAGAAACAATATTGTAGAATAGTAAAAAGAAATGTTTGTTGTTTTTAATAACTCGGTGCTGGTAAGAATGTGGGGAAAATAGCAATGTATGCTGCTAACAGAGGTGTAGTTTGGAACAAGCGCTTTGGAACTGGAACTTTTCACCCAGTAATTTCACTTCCAGGAATAATGATTTACCTATTTTTTCACTCATCCACTATTTAATGAGACTTCTATCTTCTATATCTCAATCTCTGTTACTGTTCTAGACACTAAAATTATAGAAGTAAAAAATATATATATATCTCTACCTTCCTGGTGCAAGTGAAGATCTTATTACAGTATTCTTTAAAAGAATTAAAATTGAAAACAACTAAATGTTTAAATAAGGGATTTGTTAAATAAATCATTCATGTAGTCATACAGTATAGAATGCTATATACTCTCTGAAATACATAGAAGAAATTTATTTACAGAGACAAATATTCATAATGTATTGTGAAGTAAATAATTATATTCAAAATAAGATATGTATTACAGACGTATTTATGAATCATACCTGTTTGTGTGTGTGTGAGTGTGTGCATCAGGATAATTTACTGAGATATTGATCTCTGGGTCTTGTTGCTGTTGTTGCTGCTGTAGGAATAAGCAGGAGATATCATGCCTTTCCATCCTCACATGCCTTTGTGTCTGAGTCTGAGTCCCATAACTGAAGTTGTCTCTCAGATACTTGGCAGTTCTGGGTATGAGAGTGGGTATATAGGACCAAAGAAAGAGGCTGGCGTACAGGTGGGGAGAGGACTACTGAATTCGGTTGGAGTAGATAGGGCATTAACCATAAAGGAAAAGGCTGCTAAATGTAAACATTAAAATTAAGAGTTTCTGTTCATCAAAAGATATGCAAAGCAAGATAAGGTGGAGGATACAATCTGCAAAAAAGCTCATATCCGAAATATTAATATATACAGAAATCCTACCGTCGATAATAAAAGACAAGCAACCCAACTGAAAAATGGGCAAAAGCCTTGAACAGGCACCTCACAAAAGAGAATATACGATATCCCAAAAACATATGAAAAGGGTAAAGACCATTAGTGATCACAAAAATTCAAAGTAAAATCACAATAAGCTCCAATACATATCCACCAGAAAAGCCAAAATTAAAAGAATTAACAATATCAAATATTGACAAAGATGTCGTGCAGTATGTAAATGGTTGCCATAACTTTTGAAAATATTTTGGTATGCTCGTAAAATAAAATTTAAAAGCCATTGGAACCCCCAAAACACTTTAAGCTATTAACAAAAGACCATGAGATCTGTGGAGGAAAAAGGGAAATCTTTATTTTCTATAAAAAACAATCTGCAGATTGTGGAGTCCCAGCCTCCAGTGTGAACAAAAAATGCACTTAGAGATAATAAAGATGAAAACTGCAGGGTGGGGGCAGAGTCAGGGGACCGAGGAGCAGGGTCTTGACTTTTGAGTCCCGAGTCACCAGCCTCTCTCAGTTGGATAGTTCCAGATGGTCGGCTGGTGGTCTGCAGGGGAATTCCCAGCGACACTCTGTCACCCCACCAAAAACAGGATCTGGTTTGGCTTGATTGTAGACAGGAAGGTCCTGTGACACTTTCACAACATCTTTCCGAGAACACAGAGTATGGGACCACTCCCTCACCCAGCCACACTATCTCCTTCTATTTAACTTTGAGCACCTCAGTCAGCCACCCGGAGTCCAATTTGTCTGCTGGCTGGGGGTTAACTTTACTAAAGTCAATCTTGAGAGAGATGTGACTGTGATCTGCGTCACTAGCATGTTTGCAGTTCTGCTTCTCGTATTATAGCTTAACTTTCTTCCTCATTGTTCTTGTTCTATAAATGACGAGGAGAGATGAGAGACCAGGCCACCCGCTTCAAGGTACTGGCCTCTGTTACAGATTAACTGCTTCCTCTATTGTCCTGCGCCTACCGCAGACCAGATGGTGCCCGGAACAGGGACCTCATGGCAGGGACATTGTCCGTGTGGAATATTAATTATACCTTTCCTGAAAGAAAAAGACCACCTCAACTAATCAGATCACTGGTAACTATACACTAAGCCTTACACAGAAAGACGTTGAAATTCTGTTCAACTTCCATAAACTTTGTCTATATAAATGATCCCAAACTTCTCCACTTTGGAACGCTGGCTTCCATTCTTTGACATCCGTGCTTCCTGGGTGGGCCCATGCTCAACCTTTGTGCTTGAATAAACACTTTGAACTGGACCCCTACCTTCTTGATTATTTTAAGTTGACATTCTCTACTAAAAATGAAGATACACATACCATACGTGTATGGTAATACAGCAACTTCACCAGATCTGCTTCCCTTTCCTCCTGGGCAGGGAGGACTAGTCTGCATTTCCCTATCTCACTTGCAGTTTGCTTTGACCATATGGCTACACTGTGCCTGTGGGGACACACAATGAATGACAGAAGCCACTCCTGAATCTTGCCCATTAAAAAAAAAAAAATCCTCCATAATTCTCCATTCTCTCTTTCACTTTTTAACAGCTGAATACTAATGCCTGAAGGAAACCAAAATATTTTGCCCTAAAATATGCTTCTTTGATATACTTCTAGATGGCTGTTCAGAGGTCCTATCAACGAAGTAGCTCTGCAAACCATCTTTGGAGGGGAGACTTGCCTCTATGGAGAATCCGCATTGAAGCAGCCAAGCTTTTTCTGAGATCCTTCCTTATCTGGATCTAGAAAAGATTAAGTGCCAGTCTGACCCCTTTAAAGATCTGTAAGAAACATTTACCATCTATTCTCTCTGAGGGCTGCTACCTGTGAGGTTTTTTTCTACATAACAAGACCACCTTTGTCAGCCATACCTCCTCTTCTCTCCCTCCCTTAACCTGTCTTGCCACCACTACCTGATCTACCACCATAATCTGGTTTTGGCAGTGCTCTGAGCCCCCATTCCTTCTGTAACCTCGAGAAGGCATATAAGCTTCTGTACCCCTTTGGGGTGTTGGTGGTACTCACTCTGTAGTTCTCCCCCGTGTTTGTTAATAAATTTATATGCCATTTCTCCTATAAATCTGCCTTTTGAAAGTTGTTTTTTCAGCAAACCTTCAGAAGGTGAAGGGGAAGTTTTATCTTGGCCCCTACATGCCCAAGGTGACCTTAGAAATGACACTAAACATGACAGAGTTTCTAAGAATAGAGTCACACTCCAGCACCTCTGAGAGATGTTGCTTGGATGTAATCCCCTCTAGTAAACAACTAGTACATCCTGAGCATACACTAAATGTCCTTGTACAAATGCTATAGCATTCATGCTTTTATTAAGCAAGAGGAAATAGAGTAGTGATTCCAAGGGTCGGATTCACTTCTATCTGGGTTCTAATGGTTTGGCCTAGTCATATGGCCAAACCAAACTGCAATACCTTTGTCCTTTGTTGGTTACGTGACATGAACAAGTTATTAAAACCTTAAGTTAAGTTTCCTTTTCTCAGCTTTAAGATGACATTACATCAAGAAACGGGAAGCCAAGTGTTTAAGGACATAGACTCTGGTATTAGACTACTTGATTATACACTCTCAGCTCTTCCTGTTACTAACTTTGCAACTTGTTCTCACCAGTACACAGTGTAGTGGTTAAAATCTCAGATTCTAGAGTCAGACTGACTGTGTTGAAATTCTGGCTTTAAACAAAGGTGTATCCATTAAGTTAATGACATGAAGCATTAGGGCTCCTCACATACAGGTGCCTCTTCTAAGGTCCTGTATCTGTAGTTTATATTTGTAAGTTTGTATGCTATTTCTGAAAGAGGTTCTTCAATATTATAAACCAAAACTTTCAGATTCCACAAAACCTGGATCCAAAGTGGACCCCACCAGTTACTACTCTATGACCTGGACTAGATATTTTATCTCTTCTATACCTCCATTTCCCCATTTGTAAAATGGAATAAAAATGGCATCCCACTTCATAAGGTTATTATGAAGATTGAGTTAATACACATAAAGTGTTTAGAACAATGTTATCCGCATGATATGTGTTCCATGTGTGTTGGCTGCTATAATTCCTTTTCTTTTTGTTTATTCCTTATCTTCCTCTTTCACAGGGCCTTGTGAAGTCTAGGGTCACCTTTCTCTTTGTAAATTTAGCCTGTGGCAAGCTTCTCATTAATCCCCAATCCCTTCCCTTTGTGGCTTTGCAGTCTCTTCTATAAGCCTCCTAAATTGTTTACAATCTGATTTTATCAGCCTCTATTTGGCTTCTTAAACCTACTAGACTTGTTCATTATTTACTGCATTACAATTTTGATTTGTTTTCCCATTAATTTCTTCTTCCTCAAGGGACCTCAGAGTTTTCTCTTAAAATTTTCAACTGATTCAATGAGGCTCACCGATATTAGGGAGGTAATCTGCTTTACTCAAAGTTTACTGATTTCAGATGTAAATGTGAATCACATTTAGAAAAGAAATCACAGCAACATCTAGACTATTGTTTTACAAAAAACTGGGCACCATGCCTTGCTAAGCTGACACATAAAATTAACCATCACACCAGCATGGCCTTCACAGTACTTAAGATTTATTTGTCAGGTACATTGAAGGGTTCTGAGTAGCACAGTGTCCTGCTGACTTACAGGAGATCAGCCTCTTTACCTTCAATAGGTTCTCTTAACCCACTGTCATCAGCCCCTCTCTGAGCATTGTCTTGCCAAGAGTGCTAAAGCTAAATCTTCAAGGGCAGGGCTGTGCCTTCAAAAGGAGCTAACTCCCAGTAAAGAGCTCTTCCTAGATTTCCCCACATGGATATTTCCTAAATTCTTTGGCCTTATGCCTTGGTCAGTCTAGCTAGTATGTCCCTCTGATGGAAACTATTCAAGTAAGTGCATAAGAGAAAGACCAGTTATAAAGAAGATTTAAATGTGGGAGAGTGCTTATGAAGGAGTATCATTATATCACCTGGGCAAGGTAAAGCAAAAACATTATTCTTGAGTCCATGGGACCAAAACAGAGAAGAAACCATGTGGCCCCAATAATAGCTGAAGTTTCAAGTGAGGAATGACATGAACGATTTCCAATCCAAAGGAACAAGGAGGCAGATGCAGGAGTGGAGGAAGCAGGTAGAACAATTTTGAAAGATACATCCAGAAACTGGAAGTACACACCTAGAATTTAATTCTAAATCCTGGATATAGCAATATACGTAGGTAACTCCTAGAACTCTAATATTCACTCTCTTGCCAGAGAGGATCTTCCTGGGCTGCAATTTGTCATGCAGAGGATAGGAACAAATCCCACAGTGTCATAGTCGTAGGTAAGGAACAGATTTAATTTAGTAAAGAGAAACACACAATGCCAGTGTCAGCAAGAGCAAGTCTCCCCATCATCCCAGAAAGAGGAATTCCAGGGCCAGGACATCTCCTGGACACAATTGTGGTTCTGTGCTAGTGGAGGGGGTCTTTCCTCTCATGGGTCTTCCTATGTGCCTTATCCTGTAAGACAAGTGTCAGTGTAACAGAGGGAATGGCCTGAAAAAAAATGATAAAAATATTTTCTGTCTCTTTAAAACTTCCCCTGCTCTTTTTGGGAACTTTGGCCTGGCCTGCATCCCTGAGGCAGGTTAAGTCTTTTGTTACAAGAGATAGATAACTCAGCCATCCCAGGCCAGGGCCAGCCCCCAAGGTGGGCCCAGGTGGGCCTTTGTCCTTGGCAGAGACAATATGAATAGAATATTTAACCACAATACCTAGAATTGAAGGGCACTCTCTTTAAAAGCTCTGTATTTCTACTTATGTTCAGGAAATGTGGATTTTAAGACAAGAAGGTCTACCATTTTTCCTCCTTTGCCAGCAAAGTAATAAACTTCTCTTTCCTTCTCCTCAAACCACTTGTTCTTGTTCTTCTGATGTGGCCTCGAGGAGAAGTGGCGAGATTTCAGTAACATGAGAAAGTGGCTGTGTCAATAAGAAAATGAGCAGGCTCTTTGGTGCCAAGAAGTCTGACTTGGGGGTATCGGCTATTTAAAGGAATTGTCTAGAATTAAAATAGGGGACTGTGGGGGCCCTGGAGCCCTTGGGCATCTGTAGTGTAGTACCGCTACACCTGAAGTCAGAAGGTGTAGTCGACAATAACAACAACTTCACATCGCCCAGTGATCTGGCCTCACTTCCTCATCACTCAGAGCAGCCCATCTCTTCCCTAGTTCTCCCACCTCGTAGCTAGTGGTGGCTGCTGGGAAGCCTTGATCATCCTAGTGCTCCAAGAAATTTTTTGAATGGCGTTGCCTCTTAAACTTACTATAAGGTGATCAGGCAAATGTGCTCTAGAGCTGTTGTCTGAAACCTGCCCCCACAGTGGGGTTCTCTGCCTTCAGAGATTAGGGGAGAAGTGGCTTAAGCTAAGAGTACACACAGCAGGATGGGCAGGCGTATAATAAGGGAAAAGAAAACCATCTCTGTAAGCTAGGGAAGGACTGGGGTGTCTTTTGAGGTACTGGTCATTTTGAGAAACTCTGACACTAAAAAAATAAGGAAGGTCAATCTGACTCCTTTCCTAGTCTCTGACATTTTAGCTGAATGTTGATTTTTTTTTCCCCCATAGAAAAACAAACGTTGGCTCAAGAAGGAAAGATCATGAGTGGGGAGGGTAATCTACCTCATAGATTTACCTGGCAGCTCTTGCACTTCCTGGATCTGCCTATAAGACGTGTGCTGGGCACCTGGGACGCCACTTCTCTGGGACAGGCCACCGTCTGTTTCCTCCAGCATGAGCTCTCTCCAGCTCCTGTTCAGGGCCAGCACCGGCACCCTGCTCCTGGTTCTCTGCCTACAGCTGGGGACCAGCAAAGCTCAGGACGACACGGAGAACACGTGAGCAATGCCCTCTCCTCCCCACAGAAAAGCCTTGCAGACTGCTCCTCTCCTAACCTGCAAATCCGCATATCCCTCTCTGAAGATTTGTTTCAGCTTCCCAGCACTCTAGCCCCAGGAGCCCCCAGAGACCCCCTGCCAGGCTCTACTTCTCTCCCCTCTCGAGGCTGCCTGCGGAACTGAAGCTCCTAGTGTACATGTGGACTGTAATTAAAAATTAGCCTTTCTCCTACACTCTGATCTATGTCCTGTTCATAATCTACACCTTGGTTCAGATTTCTGCTCAATATACTTTACCCTCTCACACTTTGCCCCCTAGAAAAGAAGGGTTAACAGGTCTGTGAGTTCCAACAATACCTTTGGGCAGCTGTGGCAGGATTCGCTGAAAGATGAGAGACCCTGGTCACTGCCCTGTGGTCTGAGCTTGAGCTAGCCTGGCAGCTTCAACATTTGTGCTACCCTGAAGCCTGACAATGAATACTAGGACCTCTTGCCCCCACCTGCCCTGGGACCTGAGAGCACAGGTTCCGGAGCCAACTTATTGAGGGTACACATTTGAAGGTAGCAGGGAAAATGCAGCAAGTAAAATAGTGTTAAGGTGAAGGGAAGACTTCCCCTTTACCCTTGGAAGATTCCAGGAAAAATCAACTCATAACAAAAGAGATTAATAAGAGGAAAGCTATACAAATTTATTTTCTGAGGGGTCCCCTCAGAAAATGAAGATTCAACTCTTCAGTGAGGTACAGAAGTTTATAAATGGGGTCTTGGAAGCAGAAAAACAGGTTTTGGGAGGGAGAGAGGAAGAGGCTTAAATAATTCGAAATGTGGTTTTATTATTTAATTGACAAACATCTAGCAGCCCTCAGAGAGAATAGACTATAAATGTTTCTTTTCAGACCTTAAAAGGTGTCAGACTCTCAGTTAATATCTTTTCTGATCCAGGGGAGGAGAGACCTAGTTATATTCTGTACAGATGTAAATTTACACCTCCACCCCCCCAACACACACACACACACAAAAGACAGCTTTGCAATGTTACTTCTATCTGTGAGACTTCTGAGGCCATCTTAAAATATGGCAAAAAAATATATTTGGGGATAAAACATTTCTAATTTCTTTCAGTAGAAAATGAGGTCAGGGTCTGAGGAGAAGCAGGGATACCCAAAAAACCTAGGGAGTTTTCTCTACAGCAGCAGCATTTGGAGTGTTGGCTTTCTGGGTTGTGATCCTGGAGGTGCTCTCTGTGGCATGGCCAGATGTCCTGTCCTGGAGGAAACTGTCCAGGGTATTGACAAGCTGGTGTCGTGGAGACAAGTGTCCTGAGAAACCCTGCATGGAGACAGGTTCAGAGCCGGCTGACACTCCACTTATCCCTGAGGAGAGCAAGCTGTTGAAATAAGCTGTGCTGATCAGACTGCCCAACCATCCCTTTTTTCCCAGGACTTCCCTGGTTTTAATGCTGAAAGCCCCTCATTCCAGGAAATCCTTCAGTCCTATCAACGGGTCATCCTACCAATCCTAAACTCATTCACAAACGGGAGAGATCTTGAAGACGCTTAGGTCTTCACACCCCTTTTCCGTGCACCAAGCACTAGAGCAATTGCTGAGATGTTTCGTCCTAGGGAAATGGGCCTGTGAGCATCGTGGGCTAAGAAACTGCATTCCCTCTGTCCCACCCAACCTCAAAGCGCTGTAGCCAGGAGTTCCTCAGAAAGAGAAAGTAACTCTCCTGGCCCTGAACCAGGTGCTCACAGATGGAAGAGGAATATTGAACCGTTCTCTCTGCCTCCATTTCCTTTTTCTATCAGACTGTGGTGTGTAGTCTGAACGTGGAGTGGTAGCTTAAGTTCCCAAACAGAGCTGTGTGCCCAAATCCCTTATGGAGCTAAACAGACACAAATTCCTAGACCCTGTCTAGGAACAAAAGGAGGAACATTTTCAAAGATGGTCCTACAAACTCCTTTAGGGCACTGAGATGTTTAGTGAGTTAACGTGATTCTGTTGATAGGAAATTTTCTTCTAACGATGACTTGAGTGTCCCACTCAGCAGACAATCAGCAGAACCCGTAGGATGTTATTAGGAAATGATATGTGATATCATACTTTTTTTCTTTTTCTTAAATTTGTTTTTTGTCAATGGAAGGAAAGAAAATGCCCAGTTTTCAATGAAGTGTCCTAAAACTAAATCTGTATAAGGCAACCAAACCAACCAACACACAAAACTTACAGGGATTCTGACACTGAGCAATTGATCCGACTCACATCGTCTCCCTCCCTCACTCCATCCTTGAGCCCCCTGCCCTGCTTGTGGCAGCCCCTCTCTCATGCATTGGTCTCTGATCTCTGTGTCCTGTTTCTCTCTTCCCAGATCCAGGAGGGCAGTAATAATGAATGTCAGCGTGCCCAGCAGAGTACAGGCAAATCAGGAAGTCAACTTGAAGCTTAACATTCAAACAGAATTGAGAGAATGTTTGGTGGTAAGTAGAGGCTTGGGGGCATGATTAAAAAAAAAAAAAAATCCAGCTCCTTGATGATGAATACAGTTTAATTCATCTCTCTCTTTAATATTGTACATTAGACTTAAAACATTCTCCTATATGCTATGCTACTTGTGCCGCAGAACAACTGTGGGAGTGGGGCAGATGACTTCTCATTTTACAGATGAAGAAACCCTGATCCAGAGAGGGCTAGAAAGGGAGAGAAAGAGAGAATAAAGAGATGAGAAATGAGAAGGATGGAGAATAGAAAAAGTTCCTCCAAGGTCCTGAGCATGATGGGTTTGGGATGAAGGTGGGAGGGGGGCTCTTAGAAGAAGAAAAAATGCAACTCCATTCAGTAGGTTGAGGCAAGTGGGAAGAAGAGGATGGGCAGGATATATGATTCTTCCTCTCCACTAAGCCCTGAGGGATTGTGCTTTCTGCCCTTCTTCTGCTCTTTTGCTCTGTGTCACCAGCAGATGACTTTTATTCCAGCCTCCTCTCCCTGACAAGGAGCTCACACGCATCTCTCCTTTTCCCTCAGTTCAGCTCAGTCTTGGAGGGAACTCCAATCTCTGAACTAGATCAGAGATTCTCAAAGGGTAATGTGCATAAAACTTCCCTGGGGATCTTGTTGAAATGCAGATTCTGATTCAGCAGGTCTGGCAAGAGGCCAGAGCTTCTAGATTTCTAACAAACTCCCAGAGAACACTGAAGCTGTGCCCAAAAGACCATACTTTGAGCAGTTTGGCATTAGAGCACTATTCCCCTTGTCTCCTGCTGGGGGCCAAAAGGAAAAAAGACCAATGCAGGTCTTAACCCACAGAGACTCTTCCCTGGCCAATGTGTCTCCTCCTGGCCAGTGGTCTTACCAGGCATCACAAACACGCAACCTGCCCCTTGTTAACTACCTTTGTTCTAGGGCCACAACCTATGTGTTCCCTGTTCTCCCAGCCTCCTGCCCCAGACCCTTCTTGAAGGACACCCTCTGTTGAGTATCTCCCCACAGCATGAGTTTTTTAATTCAAATAAGATTTAGGGACAATGATTAAATAGAAAACATATTTGGGAACATAAAGATTGCAATTCATTAAAATACATTCTAGACATATCCCATATCTGTGAGAGAAAGATTCCTGGTCACAGAGTAAAGATTATCACAGCTGCTTTGTCAAATTGTTCTGTTTGCAGTTCAAGAATCTGAGCCATCTGCACTATTTTGGTGTGGGAGGGAGGCTGGATCATAATTTTTCAGTTTTGTGTTTTGTTTATCATATCTACAGTTGAGAATGAGAATGAAAATGTATAAATAATGTGTAGGTAAAATTTTGAGAATAGTGGTAGTTTCTGGTGGTGATAGGTAATGAAAGTACATTTTTACCCCTGAAAATGTGATACATATAATAAAATGAGTTTGAATCTACAAAATAACATGTGATATAATTTTGTGCTATTGTGATTTATAAAAGTATGCTTTTAAGAGTCATGCTAGTACAATAAAATAAAGTGATCTTTTCAAAACCTACCCAAGTACAAGTAGACCTACTACCCAAGTACAGGTCTAAAGAACTCCTTAGACTAAGTAACTTTGCAAACTAGAAAGAATTTATAGGAAAGGAAAATTTGTTAACTCTAGTCAGCCAATTTTTATTTATAGTTATCAATTATAAAATATAGCTATAAAAATATCTTTTATATATTTAAAATTTTAGTAAAATATAATTTGTTTATTTATATAAGTGTAAAATTTCTACCACCTATCCTCATTGTCTATTAGTAATAATGTTTTTGTGACTGAATTTTTGATAAAATGAAGTCTTAAGCTCACCTTTATTTATTTTAGAATTAGAATACATTATACCTACTACATGTATTTGAATGTAAAGATTATATAGTCCTTTAAGGCTGAAGAAAACTTGTGGTAAACCACAATGCTTAACATTTGTGTGCTATGGATGATTTTGCTGGTTTCATGAAGTCTATGGAATGCTTATCAGAAAATTGCTTCTGAATGCATAAAGTGCATTGGGTTACATAGGAAAACTACCACATTGAATAACAACGATACAATTATTAAAAACAAACTTGTGATACAGTAATATGTTTCTTTATCTACACATTAGCTGGGAAGGCAATACGTTGAAAATATAGACAAGTTACATTTTATTTTATGAAGGCATCATTGATCTGTGTGATAGCTGTTGTTGCTTAGCTTGAAGAAGTACATTAAACCGTGTGCTGGTCTCTGATTTTTTGTTTTGATTATACAAATGGTGAAAATTGTGATTCATGAAGATATATTGTTGTGAATGTAATAAAAAGCTAAACAAAGTAAGGATAGGCCTCTCTAAAGAAATACCAGAATTTTCCAAGGCATTCTGAGTAAAACTCCAATGGTGAGAATGCTCGAATTTACTGTTTGGGCCAAAGGGCTATTCGGTGCAGAGTTGCCAGGTATCTGAGCTAGCTGCAGGAGACGGGCAGATGGCCAGACAGCCAGATGGCCTCAGCCGTGAACACGCAGCCTCTCTGATAACTGCCATATGTTCCAGGTAGTGACGAGTGCAGGCAGTATGTCAAGATATCTCAATCTGTAAAGCGGTAGGAACATATCCACGTTTCTTCTTGTGATAAAATCACAGAAACTGCTAATGCTACTGTGGCTCCTTGATGACATTCATAACTGAAAGAATGCTAGATTTCAATTAGAGTTTTGTAAAATAAAGATGAGTTTTTTTCCCACCTGAGTTCACAGACTCACTGAATTCTATCACAGATCCCTCTGGGTCCATGGACCCCAGGATAAAACCCCTGTGTTAACATTAACTAGACATAATCTTCCTGACTCCACTGACATTTATATATACAATAATCTGGGGTCTTAAATTGCAAAGCTCTCTCAAGATTAAAAAAAGAAAGAAAGAAAGAAATTTACATTCAAGATTCTGTGTGCTTACCTAACAGCCAGGCTTTGCAGATCACTGTTTCTACCTCACAACTGAGGAAAGCGGGAGTGAGAGGTGTAACTTTAATCAGAAAAGGTCACAGAGTTATGGGGGGAGCACAGCTGGGGCTTGGTCACAGTTCTGACAAGGCCTGGCCTTTGCTCCTACCCCCAAGTGGCCAGGCTGCCATCTCACCAGCTCACAGAGTAAAAGTTAATGCAGGTCAGTGCCTAAAGCTCTGGCTGGTGACTAAGGCCAGCCTGCTTCCCAGATGGACAGCCACCGCGGGACCAGCCCTCTTGCCCTGTGGATTCCCTTGCATCTTCCTTTCCCCCTGGGCCTTACGCCCACAGTGCTGATGCAGGAGCTTGAGGGTGTGACCCAGACTTAGCTGCTGAAATGATAGGACAGAAACAGACATCTCCAGGCCTCCAACCCACCTCTGCCCCCGTTCTGTGCCCTCCATCTTCTTCTTCTCTTCTCTTTCCCTTCCCTTCACAGTCCCCAGACTGATACCTGTCCTTGCTCTTCTCCCACCTTTTCCTCATCAGTGTAAAGCTTATCTCAGAAGCAACGTCAGCCTGGATGGTCCGTTCAACTATGTATTCACTGTCTGCGTCTGTGAAGATTATCCAAGAACCCTTTACTGGGACTTTCAGGCTAACAGTAAGTGCAACAGTTAGTTGTCCTAGGGAAGCACTGTCCACCAGGGAGGAAAAGCTACAAACAGAAATGTGGCTCTGGATCCGGAACCAGAGCAGAACCCTGGTGGGGGGAGGGTGGCCAGAAGGGGAGGAAAGGAGAGTGGGAGGGAAGATGCGACTGCACCCAGATTCCAAGAGCGAAGCGCTGTATGCGAAAAGCTAATATGGGAGACAGATTTGCAAAGGAATTGGGGAAACCAAACCCCCGTGGGCAGGTTCCTGATACTAGTTGAGAGGACAGGACACAGTTGGAATGTCTAAGAGATGATCTTTGTCCGCATCTTTTTCAGAAACTATGGGAATGGCAGTAGTGGTTGATACCGTTCGGCAACTAGGTATCTGCCCTAATGATGCTGCCGTGGTCCCCATCAAAGCAAACCGGTATTATTACAGTACCTCTCTAGTTGTACAATAATGGAAGTCCTTGTCTGTTCACCACACCCAGGTGGTCTCCTCTAAGGAGATTTGGCTGGAATATCTTTTGTGGTCTGTCAAATAAACTTCTTACAAGCTTCTCTGTGTTCTGTCATGTCTTCTCTACAAAAGCAGAGTGCCCCAAATTTCTAGAATATGTGGCTTTTAAAGAACCTTTACTGAGGAGATTCTATGGGTTCTCACTGCCCATAGGTATGAGAAGAAGAAGAAATAGGGAAGAAAGGAGCCATTCTCTCAGAGAGGAAAAGCAGTGGCCCTAAAATTCATGGCAAAGGGGCAGCAGAACCGGCACAGGAACACACACCTCCCTGCCACTTGGCTCTTCTGCACCCCACTGCCCTTCATGAACTGCTCAGGTCCCACGGGATGGGAGTCACCCCACAAGCAGCCGAATCGGAACTAACTAGCCTAGTTTCTGGAACTCAATGGCTACATGTGCCCAGGGGCTGCCATATTAGATGGTGCAGATATTAAACATTCCCTCTATCTCAGAAAAATGCTATTGGACAGAGCAGGCCTAGAGCCTTAGGAGAGAGAGCTTGCTGCCAACCCTCATCATAAAGGAACTCACAAACTCTACAACCATCATTACCACTGCTATCCTAATACTATTGAAAAATTTCTCTCTCTCTCTCTCTCTCCCTCTCCCTCTCTCTCTCTCTCAGAACAGCATTTCTGCCGAAGTTTGCTACTAACTGCCTCATTCTTTTCCATTCCTTCGGCAAACTGGCTCTTGATTTAATTAGCTCTCTCTGTGGATAGGTATTTCTTAACACTTAGCTGAAATATCATTTTACCCCAGAAAAGCAATTTACAACCTGCTGAGGTACTTGTGGAAGTCTCTCAGAGGAAGTAACCAGAATTGTAAAGGTAGAGAGACTGACCGGGCAGAACAGTTTGGGTGACAGCAAATGCCCAGCAGACAAAAATATAAATCCAGAAAGCTTATGTGAAATCAAGCAAGCACATCTAAGCACTTTATCTGTGGTCCTTGGTATGTGTTCAAGACCTGAGAACCCCTCATTTAGCCTTAGCTCTAAAGAATGCCCGCCCTTAAACAGGGCCAGCCCTTGAACTCCAGAGAAGGAAGCATAGCACTTTGCCTTGAAACCATGATATCTAGGGTGTCCATGAACTACTTATTGAAACAAAAGAGTTAAATGCTAAAGGAGTAAAAGTGGAGTTATAGTGAAAGGCAGCCACATCATATTCCACCAGGCAGAAGTAAGGACAGAATGAGGTTGCAGCCAAGTCTCATCCTTACCCCTTCTCCAGGAGTTAGAAGTCAGGAAAGAACCTAGAATATTTCCAGACTTTCTTGTACAATTGCAGATGTATGTGCATACGTATCAAAACAAATGTTGGGGAGGAGTCAGAACAGGCAGATTTTCTCCTCTTATGAGAAGGGGACATTATGTCCACCAAAATATCACAAACATGTAAGTCCACTTTTCCCTTTCTGCACAGATATGGGAATGAAGCAATTGACTGTGCTGTACCCAGTTCAAGTTAAGCCTCAAGGGACTCACTCATGATGAATTAGATCAAGTTACCACATATTCCTCGCTCTCCAAATGGAATAATTTAAGCATGAAATGGCTCATAAAAGAAAAACAAACAAACAAAACCAAGGCAAAAACAAAAAGGTGGAGGACCAGCCAAGGTTTCTGTCCCTATATCTCTTCCTCTAGCAAATATGGCCCTTCCCTTGTTAACTGGATTTTGTAGAAGTCCAAGAAGCAGCAAAATTTGACATGCATGAAACTCAATTCACCATTTCATTCTCCCTCAACCAAATCTTCTCACCATTTTATTTTTCTGTGAAAGGCATGGAACTCCATACTTTTCTTTTTGTTATAATTCTTTGTTCCCTTTCCAATCAATTCCATTGGGCTATACACTCTTTGTTGATGGTCTTATGTTGAGTGACATTTTGAAATACAAACACACTTTTAATTCTTAGTAATTACTTTTTTTAATTAACCTGAAGCCTTTTCACTATTAACACTGGATGATGAAGTTGAAGCTCATAGCTTCACAAGAAAGCCAAACACAGAAAACATAAAAAGACAAATACTTGGCATATGACTTCCAAAATACATTCTTGAATTCCATAACAAAGACAATGTCTCAAAGAGCGAACAAGAGTGAAGCCTTTTTGAAAAAATAGAAAATGTTTTTTGTTTCAAAAGACTGAGCCCAAAGAACTCATAGCATAAAGTTAATACTATAAACGATAGAACCCAAGAAAAACACCTGATAATGTAAGAACCAATTTTCCCATATGAGGAAATAAACTCTATTGACTACTGGAGGAGGAAGAATGAGAAGAGAAGAAAATTTGAAATAAGCAGTAAAACAACAGAGTTGCGATTATTGATATAGGTTTCTAGGAAAGGACTTTTTTTTCCCTCCCTCATAATATAGGGGACCTGTGTACTCTTTATCAGGGGTAAGTTCTGGGTAGAAAACTTGCAGAAAAACTTACATGTGGCCAGAGTACTAATGGCTGAGGGGGAATTTAGAGGGATGAAAGGAATGAGTGAGTCCGTACATCCCAGTATGGTGTGGCAAAGACAGCCAAGAATCCCTATGCTCCTCCAAGAGCTCTGTAGAAAAACTGAATGATCCAGCACAGAAAAACCTGTATCTCAATTGGGATCAGGAAGACAAACTCTGAGTCTTTCACACTTGCAAGAAAAGGTAGGACTACGTCACCTAAACAGATGCCATGGGGGTAGAAACCATCACAGACTAGGTTCCATGAAAGCAGGACTTAAGACAAAGGCAGGTTTGCAGGAAGCCTATTTGGCAATGTGATGCCAGGGAGTAGGAATGAGAAAGCTGAGAAAGTAGAAAGGGAAGGAGAAAAGCCATAATAAGTCAGCTTCACCAAATTGGCTACTACTCCAGAAGACTGGTAGCTCGATTAGGAAGCAGTGTCTGAGGTGCCTTATGAAATATGTATCAAAAGTGTTTGTCCAGAAGATGAGAGAGGAAGCCATTCATTCACTAGCTCTTACTGCCCAAGGAATGGTGAAGAGTAGCCCTACAGAGCACTAACTCCCATGCTCTTTTGAATTACACATGTGAATCTGAGTGCATTCCCATAGACAGCCATGCTTCAACAACACAGAGGCCCAAGAACAGGAAGTGAGTGACTTCTAATGTAGTCCCAAATCCCAGTAACTAGTGCCATTCTGAGCTCTCGAGTCTGGAGCACCCAGTCTACACAGTGATTGGCTTCACTGCAACTGCCTCCACATTGGCACTGCAAGGCTGGGGAGGGAACAGGGAGAGTAGATGCTCTCACAGACCTCATGACTGGGAGCCAAGCACCCACCCCTGGGGCATTCAAATGGAGTGGGCACTGATGCCACTCAAGAGCTCCCATGGTAACAGCCTCAGTGGGACCTGTGTGGACAAAGAATCCTAGCCATCCAGCAGCCCAGTACCTGTAGCCCCATATGTCACCTGCTAAAACATGTCCCCTTGGCCCTGCATGCTACCCAGTGAGCCACAACCCTGTGGCATCATATGATGCCATGCCTAGAGTCCAGCAGTCTGCTATAGACCCATTAGGCACAAGCCACTCCCCACTACATGCCACCATTACACCAGGATCTGGGTGGAGCAAACACCCACAACCTTGATACCCACAGCCACTGCCTAAATAGCCTCACCCAGCAGCCACTGCCACTGCTGTGAGAAGAACAGGCAGAGCAATATCCCATGACACCTGCCTCCATGGAGAGGGACTCACCCAGCCCCCCATCAGAGCTTCCAATAGTGGCCTGGGACCAACCCACCACTCCACATGAAGATCCCTCAGCACCAGCTTTGACTGTGACAACCACAGGGGAACAGGACAATGCAGAACAGCTACATGATAGAATCGCAGTACATCCACCCCTTTCCTGCCAGATCAATCTTCCAGAATAGGACACAAAATCACCATCTAGGGTCCTCTCCTTCTTCTCACTAATTAGAAGAATTCCCAGCAGAGAGCAGGTACACTACAAACCCATCCACCGTGAGCTGAGAGAAGAGGTTTCAGGTAAGAAACCAGCAAAAGCACTCTGGCAACATAAAAGAGAGAGAGAGAGAGAGAGAGAGATAGTTTGACACCCCAAAAGGATCACAATAGATCTACAGCAACTGACCCCAACCAGAAGGAAATTGTCTAAATGTCAGAAATGGAATTCAGAATATGGATGGCAAATAAGATGAATGGGCTTGAAGGGAAAGTTGAAAAGCAACACAAAGAAGCCAAAAATATCTCAAAACATGAATGAAAAAAAAGGAAAAAAATTTTTAAAGAAATAGACTACATAAGAAAAGATATAACAGAACTAGAAGAAATGAAAGAGTCATTTAAGGAATTTCAAATTATAGCAGAAAGCTTCAACAACAGTATAAACCAAGCAGAAGAAAGAGTTTCAGAGCTTGAAGACAAGGATTTTGGAATAACACAGTCAGTGATGCAGAAAAAAGAATAAAGAAGAATGAATAATCACCCAGAGAAATTTGGGACTATGTAAAGAGAACCAATATAATAATTTTAGGTATCCCAGGGGGAGAAGAAGAAAAAGCAAAAAGCATGGAAAACCTATTTGAGGGAATTATTGAGGAAAATGTCCCTAGTATCACCAGAGATGCAAATATACAGATACAAGCTGGTCAATGAACACTGGAAAGATTCATAGCAAATAGGACATCTCCAAGACACATAGTCATCAACCTGGCCAAAGTCAAAATTAAGAAAATTCTACAAGCTGCAAGATGAAAGTAACAACTAACTTATAAAGGAAAACTCATTAGGCTAACAGCAGATTTCTCAGAGACCTCAGAAGCCAGAAGGGATTTGGGCTCCATTTTTAATTTTCTCAAACAGAACAACTCCAGCCAAGAATTTTTATCCATGCAAAACTAAATTTCATAAATGATGGAGAAATAAAGAGTTTCCCAGACAAGCAAACACTAAGGAAATTTGCCACTACTAGATCTGCCCTACAGAAAATGCTCAAAATTGCACTATACATGACACAGCACAATAGATACCCACCAGTGTAAAAACACACAAAAGGTAAAGCTCATAGCTCTTAGAAACAATGGCACAAGAGAGAAAACAAAACAACCAGGTATCATTCAACACAGCAAACAGAAAAGTCTCCCACATATCAATACTAACACTGAATATGAACAGTCTTAATGGTTCACTTAAAGGCATAAACTGCCTGAATGGATGAAAAATAATAACCCAAATATGTGATGTCTCTGAGAAACCAAACTAGCCAGCAAGGATTCACACAGACTCAAGGTAAAGAGGTAGAAAAAATATCCCATGCAAATGAAAAGCAAGCAAGGGTAGCCATTCTCATATCAGATAAAATTTATTTTAATTCAACAATGGTAAGAAAAGACAAAGATGTTCATTATATAACAATGAAGGGGGCAATTCCAGAAGAAGACATAACAATCCTAAATACGTATGCACCTAACACAGGAGTTCTCAGATTCATAAAGCAAATTGTACTAAATTGAAACAAAGAAATAAACAGTAGCATCATAATCATCAGGGACTTCAATACCTCACTGACAGAACTGGGCAGATCATTAAAGGAGAAAATCAATAAAAAACACTGGACTGAAACAGGACTCTAAAACAAATATACCTAACAGACATTTACCAAACACTCTACCCAAAAACTATAGCTTATATATTCTTCTCATCAGCACTTGGGACACTTTCCAAGATTTATCATATCTTAGGCACAAAACAAGTCTCAGCAAATTTGGAAAAGTAAAAATCATACCATGTATGTTCTCAGACCACAGTGGAATAAAATTAGAAATCAATTCCAGAAGAAATTCTCAAATGCACACAAAGTCATGGAAATTAAACAATCTTCTGCTTAACAGTCCTTGGGTCAATGATGAAATTAAGATAGAAATCAAAAGATTACTCAAACTGAATGACAGAGGGGACACAAGCTTTCAAAATCAATGGGATATAGTAAAAGTAGTGCTAAGGGGACAGTTAATAGCCTGAAATGCTTATGTCAAAGAAACAAAAAGATCACAAATTATCAATCTTGTGTCATATCTCAAGGAACTAGAAAAAGAACAAACCAACCCAAAGTCAGCAGAAGAAAAGAAATAACAAAGTTTGGAGCAAAACTAAACCAAATGTTAAACCAAAAAAAAAAAAAAAAGATAATAATAATAATACACCGATCAACAATAAAACGTTGGTTCTTTGACAAGATAAACAAAATCGATAGACCACTACTCAAATTAACAAGAAATAGAAGAGAAAAAACTCAAATTAATTCAATCAGAAATGAAAAAGGAGACAGTACAAGGGATACCACAGAAATATAAAATATCTTCATAAATACTATAAAAACCTCTATGTACACAAACTAGAAAATGTAGAGGAAATGGATAAATTCCTGGAAACACCAACCTCCCAAGCCTGAATCAGGAAGATATAGTAATCCTGAAGAGACCAATAATGAGCACCTAGATTGAGGCAGTAATAAAAAAAAAAAATCTCCCAACAATAAAATATAAGCCCCAGACCACAAGAATTCACAGCTGATCTCTACAGCTGTAGAGAAGAACTGGCACTTACATTACAGAAATTATTCCATAACATCGAGAAGTAGGAAATCCTCCCTACAGACCGATATCCATTATGAACATTGATGCAAAAATCCTCAACAAGATGCCAGCAAACTGAATCGAACAGCTCATCAAAAAGATAATACAATATGATCAAGTGGGTTTTATCCCAGGGATGCAAGGATGGTTCAACATATGCAAATCAATAAACATGATTCACCACATAAACAGAAACAAAAACAAAGACCAGATGATCATTTCAATAGATGTAGAAAAAGAATTTGATAAAACCGAGCACCCTCTCATGATAAAAAAAAATCCTTCAACAAGCTAGGCACAGAAGGAACATATCTCAAAATTATAAAAGTCATATATGACAAACATACAGCCAAAATCATACAGAATGGGGAAGAGTTGTAAGCATTCCCCGTAAGAAATGGAACAAGTCAAAGGTGCCCACTGTCACCACTTCTATTCACCATAGTACTAGAAGTCCTAGCCTGAGCAATCAGGCAAGAGAAAGAAATAAAAGGAATCCACATGAGGAAAGAGGAGGTCAAACTATCCCTGTTTGCCAATAATATGCTCCAGTATCTAGAAACTCCTAAAAACTCTACCAAAAGACTCCTAGAGTTGATAAATAAATTCATCAAATCTCAGATTACAAAATCAATGTACACAAATCAGTAGAATTTCTATATACTAATAACAGTCAAGCTGAGAGTCAAATAAAAGATTCAATACCATTTACAATAGCTACAAAGAAAAGAAAATATCTAGGAATATACTTAACCAAGGAAGTGAAAGATCTCTACAAGGAGAACTATAAAACACTGATGAAAAAAATTGCAGATGACACAGAATAATGGAAAAACATCTCCTGCTCATAGATTGGTAGAGTCAACATTGTTAATATGTCCATTCTTCCCAAAGTGATTTATACATTCAATGCAATTCCCATCAAAATACCAACATCTCACTAGAAGAAAATATAGGAAAAATTCTTCTAGACATAGGCCTAGGCAAAGAATTTAT
The DNA here is from genome assembly GCA_008086735.1 of Cheirogaleus medius. Classification (NCBI taxonomy): domain Eukaryota; kingdom Metazoa; phylum Chordata; class Mammalia; order Primates; family Cheirogaleidae; genus Cheirogaleus; species Cheirogaleus medius. The sequence goes on along the minus strand of VBSM01003176.1, from coordinate 5,095,003 downwards.
GACTAAGAACCCAAAGACAAATACAGCACCAACAAAAATAAATAAATGGGACTTAATAATATTCAAAAGCTTCTTCACAGCAAATAAAATAATCAACAGAGTATACAGGCAACCTACAGAATGGTAAAAAATATTCACAAACTATATATCCAAAAATGGACTAATATCCAGAATCTACAAAGAACTCAAACAAAACAGAAAAAAAAAACGACCTCATCAAAAAGTGTGAAAAAGACATGAATAGAATTTTTGCAAAAGAAGATAGACAAATGGCGAGCAAAAATATTTAAAAAGAAATTGTTCATTATCACTAATCATCAAGGAAATGCAAATTAAAAGCACAATGAGATACTACCTTACCCCTGTCAGAATGGTCATTATTAAAAAGCCAATAAACAAGAGACGCTGGTGTGTATGCATAGAAAAAGGAATGCTTATACACTGTTGGTGGGACTGCAAATGAATACAACCTTTATGAAAAACAGTATGGAGATTTCTCAAAGAGCTAAAATTAGACCTAGACCTACCATTCGATCCAGCAATTGCACTACCATTCGATCCAGCAATCGCACTACCATTCAATCCAGCAATCTACCCAAAGGAATAGTAATCATTTTATCAAAAAGTCACTTGCTCTCAAAGTTTATTGCAGCACAATTCACAATTGCAAAGAAATGGAATCAACCTAAGTGTCCATCAATTGATGAGTGGATAAAGAAAATGTGGTATATATAAGCCTTGAAGTACTACTCAGACATAAAAAAGAATGAAATAATGTCAATCACAACAACTCAAATGGAACTGGAGACCATTATCCTAAGTGAAGTATCTCAGGAATGATAAAACAAACACCACATGTTCTCACTGATATTAATAAGTGGGAGCTAAAAGTGGGTGCATACAGGAACAAAAAGATGTAAAGGACATTGGAAACTAAGAAGAGATGAGGGTAGGAGGGAGGTAGGGGATAAAAACTTACCTATCGGGTACAGTGAACACTATCCTGGTTGCAAGCACACTGAAGGCCCTGACTTCAGCATTATATAGTCTATCCATGTAACAAAAACATTTGTACTCCCTTCATATATTGACATAAAAAATAAATTAATTAAAATTAAAAAATAAAAAGCCGCTCCTGTGATAAAATGTTTACATTTGCTGTGGGAAATGTGAAGTAGCATTTGGATGTGGGGAGGCCTAGAAAGAAGTCAACTGAGGGTTTGATGATCAACAAAGACCAATGTCCGAATATAGGAGAAAATAAAAACTAATAAAAATTGAAATATGAAGTTTACCAGGAGAGGGAAAACTTTAATTTTTATTCATCCAAGATATAAAAATGATAGGAATGAAGCAAGGAGTATTGAATATATCGATGACTACTGATAGTATAAAAATAGATTCATAAAAAGAGATAGTTATTGATGACCTTCATTCCAAAGTGAATGGCCAAGAACCAGAGAAAAAGATACACGGGAAATTCTGGAAGGACTTACAAGGAATTAATTATTGTGACCATCCGTTTGTTGTGAGATGAAGGAATGAAGACATGTATGACTTACTTGTATTTTTTCGAGTTATATTCTTCTATACAAAAGCTTTAGCCAATAAATTTGTATTTCAGATGATTACATAATTTTAATCATTATAGCACCTTTTTCACTCTCAAAAGCATCTCATTTGCATGATAAATTACATGGTTACCTTTGAAATATGGAATAAGTAGACAAAAATATTAAAAGTTAAGAGAAACTGAGTCTAATAGTAATTCCAGGTGAAGAGAAAGGAGGAAAAGTCTGAGAAGCTATAGCTAAAGATATAACTGATGAAAGTTTCCCATTTTTAAAAAATATATAAGATATCATATCTAGAGTCGCTTCTGAATGCCAAGCAAGGCAGATTAAAAATAACAATAATAAAAGTTCAAACCAGACACATGGTAGAAAAACTGCAAAAAATTAAAGAAAAATAGACAATCTTAAAATTAGCCAAAGTTACTGCTGAAAAGAATCTTTTCAAATCTTTTTACAGAGCCTCCACTAACATCAAAACAACTTTGAAAAACATGAACAAAGTTGTAAGATTCACACTATCTGACTTTAAGATTTATTATAAAGTTACAGTTGTTAAACAGTGTGTTATTCTCAAAAGGATAGACACATAGATGGAAGAGAAGAGACAGTTAAGAAATAGACCCACAGTATAGTCAACTGATTTTTGACAAGTGTACCAAGGCAATTCAATGGAGGAAGAATACTTTCGATAACAAATGATTCTAGAATAATTAAATATCCATATACCAAAACAAACAAACAAAAAATCCTCAGCATATTTCTCGTACCTTATACAAAAATTAACTCTAAATAGATCATCAACCTAAATATAAAAGGTACAGAATTTTTTGATCTAGCACCAAAAGCACAATCCATAAAGGAAAAGTTGATAAACTGAACTTAACTAAACTTTAAAATTTTATTCTGTGAGAAACAGCAGAACTACTCTGGAAAATAGTTCGGCAGTTTCTTATAAAGTTAAATACTTAAATCTTGGTGTCTGAATACCATCCTCCAATAAAAGAATCAAGACTCCTTGGATAAGAGGTTGAGTCTAGGGTTGAAGGAGGAAAAATATATAATGACCTTACAAACATCCTATGATGCCCAAAAGTAAAGAAGTACTTAAGAAAAATTATTGGAATGTGACCCAAAAAATAACATATAAAACAAAAATCTGAGAGTGCATACTAACACAAATAAATGTTTGATTAAATAAGTAAATGGTAGAGAAGAAACAATTCTTTCTTAAAGAATAATTCTAATTAATAAAGGTAAAAGGAACGAGAGAAATAAAACATTAGAACACCAAAGTAACGTAATCATTGCTGCAGGTACCATCCACTGATGAATACTCAAATTAGTGGATAAGAGTTTTAGGAAAAACAAGGTATTTGCATAGCTTCAAAGCATCTCCTCTAGAATATGACTATTTTTTTTTTATTGCAGAATATCACGGGAGTACAAACACTTTGGTTGCATATATTGCCTTTGCACCGCCCAAGTCAGAAATATGTCTACAAATTTTTTGAGATTTCTGCCACTAGGAGGTGAAGTTTAATTCATCTCACCTTGAGTGTGAGCCAGATTTAGTGACTTACTTCCAATGGATAGAGTATAAAAGGAAAAAAAGAGTAACTTTATGGTGAAGAAAACTGGCAGATACCATCTGAAATGAGTGATCAAATCACCATCACCAGCAGTAAGACATTGATACCGAGAGCCCCTGCAACGAGAAGGGCACATCCCTCTGTGGCATTCTTTCCCCAAATCCATAACTTTAGTCTAATCACAAGAAAATAAAAGACAAACCCAAACCTAGGAATAGTCTACAAAATATCTGACCAAGACTCTTCAAAACTGCCGAGGTCACTCTATCTCTACAAAAAATAAAAATTTAAAAATTAGCCATGCATGTTGGTGAGCACCTGTAGTCTTAGCTACTGGGGAGGCTGGGGTGGGAGGATCACTTGAGCCAAGCCTGGGCAACAGAGTGAGACCCTGACTCTAAACAACAAACAAACAAAACAGTCAAGGTCATGAAAGAAAAGACCAAGAATCTGTTACAGTTTGTAGGAGAAACAGAATGATTAAATGTAATGCAGTATCCTGAGTTGGATCTTAAAATAGAAAAAGGACTATAGTGGAAAAACTGAAAAAAATCCAAATGAAACCAAAAGTTTAGCTAATAGTATTATAACTGCTAATTTCGTAGATTTGATCATTGTACCAAGGTTATATGTTAAGCATTAAAGGAAGCTGGGTGAAGGGTATATAGGAATTCTCTGTACTATCTTTACAACTCATCTGTATGTCACAATAATAAGTTTAAAATATAACCAAATAAACTGGACTTTTGAAAGCATTCTCTGTATCCTCCATGGGTCAGTATCTTCTTCATGAGCTTTCCTTGGTTGGAAATACACTTGAACAACCAAGATGAATTTAGGAAATTGGGTGTGCCATACAGGTATTGGTCCACAAGTTCCACTTTGAGATTGTCTCTTCACCTAGAAAAGTTATTTCATTCCACCTCAGATTGCCCCTGGAAATTTCCATTAACAACATTCCTCTTTCCATTGCAGGAAGCAGCTCTCGCATAGGCTGTGGGAAGCAGAGCCTCGTCTGGAATGCCTTCCGTGATGTCTCTGGTCCCTGTTCCTGCCCCCTGCCCTCGGCAGCACCCTGCACTGTGAAGCCCAGGCATGTCTGAGGTCTTTCCCGTCCTGTTGTTCTGTCTCGGCGCTCCCTCCTCCGTCTTCTCTGTCTCCCACCAGTGTTTCTTTCATAGATGTTTTCCGCAAAGTCTCCTACGTCCTCACTCACCAGCACTGGCCCTGATCCCACACTCGATTTAGGCATAGAACCTGCCTAAGTTCAAATCTGCGGGGAGATGGAGCTGCCATCTCTCCTCGTGCCTCTCGATATAAAGAGCTTCTCTGAGCTGAGGGTCATTGGGAAGGTTATTCATTCACCCAGCGAGTATCTATGTGCTGCCTTCCGGGCCCTGGGCTGCTGGGAGTGGGATATAGTGACAAATGTGTCCCATTTCCCCTCACACTCTTGGAAGCCTGGATCAGCAGAAGTCAGAGAGAGCCAGTGGCAAGAAAAAGCCCCTTTAAAACCAAACCAGAGGACCCAACATACTCCAGACCTACATGTACACATGGGTGGGAACAACCAGAGAGTAGCAGTTGTTTATCACACGGTGTTCAAGGGAAATATGTGGAGTTCAGGAATAGAGATTTTAAAATGAGATGGTAAAATTCATAATAACATGTCTAAAACAGTGAGGCCAGAAAACCTTCATAAGTTTTTGCCTTGTTTAAAAGAATCTGAGTAAAGTAAAAACCAAATGTTACAAAGATTTTCAGAGACATCTTACTCACCAACCTTCTCATTACTAGAATTACTTCACTGATGTTGTTTTTAGAGTTATATACATTCATAAAAGTTAATTTACTCTGAAATGAAAAGTCTGATTTAGCATCGTGTGTCCTATGTTTATATTTTCAAATCAGAAACATGATTCTTCTTTTACCTATTTTGGTTTTAATACCCCAAATTTGGGTGGATTGGGACATTGTTTTTACCCTAAGGTTGGTCGGTCTACCTTGTAAGGAACTGGCAAGCTTTTCCTTCAACTCTTATTTTCCTAGTGTTTTGCTTAAAATAAAAGTAAATGTGTGTGTATGTATAATCATTTATGCATAAAGAAATTTATTACTTCTCAAGTAATTTATTTTGCAAAGAAGTTCCTATCTCTTGAAAATTGGTGTCTCTTTGCTTTATTATTCTTTCCTTAAATGGTGAGGACATCATAAAAGGATACCAGGGGGAAAATGTCACAGTTGAGTCAACCCTGTATTTAGTCTTCTGCACACAAAAGAATCCACAGGTCTAGGCAGCATAGCATAGTGTGTAAGAACGTGGGCTCTGGGACCAGGTGAGTTAGACTTGAATCCCAGCTTTATCACTCTCTAGTTGTGTGACTTTGGCCAAGTTATTTAACCTCTGTATTCCTCAGTTTCCTCATCTGCAAAATGGAGATAATAAAAGTACATGCCTCATAGGGTTGTTGTGAGGTTTAAATGTGGTAATACACATACATAAATTGTTTGAACATTGCTTAGCACAAAATAAGAAATACATATATGTGTGTGTATACATATCAGTGTTATGTAACAGTTATAATTATCATTATTTTCAACCATTTCCTGAGATCACAAATTAAGTGAAACTAAGTTAAATGGTGACTCGGTAGGCCAATATTCAAATTAGTGGAAGCTACCAAAGAACACAGCTCTCAATAGCAAGTTAGTGCTTTATAAAGGAGTCTACTCAAGTGCTTCTCCAGGCCCCCTAGAGACATATTGAACTGACACCAACATGTCTGAAAATAGGGAGAGGAATAGAAACCAAATCCTTCCATCATTTGCATCTCTAGATTTAGTGCTAAGAATTCTGAGATAAACAAATGAAGTAAATTTGGAAATGATGCATCAACAGCTTCCTCCTATGACATGAATAGTGGGAGCTATCAAGGATCTAGGGAGGCATTGTCCCCTGGACACCAAAGAGGGGCAACAGCTCAGGATGACTGAAGCCTACAGTCCCTCAGAAGAGGAATTGTCATCATTTCTCATCGTCTTACTTTTAACACTTGTAGGGACTGAGTGCATCATTGGTATCCTTGCAAATGGGTTCATCGCAGCTATAAACGCAGCTGAATGGGTCCAGAATAAGGTAGTTTCCACAAGTGGCAGGATTCTGCTTTTCCTGAGTGTATCCAGAATAGCTCTCCAAATCTTCATGATGCTAGAAATTACCCTCAGCTCAACCTCTCTAAGTTTTTACTATGAAGATGCTGTGTATGATGCATTCAAAATAAGCTTCATGTTCTTAAATTTTTGTAGCCTGTGGTTCGCTGCCTGGCTCAGTTTCTTCTACTTTGTGAAGATTGCCAATTTCTCCTACCCCCTCTTCCTCCAGCTGAAGTGGAGAATTTCTGCACTGATGCCCTGGCTTCTGTGGCTATCAGTGGTCATTTCCCTCGGCCACAGCCTGCTCTTTTACAATGACATCTACACTGTGTATTGTAATAATTCTTTTCCTATCCCCTCCTCCAACTCCACCAAGAAAAAATACTTCTCTGAGACCAATGTGGTCAACCTGGCTTATTTCTATAACCTGGGGATCTTGATTCCTCTGATCATGTTCATCCTGGCAGCCACCCTGCTGATCCTCTCTCTCAAGAGACACACCCTACACATGGGAAGCAATGCCACCGGCTCCAGGGACCCCAGCATGGAGGCTCACATGGGTGCCATCAGAGCCACCAGTTATTTCCTCATTCTCTACATTGTCAATGCAGTGGCTCTGTTTCTCTATCTGTCCAACATCTTTGATATCTACAGTTTCTGGACTATTTTGTGCAAAATCATCATAACTGCCTACCCTGCTGGCCACTCAGTTCTACTGATTCAAGACAATCCTGGGCTGAGAAGAGCCTGGAAACGGCTTCGGCCTCAAGTTCATCGTTACCTGAAAGAGTAATCTCTGCAACCAGCACCCAAAGCGGCCACAGGACCTGGCCTGACCAGCTCTGCTATTGCCTCCCCTAGATCTCTCTCTTCCCTCCTCTTCTCTTCCCCAAACCTGACCTGTGACTTTTTGTGTAGGAGAGTGATCTTCATGTCTTGTTTACTTCATGGGCACAATCTTAGTGATGTTTGTCATATTCTTTACCAGAGGCCTCTATTTCTACCTCGCCTTTCTCTATCTAAAGCAGTGATTCTACGCACTGACTACACGTTGGAATATCTAGGGTTGATTTTTGAAAACACCAATGTCCAGGCCCAACCTCATATCGATTAAGTCAGAATTTCTGGTGTTGGAACTTAGACAATTTGCCAAGTTCTCCAGGTGATTCTGATGTACAGAAAGGTTGATATAGCCACAGAAATAGAAGGTTCTGAAACTTGAGTTCCTGACAGCTTCTCTCTTTCCCCCTCTGCATGCCTTCTAAACAGAATTCAGATTACTCGAGAAGCTTTCTGAGCAGCAGCTAGAAATGCATTTTGTCTTCATCCTCCAAAGATATAATCGGACTAATTTGGAACTATCTATCAAAATTATAGTATATAAAACAACTTTCAACCTAAGTATTACTGTCTAAGAATTTTTTCTATAGATATGGTTATATTTATTGTGTGTGTGTGTATATATATATATATATATGCAAAAAAATTCCAAGGAGATCTTTATTGCAACATTGTTCATTAAAAAGGGTACTTGAATGTCTGAAATGAATATTATGTTAATATTAACATTTTTGAAGTGAAATAGATGCATGTATCTTGAGATGAAAAAATTTCCCATGTCATTGTTAAGTGCAAAAAGGAGATATTTTATGATTCCATTTATCTCTTTTTTTTTAATAGAATATACATATATTTGTGTGTATAAGAAGTTTCTGGAAGGATGTACCAAAAACAATTAGCAGAGGACTTCTGAGTAGCGGCATTAGTTATCTGGGGAATAAATGAAATATTTACACTTTCTGCATTGTTTGAACTACTTAGAATGTTAGTATGCACTAATTTCAAAATTTTAAAAGATTTGTATTTTTTAATTAGAAAGCAATTGGTAAGTAGAAAAAAATTGAGGGAAAGGATTGTCCACCTTAACTTGTTGATTGAGTCTCCCCTGTTGGCTTTTATTTTAAAAAGTACAAACCTCCAAAATCACAAATTAAGCATCTCACTCTTTTATCACTGCCTCTTATTTTTCCATTTTATTTGCTTCCATGGAAACATCACTGGCTTTCAGTCCCTTGACACCTCTATATTCTCTGTCCCTCTACCAGGCCTTTCCTCTCTTCACTTCCTTTTATAAACAGTTGGGATTACTGGTCAATCGTTACACCTACCCCTCAAAAATATTTTCTGTGTCTATGAATAAAATGAGCTATGTCTAAGATTTGCTTTAAAATAATCCGTCAGAGGGCAAAGGAGTGAAGAGTGGGGAGGTTTGTATTAGTCATATGTAGATGATTTTTGATTCAGACAAGGTTTTAGATACATGGGGTTCTTTATACTATTCTTTCTATTTCTAGATATGTTTGAATTTTTCCCTAATATAATTTTTACATAAATGAATCATACAATACTCTAATTTCCTGGGCTGTCTCCCTCTTCAACCCCATAATGTGGAATAATCCCACTTTTAGATGAACCTGATTATGTAACACTCCCCTGTTTGCTTCTAGGCAGCTGAGTGCCACTTGAGAGTACTTCATAACCAGATGAACTTATGTTCCTACAAATTCCTGCTCTTCAGCCTCAGATGAGTAACTTCATTGAACATTCCTATTCTGTATTTCCCTAGAGAAGTCACTCACTAACAACCTAAAAAGACTATCTCAAATTTTTTCTTTAGTGCTCAAACCTTCAACTTCTCTTTTCCTTGTCTCATTTCAACTAATGAAGCTGCCCTTGAATACCTTGACAGATGCCATTAGAAGGACATTCCTTCATAGTCTCATTAGCACATCTACTAAAGCACCAGTTTTCTCCTACATCCCCAATATTTCAATAGAAAGAGTGTCACTTGACAAAAAACTTAGACATGGTCTAACTATTGGCTCCTCTTCCTATATTTCTCTTTCCTCCAAGTTCCATTTACTCTGTGTTTTAGTTTCTTCTCTTCCATGATTGAAGCTTTTCTTAAATACCTAGTGATCCTTGAAAGTCAGCACTAAGAAGCTTATTATACAGCTTAATTAATTTTTTAAATCTCTTACAATATAAAAATTATATTGAAATCTCTATGTTAGAGGCATCTCAAAAGCAGCACATTCAAAGGCTGATTCTTAATTTCCCCAAATCCACATTTCCTTCTATCTACATTTCTCCTTCAGTTTTCTCCAATTTGTTAAATAGTGCCATAATATTTTCAGTTGGAACCATCTATAGGTCTATCTTCTATCTAATTCGTGAGTAAGTCTCTTTTTTTTCTTTTTTGTATTGTGTGTAATTAGAGGATCATTCATTTATTAATTAACAGTTATTGGCCAAACACCAGATATATGGCAGATACTATTCTAGGCACTATGTATACAATGAACAGTGCTCTTACCATCACAGATCTACTTTAGTGGGAAAGCACAAATAATAAAACCTGGGATAAATGGGATGTCATGGTGGTGGTGTTAGATCAACCTACCAGGAAGGGCCTGGATGAGTAAATAAGAGTTAAAGAAGAAATCATTTTAAAAACTAGAAATCTAGATAGAAAGAATAAGTTCTAGAGTTCTATAGCACTGTAGGGTGACTGTAGTTAACAATAACTTATTGTATATTTTCAAATAGCTAGAGGAGAGGACTTTGAATATTCCCAACACAAAGAAATGATAAATGTTTGAGGTGATAGATATGCTAATTACCTTGATTTGATCATTATACTTGTGTACATATATCACAATTTCACTTTGTATGTGATAAATGTGTATAATTATTACATGTTAATTAAAATAAAATAATAAAATAAAGTTATAAATCTAAACCAAAAATTTAGAAAATTATACAATAAATATAAAGAAAACATAACACATTAAATATTGATTTAATAAAGATGATAAAAGAGAATTAAAATGAATACAAAAACTAGTTCTTTGAAAAAAGACAATAAAATTAGTATTGATAGCTTATATAATCAAGAAAGAAAGACAAAGGCATAAATACACAAAATAAAAAACAATTTAGCCAGCCATGTGGAAAGGAAAAATAACCACAAATTGGAGAAATTGCAGTATTTTTAAGAAACTAGCATTTGTACCCGCATAATACTCTGAAATAAAAAAAAGTTATGTATATAAATTGAAATGGAGGTAAAATTTACTAGAAATTTTAAAAAAGAAACTATTTTGTTCAACTCTATGCATGAGCTTGAAAATCTAGATAAATGTTCCTAGAAAAAATGAAATTTACTGAAATTAACTCTCAGAAAATCTAAGCAGAATAATCTTCATAGTTGAACTAGAGAGAAAGTTGTCAAGAGCCATTTCCCAAAAAGTTCTAGGACCAGCTGTTCACAAGAGAATTCTATCAACTTGAAAAGCAGATAATTTCAAGGTTATGTAAATTGTTTCACAGCATCAAAGTTAAAGGAAGTTTCAAAATTTGTTTTATGAAGTAAATATAATTTAGATAGCAAAACCTGCCTAACAAAAATTGTGTTTCAGAAAACTGCAAACCAACCCCATCTACCAGTATTTATGCAAAACTACTAAAAGTTAGAAAACAGAGCCAGAATACAGGTTTATTCCATAAAAATAAAGATGGTTTAATATTATAAAATGTATCAATATCTCAATATAATTTTCCATATTAATAATACTAAGAAGAATCATATAAGAATGTTCATAAATGTTGAAAAAAGAATAAAATTCAACATTCATTCTTAATTATTTTAAAAATCTTAATAAAATAAGAATAAATGTATGATTTCTTAACATGTTAAAATATATGCATCTCAACATAATAGCCCCCATCATTCTTAAGAAGGAAACATTATTATTTCCATTAAATTCAGGAAAAAAAACAAAGATGTTCTTTTACACCCTACTGGTTTACATTACTCCTAGATGCTATCAAACACAACTAGAAAAGGAAAATAAACTTAAACTATTAAAAAAAATTGGAAGGAAAAAGGTGGAAGTATCATCTGCAGATGATATAATTGTATACATTAAACCCAAAAGACACAACTGAAAAATTATTATAAAGAATAAGTGCATGAAGTACTGAGGCACTGAAGGAAAAAAAAACAAAGAGAAACAAAAAAGATAAAATACTAGAGCATTAAAGTTAACAAAAAATGAACAAGATCTATATGGAGACCACTTTAAAATGCTTCACAGGTGTACATCAGGAGACTGAACAGGTAGAAAGGCTACCATGTTGTTGAGTGGACAGTGTCAATGTCATTATATACAACATTTCCCCAAATGAATCTATATTTAGTGTAATTTTGAATGAGAAAAATTTTTTAGACAAACTTATTATAAACATTATCTTGAAAAAATGAAAGAAGAGCCAGAAACATTCTGAAAATGAAAGAGTAATGATGGAGGATTACTCCCTTGAGATAACAATCACATTATGAAGCTAACATACACAAAACAGCATTGTAGTGAACAATGAATAGCCAACAAAACAGAATGGTCCAGAAAAATGAGAATTTAGTATGTGATAAAAGTGGTGTTGCAAATTAATAAGGAAATAATGAATTATTCAATAAATTATATTAGAACAGGCTCATGCCTGTAACCCTAGTACTTTAGAGGGCCAAGATGGGGGAATCACTTGAGGCCAGGAGTTCCAGACCAGCCTTAGCAACATAGCAAGATCCCCATCTCCACAAAAAATAGAAAAATTAGCTCACCTGGTGGCATTCACCTGCAGTCCCAGCTACCCAGAAGGCTGAGACAAGAAGATTGCTTGAACCCACAAATTTGAGGTTGCAGTGAGCTGTGATGATGCCACTGCACTCTAGCCTGGGCGACAAAGTGAGACCCTGTCTCAATAAATAAATAAATACATAAATAAATAAAATTAGAACACTTAGCTAGCCATGTGGAAAAAAACAAATTTGGATGCATTTTCCCATATCTTATACTGGTCAAAGGGATCAAAAATTTAATGTTAAAAAAAAGGAACTATTAAATACTAGAAGAAATCTCGGAGATTTCAAAATTAATTTTGAAGTTGGGAAAACCTTTCTAAATATAATTTTTAAAAAGCTTTTAAAAAGCATAAAATAATTTATTATTATTAGTTTATAATTTATTGATTACATAAAATAAGAAGATACTCTGTGGAAAAAATAAGCAAAGTCAAAAACAATTAAGAAACTGAAAAATAATATTTTCTACTCACATCACAGATAAAAACTGACTTTTTCTAACATACTAAGAGCCTATACAAATCAAGACCCATTACTGAATTTAAAAATTGGCAAAGAATATGAATTGACAGTTACGGAATATGAAATAAAAATGACCCTTAAGAAATTAAAAGCTTATAAAATGCAAAAGGTATAAAGAATGAAGATTTTTAAATCACCCATTATCCTTCAACCCTAAAACAACTTTCATTAACATCTTTTAAATGTTAACGTGTGTGTATGTGGTTTAATAAAACTGGGTTCATACTAAATATAGGTTTTGTAACCTTTTATTTTTATGTAACATTTTGATGATTATTTCCAATTTTATTAAATTGTTGTCCAAAACCTTCAAAAAAATTTAGGGATGATCAGCCTGATTTATGATAATTACCACAGGGGAAATAAAAATTAGAATCACTCTGAAATACAATGACTCACCTATCAGATTAGCAAAGATCAAAAAGTTTGATAATACACTGTGCTGATGATAATGGGGACCAGGCAATCTGATAAATTGATGGGAGTGTTAATTACTACTACCTCAAGTGCAGTTTAGTAACAGCTACAAAATTATGAATGCACATACTTTCATTCAACAATTTTACTTGAGGGAGTTTATAGCACAGATAGACTTGAACACATAAAAGATGGCATGTGTACAAGTTATTTGTTGCAGCACTGTTCACAATAGGAAAAATAGGAAACTCAAAAAGTTCAATAGACATCCATGTAAAGGTTGAATGTAACAGGCTATACAAAGAAAATAAGGAGGCAAGATGGCAGACGAGAAACACCGCCAGACAGAGTGCCTCTGCAGAAAAGACAGCTTCCAGAAGATATTAGAAGAAAGAAGCAACAGACAACCATACATCAGACGAGGGTTGGAAGGAGGGGTACGGGAGACTATGGGAGACGCCACGGGAGGAGGTTATGGAGGAGAATTGGGAGAAGAGACCTCCCGAGCGAGCAGTTTGGAGACCAGTGGCAAGGGTAGGTGGAGCGGTTAACTTTCCCC
>VBSM01003176.1:5055446-5075062 GCA_008086735.1 Cheirogaleus medius | reverse complement strand
AAAAAAGAAACTTCAACAAGAGCAGATGGTTGTAGTGGGGAGGTCAGAGAGATCTTGAGGCTTCTTCAATCCAGCATGTAAAAATACCATATTTTGGGATAAAATATTTCGAATTTCTTTCACTATTCTTCAGTCTTCTATGCTTTATCTCTAAATTGATTTTACTTGTGGAAAAAAATAAATAGCATTTCTAATATTGTGACTAAAAATATTATTGGACTCAGAACCAAAAACTGCTTTCCATTAAGGTCAATGACATAATCCACAGACCCAGACAAAGGAGATTGTTTCCAGAATAAAAATAAAATGTGTTTTATAGTTTTTGGTGTACAAGTCCTTCAACTAATTGTTTTTTATTCCTAAGTATTTTATTCTTTTAGATGCTGTTAGGTTGGTAGTCTGTTCTCAGTTCTTGGTGTGCTCTTGGCCCAAGAATGACCAGACACACTGAAAGCAAGGCAAGAATGAAACGAAGTTTATTGAGGAAGAGCAAGATGGGTTTATAGAGCAAGCTCAAGATACATTCACCATAGATGGTGAACAGGCCTCCTGTTGTAATAAGAGGCTCTGGCTATGGTCTGGGGTCCTGGTTTATACTGTCTGGATTGGGCCCTCCTCAGGGTTCAAATGTCACCATTGAACCACTTTGATGGACAGTTAATGACATGATAATTAGCCTTAGGTTACTTTAGATCATTTTCCAGATCCTATTATGCCTGGGCTGTCTGGCCTGTGGGCTGGGGAATTCCTCGCACTCTCTTGCAGATTGGCAGGGCATTCCTCCTTCCCCCAGGTGTGGCAATTGCTCATGGCAGGATCAAGGTGGGGCAGTACCAAGGGGGGGCACTCACCCTTGTCCTTCTTCTCCAGGTGTGGCAATTGCTCGAGGCAGCATCAAGGTGGGGCGCCTGCTTTTGTCCCTAGGAGAGGCAGAGATGCCCTGCTATTGACCTCACAATGCTATCGTAAATGGGACTATTTTCTTGATTTACTTATCAGATAGTTCATTGTTGGTATAAAGAAACACTACTGATATTTGTATGTTGATTTTGTATCCTGAAATTTTACTGAATTTGCTTATTAGTTCTAATAGATTTTTTTTTTGGTGGAGTCTTTAGAGTTTTCTACATATAGAGTCATGTCATCTGCAAACAGAGATAATTTTACTTCTTTCTTTCCAATTTTGATGCCCTTTATTTCTTTCTCTTGCCTAATTGCTCTGAGTAGGACTTCCAGTACTATGTTGAATAGAAGTGGCAAGAGTGAACATCTTTGTCTTAATCTTGATCTTAGATGAAAAACTTTCAGCTTTTTATCATTGAGTATGATGCTAGCAATGGGCTTATCATATATGGCTTTTTTTTTTTTTTTTTTAGACAGAGTCTCACTCTGTTGCCCTGACTAGAGTGCTATGGCATCAACCTAGCTCACAGCAACCTCAAACTCCTGGGCTCAAGTGATCCTCCTGCCTCAGCCTCCCGAGGAGCTGGGACTATAGGCATGTGCCACCATGCCCGGCTAATTTTTTATATATATATTTTTTAGTTGTCCAGCTAATTTCTTTCTATTTTTTTAGTAGAGAAAGGGTCTCGCTCTTGCTCAGGATGGTCTCAAACTCCTGAGCTCAAACGATCCAGCCACCTTGGCCTCCCGGAGTGCTAGGGTAGCCACCACGCCTGGCCATATATGGCTCTTTTTATGTTGAAGTATATTCCACTGAAAAGGAAAATAGAAATCTCAGGATCACCGCCCCTCCAATTCCTTATGCAAAGGGGAAGGAGACTGAATCATATGATACCCCCTTCCAGATGAATAGCTGTTATTAACATTATTCATCAGCCAGATCCCCATTGAGAAGTAAAAAGGCAAAAGACTATCCCCCTCAGATCATTTCATTCATAAAGAAATTCCTTGCTGGCTCCCATAAGCAAGGACATGCAAATTGTAACTTTGGGTCTGCAGACCAAGTCTAGCTCCTAAAGCTAAAGTTTGTTTGATTCCACACTAATAATGTTGATTACAGGTTTATCTTCCCAAGTGCAGAACAGAGACAAGACAAGATCAAATATTTTCCACCTATCCAGGGACACCTGGATTATTGATGCTTCCTTCACTCCCTTTTTTTTTTTTAATGTTCTCCTTATCTTAGGTAAACTATAGATTTTCTTTGTCTCACAAGAATGTAACTATTTTGTCTCACTGCCCGCTCCTCTACTTCTCTGTTTTTCTCTGTATGCCCTATTCCTTTTTAAAACTAAATTTCCCAAGTTCCACTTGAGAAAAACAGCCACAGATTTGTTTGTGGCCTGTGTTTTCCTGAGTGCATTTCCAACTTTGGCTTAATAAATCTTCATTGATGGAGATCTTTGCCTCAGTGGCTTATTTTGAGTCATGACCTTCTAAGCCTAATTTGCTGAGAGTTTTTATCATGAAAGGGTGTTGAATTTTGTCAAATGCTTTTTCTGCATCTATTGAGATGATCATACAATTTTTTTCCTACATTTGGTTAATGTGGTGTATAACATTTATTGATTTTTATATGTTGAATTATCCTTACATCTCAAGGATCAATCCCACTTGATTATGGTGTTGTTACTGTGCTACTGAATTCTTTTTGTAGTATTTTATTGAGGATTTTTGTGTCTATGCTCATTAGAGATATTGGCCTGTAGTTTCCTTGTAATATCTTTGTCTGGCTTTGGTGTCGGTAATGTTGGCTTTATAAATTAGTTTGTAAGTGTTTTCTCTTCTTCTATTTTTTAGAAGAGCTTTTAAAGGACTGGTACTATTTCTTCTTCAAACATTTCATAGAATGCATCTGTGAAGCCATCTGGTCTTACACCTTTTCTTTGTGGGGAGGTTTTTGATTACTGATTCTATCTCCTTACTTGTTTGCCTATGCAAGCTTTCAATTTCTTCCTGATTCAATCTCAGTGGTGGGGCTATATGTTTCTAGAAATTTATCCACTTCAAATTTGTTGGTGTTTAACGGTTTATAATAGTCTCATAATTCTTTTCATTTCTGAGGCATCTGTTGCAGTGTCTCCTCTTTCATTTCTGATGTTATTTATTTGAGTGTTTTTCTTTCCTGGTTAGTCTAATTAAGGGTTTGTCAAATTATTTTATCTTTTCAAGAAACCAACTCTTAGTTTTGCCTTTTAAATTGTTTTTCTATTTTCTATTTCATTTACTTCTGCTGTAATTTTATTATTTCTTTCCTTCTGCTAAATTTAGGCTTAGTTTGCCCTTCTTTTTCTAATTCCTTGAAAAATAAAGTTAGGTTATTTATTTGAGATTTTTTTTTTTTACATAGGTGTTTATCACTATAAACTTCTCTCTTAGTGCTGCTTTTGTTGCATTTCACAAGTTTTGGTATGTTGTCTTTTCAGTTTCATTTATCTCAAGATATTCTTAAATTTCTCTTTGATTTATTCTTTGAAACATTGACAAAAGAAATTGAAAAAGACGCAAATAAATGAAAATATATTCCATGTTAACGGATTGGAAGAATTAATACTGTCAAAATGTCCATACTATCCAAAGTGATCTACAGATTCAATGCAATCCCTATCAAAATCCCAAAGGCATTTTTTACAGATATAGAAAAAAATCCTAAAATTCATATAGAACCACAAGAGACCTCTAATAGCCAAAGCAATCTTGAGCAAGAAGAAGAAAACAGGAGGCATCACAATTCCTGATTTCAAAATATATTACATATCTACAGTAATAAATATGGTATGATACTGGCATAAAAACATACATGTCAACCAATGGAATAGAGTGTCAGGAAATGACACAAATTTACAGTAAACTAATTTTTGACAAGAAGTGCAAGAATATACAATGAGGAAAAGATAGTATTTTCAGTAAATGGTGTTGGAAAACTAGATACCCACATTCAGAAGAATGAAATTAGACCCTTATTTTATGCCATACACAAAATATCAATTTAAAATGGATTAAAGATCTACATGTAAGACCTGAAACTGTAAAACTCCTAAAAGAATACATGGAAAAATCTTATTGGGATTGGCCTTGGCAAAGATTTCTTGGATATGACACCAAAAGCACAGACAACAAAAGCAAAAATAGACAAATGGCACTGCATCAGATTAAAAACTTCTGCAGAGAAAAGAAAATAATCAGCAAAGTGAAAGGGAAACCTACTGAATGGGAGAAAGTATCTGCAAACCATATATCCAAATTAGGAATAATATCCAAAATATACAAAGAACTCCTACAACTCAATAGCAAAAAAAACAAGTAACTTGATTTAAAAATAGGCAAAAGACTTGAATATACGTGTCTTTTTAAATTTAGAGCACAGGATTAACATATTGAATATACATTTATTCAAAGAAAACATACAAATATCCAACAGGCATATGAAAAAATACTGAACATCACTAATCATTAGGGAAATGCAAATCAAAACCACAATGATATATCACCTGTTAAGATGAATGGCTATTACAAAAAAAATGAAAGAAAGAAAGAAAAGAAAACCAATCTTGACAGGATGTGAAGAAAAGGAAACTCTTGCACACTGTTGGTGGGAATGTAAATTGGTACAGGCACTATGGAAAACAGTATAGAAGTTCCTGAAAAGAATAAAAGCAGAACTACTATACGATCCAGCAATCTGATTCCAAAGGAAATGAAATCACTGTCTATAAGAGACATCTGCCCTCTCATGTTCATTGTACCATTACCTATAATACTCAAGATATGGAAACAACCTAAGTGTCTGTCAACAGATGAATGGATAAGAAAAATGTGTGTGTACACGCACACACACACACACACACATATACTGGAATAGAATAGCATTCAGCCTTATAAAGAAATCCTGTTATATGCAACAACATAGATGAACCTTAAGAACATTATGCTGAGTGATGTAAGTCAGAAACAGAAGAACAAATACTACATGATGTCACTTAAATTACAAATCTAAAATAGTCAAATTCATAGAAGCAGAGAGTAGAATGGTGGTTACCAGAGACTGAGAGAAGGAGGAAGGGGGAGGTATTGGTCAAAATGTACAAAGTTTCAGTTATACAAAATGAATAATTCCTAGAAATCTGCCGTACAGCATAGTGCATATAGTTTACAGTATTTTATTGTATACTGCTTTAAATTTTGTTTAAAAAGTAGTTCTTATGTTAAATATTCTTATCACAAAACAAGAAGGAAGGAAGAAACATTTAGAAGAAGTGATTATGTTTATGGCATTGTTTATGGTGATGGTTTCACAGTTATATATATGTCTTCAAACTCATCAAGGTGTAGACATTAAATATGTACACCTTTTTGTATTTCAGTCATACCTCAATTTTTAAAAATCAAGTGTATTTTATTTTCTTACAATCCATTATTTACTCAGTAGTATTCAAGAGTTTAGTTTTGGGTTTGTAATAATTATACTCAATTGCCTTCTTTTCTGTTGTCTAGACTCTCCCTCTCCCCAAAAAAGGTAAGCTTATGCTGTACTACTTCCTCAAAGTAACTCAGCCTTTTAATCAGCTACTACCAATTAGATGCAATCTATCTTTTTTTTCCCCCCTCCAGAAGCAACTTTCTCAAAGCCCTTTATCCTCTTACTCCAATCTCAACCAATTGGAAATTCCTTCACTGAATGTCTGGATTATATCCACCAACTATTTCCTAGATCTCATGTCTTACTCTTTCTTTTATTATTTTTGTGCTTTCATACTGGAACACACCCTCAAGTAACTCCTTCAGAAAGGTTGCCTGAGAACTTAAACTCTCTCAGTCATTGAATGTTTAGAAATATTTTTATTTTGCCCTCACTCTTAATTGGTAGTTTTGTTGAGTATGTAATTTAGGTCTAAAATCATTCCCCTTAAAAACTTAAAAGAAATGTCATTATCTTCCAGCATTCATTGTTATTAATTGGAAGTCTGAAAGCAATCTGTGTCTTTGTTCCTTTGTAGGTTTTAGTATGTTTTTCCTTCAGAAGTTTCTAGAGTCTTCTCTTTATCTTTGGTGATTTAGTAGTATTGCACAACTACATATAACACAAATCTAGCTACAGTAACAATATAATGCCTAATATTTTTAATGTAACAGGAAGTCTAGAGGCTGGAGAAAATGCTCCAGGATGTCATGAAGGACCTAGGATCCTTCTAGCTTCTTGTCCTACCACCTTTATCATATTGCTTATGCTCTTGTCATTATCACAGAATGGCTTCTCCACACTGAGGCATAACATCTAATCCCTGGTGGAACTGGGTCACATGGACACCCCTTCAAGGAAATCTGTAGGAGAAATTATTTTTAATTGTGCACACTTTTACTCTAAACAAAATCAGCATTCTTATAATGAGAAAGAGGGGAGAACAAGCATGTCTTAGTCAACTACTAGTGAATGCCCCATTGATAAAGATTATATAAGATCAATTCAAGGCTTATCAATCAAAAGACTGTGTTTTTCATCAGCACTGAAATTTTTTCACCTATTTTTAAAAGACAATGATTTTCTCTCCATTCTCTAATCTCACTACCTAAAACTCCTTTCAGTCAGATCTTACGCCTGCTAGGTTAAACAACTGTGTCTCTCATCTTTTCCCTCATCTTTTTGATTATTGAATTTTGCCCTGAATTCTGAGAATTCCTCTTATTTTTACTGTAATTGTATTACTTAACGTAACTTTAAATCATGCTTTAAATTTCCAGAAACCTCTCGTTTCTTTTTTTACTTTGTTTTTAATTGACACATAATAATTATACATATTTATGGGGTATAATGTGATGTTTCGATACATGTATATATTGTGTAATAAGTGATCAAATATTATAAATAATGAATATTTAACATGTCCATCATCTCAAACATTTATCATTTCTTCATGGTGAAAATATTCAAAAATCCCTTTTCTAGCTATTTGGAAAAATATAATACAATATTGTTAATCATAGTCATCTTACTATGTAATAGAACACCAAAACTAATTCCTCCTATCTAACTGCAACTTTGTACCCATTGACCAATCTGTCCCCAACCTCCCATTTCCTCATCTCCCCTACTCTCCCCACCCTCTGGTAACTGCTATTCTACTCTCTACTTCTTTTTTATTAATTTTATATTTTTAATCAACAAATAATTATGCATATTTATGGAATATATAGTGATGTTTTGATACATATAATATATAGTGATCAAATCAGAATAATTAGTATATCCATCATCTCAAACATCATTTCTTTGTGTTGGGAACATTCAATATCCTCCTTCCAGTTATTTGAAACTATTATTGTTAACTATAGTCATCCTACAGTGGTATAGAACACGAGAATTTATTCCTCCTATCTGGCTGTAATTTTGTATCCTTTAATGAATCTCTTCCTACCCTCCCTTCCTCCTACCCATCTCAACCTTTAGTATCCTCTTTTGTACTTTTTCCTTCTATGAGATTGATTTCTTTTTTTTTAGCTTCCACATGTAAGTGAGAACATGTGGTGTTTAACTTTCTGTTCCTGGCTTATTTCACTTAAATTAATGTCCTCCAGTTCCATCCATGTTGCCATGAATAGCAAGACGTCATTCTTTTTTATACCTGAATAGTATTCTATTGTGGATATATACCACATTTTCTTTATCCATTTAACTATTGTGGAACACCTAGGTTGATTCCATAT
This sequence comes from Cheirogaleus medius, assembly GCA_008086735.1. Classification (NCBI taxonomy): domain Eukaryota; kingdom Metazoa; phylum Chordata; class Mammalia; order Primates; family Cheirogaleidae; genus Cheirogaleus; species Cheirogaleus medius. Next base: position 5,067,397 of record VBSM01003176.1, on the reverse strand, counting down.
CTTGGCTATTGTGAACAGTGCTGCAATAAATATGGAGGTGCAGATGTTGTTTGCTATACTGATTTTCTTTCCTTTGGATAAATTCCCAACAGTGGGATTTCTGGATCATATGGTAGTTCTATTTGTAGTTTTTTGAGGAACATTCTCCATAGTGGCTGTAATAATTTACCTTCCCATCAACAGTATATAAAAGAATTCCATTTTCTCTTCATCCTCACCAGCATTCTTTGTTATTTTTTTATTATAGCTATTCTAACTGGGCCAAGATGATACCTCACTGTGGCTTTGATTTGCATTTCCCTGATGATTAGTGATGTTGAGCATTTCTTCATATATTTTGTTCATCATTTGTATGTCTTCTTTTGAGAAATGTCTATTCAAATCATTTGCCCATGTCTTAATCAAACTGTTTGCTTTTTTACTGTTGAGATGTTTGAGTTCCTTGTATATCTAGCTATTAATCCCTTGCCAGATGATCTAATCTCTACTTCTATGAGATCAACTGTTTCAGATTCCACATATTAGTGTGATCGTGCAGTATTTTTCTTTCTGTGCCTGATTTATTTAACATAATGTCTTCTAGTTTCATCCATGTTGCTGCAAATGACAGGGTTTCATTCTTTTTATGGCTAACTAGTATTCCATGGTGTTTATATATCACATTTTCTTCATCTATTCATCCATTGATGGACACTTGGTTGATTCCTCATCTTGGCTATTGTGAATAGTGCTGCAATAAACATGAACATGCCGATATCTCTTAGAGATAATGATTTCATTTTTTAAAAAATATATACCCAGTAATGGGGTTGCTGAATCAAATGGCAGTTCTATTTTTAATTTTTGAGGAACTTCTTTACTGTTTTCCATAGTGGCTGTGTTAATTCATTCTTACCTTATTGTTTCTTAATTGCTTTTTTTTTTCACAAGGCCCATCACTTCAGAATTAATTGCTTATTTGTATAACATCTTTTTCTTATTTTATGGATGCAATATCTTCTCTGCCTTCTCTGAGGATACAAATTTGAATTTTTAAAGCGTTCTTCTTTGACCTTTATGTCTTCAGGGGTCATTTATCCTTAGTGTTTATCTTGGTCTTTTTCTTTCAGGCTGGGGATTTTGTTCCTATTTTTAATAATCCTTGATTACTAATTCATGAAGGAAAACAAAAGGCTGTTTGGGGTAAGTAGGTATTATTCTGCATTAAAACATTTTCCTGAATGGAAAGACTGATTGGGAGCTCTGTTTTGTAACTGGTCCACCTTGATGGGCTGGCTCCTCTTTTAGCTATGTATGTGACATTAGCCTGGAAATTCAAAATGCCATAATAAAAAAGGATTTAATCTATGTGCAAACATTTATACTAGAAGCCCTAGTTTTCCTTGGAAATGTATTTAATTTCTCTAGAAAATAATTGCCCATATGCGGACTGCCAATGGCTCTGTGTGCAGTAGTGAAGAAGGGGTTGGAAGGGATCAACGATGCAGTTATATGGCAGACAGAATGTTCGTGATGCCTCTGGTTTTGCCCTATGCCTCACTCTCACTCTCCAAAGCCAGGAACTCTGCATCCAAGGCCCTCCAGGTTCCCAGCAGGCTGACCAGCTATCATATTCCCAGAGGCCCCCCGTGTGCATATTCAAGCACTCTCTACTCCATTTCATCCACAGTGTGCTGTCATTGATAACCCACAACCAAGAAACAGGATGAAATCTCTAGTCTGCTCTAGGCCATCCTCACTCCTCTCTCTTCATTACTGTGAGATTATTTATCTTCCATAGTGTCTCAGAAGAAAAGAAAGGCAAACACATTACAAACGAATATCAAATCAGAAAACTTACAATCTTTTTATCATACAAGAACCTCTAGGTCTATTTCAGAAGCTTAATATTTGTTGCCTAAAATGTTTTATCTTGGACAATGTTGTATTGTACAAATATTCATTTGGGGCACTAAAAATCTCCCAAACTGGCTCTCTTCAGGAAATTTTTGAATTGGAGCATAAACTCCATTGATCACAGGCTAATCTTATTTTTGTTTTATGCTGGTGTGCTTTCTCTCCTGTCAAGAAACCTGCTAATTTCATTATGTGACCCCTTTGGGAAAATTTATGAATCCTTCAAATTTATTAAACAGAGGCAGCTTCCAATTTCTTTTTCTTACTGGCAAAGATTTGTTTCATAGAAAATTTCCAGAAAGCTTAAGTTGGTGAAAGCTGATTGTTGACCTGGAAATGAGAGGTTTTTATCAATATGCTAAGTGGTCAAGATACTTAAAGAAAAACATCTATATGAGACCTCTCAGCAGGCGCTCTACACAGCTATGTGCATGTCCTTCACCATCATCCCAGGAATTTTTTTTCATAAGCACATAGCAACAAGCACAGAAAAGATAAAAGTGGATTTAGGACACCTTAGCCAACTCTAGCTTGCGTGCCAAGTAGGTAAGAAGACACAGTGGCAGATTCCTGGGAACACTTGCACCTGCGTCACCATGAAGACCCTCCTCCAACCGTGGAGTAATAGGATTCTAACGAGAAAGGTTGCTGTACAACAAACATAGCTGAGCACAGAGATGGAGCTGCTGGCACCAGATGAGTGGGCAAGAGAAGGTGCAGTCCAAGACAGAAGAAAAGGTGACATGCTGAACAAAGGTGTCATAGTGAAAAGAAAATGGGTTGCAGGCGGTGACTCTGCCTAGAGACCAGCCCAAATCACCTTCCACCTTTACTTAGCAGCCAGGCTCAAAGCAGGAGGGGCAATCTTGAGTGGGATGAGTGTGACATGAAATGAGTCATTTTACCCAGAATTATGTTTTCATCCATAAGGTGAATGGGGAGGAGGGTGGGGTAAGATGGAAATTAAATTAATTACTTTTCAAATGTGCATTGCTTTTTTAAACAATTGTAAATTTAAAAATTAATCCTTACTTTATGTGTGAGCTCATCTGGGATTTTGAAATAGCCTCCTGGTGCACATCTGCACATAGACCAATCCTAAACCATGGGCTAGAATTTGGAGTAAAATCATCTCCAGACAAGAGCCAAGACCAATGAGAGATGAAAGGCCCAAGAAGCAGTGAGAATAGATGAAATGAACCCTCACTGCTGATGTCAGAATTAGGAATGCGTTATAATGAGGCTGAGTTTGAAAGAAAACTGCAAAATGTTAAAATGCCCAAGGTGGGTCCTTCATGTACTCTTCTCTCTCCCTGCAAGCTGTCTCTGAGAAGTCTCCTCCACTCTAAGCATTCAAGTTCCCAACAAGCCAATGGCTTCCAAACTTGCGTCTATCCAATACTTCTCTCCTGATCCCCAGACTTCTCTACCCTTCAACAACCCCTTCTCCTGTATATCTTCTTTGGACCCAAATTTTTGCTAAACTAATGGCTATGTCTCTAGCTATCTTCTGCCTTACAAATAAAAGCTCTTTCATTCTAAGAACTATAATGGGCTGGCATTTGTAGCTGAGTTTAAAAATAACCCCCTACTAAACTGCCTGTGAGATATGGTTTCCTGAGAACCTTCAGGCCTTGGGAATGCAAATCAGAAAGTGATCCAATTGCCACCAACACTTAATCAGGGAAAACTGCCATTTGCATCTGCACTCCCGATCAGCAGTGGCTGCAAATAAATCATTGGCTCATTCAAACCAGAACCCAGGCATAGATTGAAAGCTCGAGTGGAGGTGGATTTGGAAAGAGGAATGAAAAGGACAGAGCTCTAGAAATTGGGAGAAATGAGTCCATGTCACTGTCAAGATGGAACGGTGGGCAACACATTCTCATGTGTCTAATGCTAAGCTGATTTAAATTTCATCAACAACTCCTCTAGTTCGAGCTAACTGTAAGAAGAGTGGGAAATGCAAGGAATTCCCTACCATGTTTTTGGAGCATTCCTGTGTCTGCTTCAGTATCTCCCATTTTCTGCTGAACTAAAAGCCCTTTCTCTTAGTCAAGAAATGTGGAAAGGGTACTCACTATTAAATTGGAACTTACCAATGAGGACATGTGTGTACAGAGGGAAGTAAAACTCAGTGGAAATCGATGGGGGGAGGGGGAAAAAGGCAGGGGCAAAAACCTACCTAATGGGTACAATGGACAGTATTTGGGTGATGGGCATGCCTATAGCCGGGATTCAGCATCACAAAAGTGCCCCGTGTAATCTCAAACATTTGTACCCCCTTAGTATTTTGAAATTTAAAAAAGAAAGAAATGTGGGAAAGGAAGAAAAGGAGAAGAAAGGGATATATTTTTATTTATTCTCTAATTTTTCTACTAATCAGCCTCCTAACTCTCCAACCTGAACTCCCTACCTGACCCCAACTCAAATACGGCAGGTGGCATTGGCTTCTTTAGGGATCATCCAGATATGCCACCCTCCTTTTCAGAAACTTAGGGGTTGACGTTTTTCAAAAAATAAAACAACCCTCTTGATCATTACAGACTTGGGGTCTTGGTTTGAGGACAAATGAAAGATAGCATTGAGAACAAAGAAAGACAAATAGTTAAAGATAAGTATTTAAACATATCGATTGACACCTACTCTGCACCTAGATTCTTTACATTTAACATTCATTACACCCATCCAAGTTCCAGGCACCTTATAATGGACACATTTGCAAGCTACAGCATGACACAAAGAGCATTTATGAAGTGAGAGAGCACCAATCCCTCCTGAGAATCACCAAATGTAGGGAAACACTCTCCCCCTTCAAAAAATACAACTACAGAGCACAAGAATAAGCATCAAACATACGGATAGATGATGGGGAACTAGCCTCCAGAAGGAGATGAAGAAAGTGATCCTAAGGCAGGCAGCAAAGGCAGGAAGCACAGGGCTCTTTGGTTTTTACTGCATTTATGCATGCAGAGAAAGGTGATTTGGCAGCTTTTATCATCTGCCTTACAAGGATCCGTGTGAGCTGACTGGTAAGAAACAGAGTTGCACACACCACCTTCATGGTAACATTTCTTACCCTCTCTCATAGGATAAGAATAGAATTCCTCCCTACCACAAACCTCAAAAGAGATCTGGCACCAAATTAGCCTACCTGCTCTCTCTGTCACCACCGAAATCCTCAGAGACCCTCACAGATTTAACTTCCTCCACAATCTCAGATGCCATTTTTTGAAGTAAGTTCATAGGATAGTGCACACAAGCACAAAACAAAAAGGCAAGTCTTCATTTCTTTCCTCTTTCCTTTCTTTCTCTCTTCCCTCTTTCCTTCTGTCCCTCTTTTCTTTTCACTTTGCTTTCTTCTACCTTCTTTTCTTCCCTTCCTCTTTCCTTCCTTCAACAAATTATTTATTGATAGCCTAACATTAGACAGACACAACTCTTTAATTTAGAAAATAAGACTTTACTACATGCAATATAAAAGTAAGAAGCACTTGCACCCAGGTAGATAGGGACCAATACTTTGAGAGAGACAGAATCCAGCTGCAGTTGGGTAATTCTGCCCAACCACCTGAGCAAAACATATTGTGGCCTGGGTCTTTTTCTTTGACAGATACTCTTATGTAAGATTTGGGGAATGAAGACAGCATGTACCCACAGGGGTAAGAATAATACATAAACAATGTCTTACTTTCAATATCTGCAATACACCTGGAGTAGAGTTTTGAAAGTTCATTCCTAAAAAAGAAAAGGGAGGTGGCAAAAAAAATGAAAGTTCATTCCTATTTAGGACCTAGAGATAGGTTAATTCTGCTTAACTCTCTTCACTCCTCCCTTCCTCTCCTATGTCAGTCTCTTACATGGCTCTTCTCTCTGGACCTGAAGCTTTGTTGAGGATTGAGCCCTATTCTCTGGCTTTATGTTTCCCTCAGGCTCTGTATTGACATGGAAAGCACAAAATACTCATTTGTTTAATTGCATTATCTTCATTACCTGCTGCACCTTATCTTGACTACTCCATTCCATTCAAATAGACACACCAACATCTCATCTCGTTCATTCGTAACACACAACCATTTTTGATGCTCCATAATCTCTCCTCCCAACAAAGCAAAAACAAAAAACAAAAAAAAAAAATTCCAAAACACTATATCTCCCTTTGTGGAAGAACTATGAATAGAATATGTTTGTCATTTTTGACTTCTTAAAATAGTCTTTATGACTATATATAAATATTTCACACATAATCAAAAACCATAGGTAATTTTGGTTTCAGATTAATGATTGCCACTCAAAACTTTTAGTCTTTGTGGGTAACCTGCCCTACGGTGTGCTCCTGAGTCCCAGGCATGAGAGGAAAAGTTTGGGTTTACATATCTGATCAATGTCCTCAAGAAACCCAGGGAAGTTTCCCAGTTGTAGCTTTCGAGTTCGGGCAAGCCATACATTTACACGTTGGGAAGCATTTTAACGTTTGATTCTTTGCTGCAGAGATGCAAGCTGTACCTCTCTCCCTTTGGTGGCCACATGTCCCAACATTTCCTGCCAGCACAGATTTAAAATATTGTCTACTTATTCTTCCCTCGTGAGAATGTTGGTGGTTATCAATCCAGATATTTCTATCTTTGTCCCAGTCTTCTCTCTTCACTTCTTCCTCTACCTCTTTCCCCAAATTTCTAGGTAATAGAAAAATATCCAGTGCTCCTGGGAAATAAGAAGACAAGTGGACTTCCCAAGGCCTCTCTGTCTCCTGGTACCGACTAGCTCAACCTGCAGCAACCTCACCCTTTCTAGAAAGATCTTCCCAATCCCGGGGGTGACACAATAGAGTTTTGAAATCTCCTCTCCCCCGAAATCATCTTGTTCCAGGTTTATTCAATAAACCAGATTCTGTGAGGTGCCATGAGGGATAACATCTTCTCTTTCCATCATTGCCTTTGATTTTACTGTTCAAGAGCTCCTGTCTCCAGCCATGAGCAAACTTCTAGGTAGAGCCCATGGCTTTCCAGAGATGTTATAAATTAAAACACCATTATTTTCAGACAAAGAAAAAAAAAAGTTCAGTCCTATTTTAATCAAAACCATTATCTCCCATCTCATTTAAAGGTTCTCTCCTCTCTCCAGCCAGGCTTGAGCCACAGAGCTCCATTCCAGTTGCAGCAATAAGCCATTCTTTTATCTTATCTCACCTCATATTAGCTTAGCTTATCTGATTTGCTTTTCTCGCCCTCCCCTCCTTACTTGCTCCACTGCTGCCAGTTCCTGGAAGGGGTTGTGGGGAGGAAGTAAACATCGCAGGGAATGACTTAGCTAGTAGTGATGTGATGTGTTGTGGCTACTCAATGCCCTGTGGAGGACATGTGCCCAAATACTGATTGTCACAGGCAGAATAATGCCCCCAAGATGTCTACCTCCTAAGGTTTAGAACTTGGGATGGAGAGGATTCCGGATTATCCACCTGGGCCCCATCTAATCCAAAGGGCCTTTATAAGAGGGAGGCAGGAAGGTGAGAGTCTGAGAAGTAACGTAGCACTGGGATTGGAGGTCGCAGTGATGCCATGGCTGGCTGGGAGCTGCCAGCCACGGAGTGAGGGCAGCTGGAAAAGCTGGAAGGGGCAAGGAAGGGGACTCTCTGGGGAGCTCCCAGAAGAAGCGCAGCCCTGCCGACACCCTCATCACAGCACGGCAGCACTCTTGTTGGACTTCTGTCCTCCCTCTAGAACTATAAGGTGATAAATTTGTGTTGTTTTACACTGTTAAATTTGTGGTGCTTTTGTACAGCAGCCATAGAAAACTGATACACTGACTCCCTCATGAGACACTTCATGGGTTTTCCAGAGCTCCATAGCAGGATCCTTGGCAATGCATCTTTCTTAAAAGCAGTGTTTCTCAACCAGGGATGATGTTTGCCCTCCAGGGGGAACTTGATAAGGTCTAGAGACATCCAAAACCATCATGACTGGAGAAATGGCACTAGCATCTAGCAGGGGTCCTCAAACTTTTTAAACAGAGGGCCAGTTCACTGTCCCTCAGAACATTGGAGGGCTGGACTATAGTTTAAAAAAAAACTATGAACAAATTCCTATGCACACTGCACATATCTTATTTTGAAGTAAAAAAAAGGGCAAAAACACCCGGTGGGCTGGATAAATGTCCTCGGCGGGCCGCATGTGGCCTGCGGGCCATAGTTTGAGGACCCCTGATCTAGTGGGTAAAGGCCAGAGATCCTGCTAAACAGCCAAGGCACAGGAAGTCCCCACAACAAAAAAACTATCTGGTCCAAAATGCCAATAGTGCCAATGTTGAAAACCCCTTTTCTAAAACAGGCAACTCTTGACTTCTTATAATTCTCTTTCCTGTCCAACAAGCAGCTGCCTTCAAGAGGATCTCTGCAAAATAACTTGAGGCTGGTTAACTTCAACAGCATGTACTTGGAGGAGAAAGCATTACCCTTCTTTGTTCCTCCAAACCCTAGAGTGTCGGGCAGCCCCCACACACTTATTCTTTTTGCTCGGCCACCAGAGGAAGAGCCAGGAAGTTCCTTGCCTTTAGATTCCACCAGGCAAGAGTCAGGCATCAATCTCTAGATTGAGCTTGCTCTCCAAAACAAGGGCTGTCGCTCTCAGCTAGGGGCAATTTTGTTCCTCAGGGGACATTTGGCAATGTTTGGAAACATTTTCGGTTGGCAGAACTTGGGCAGGGCAAGGGGGAAGGGAAGTTTGTGTTGGCATCTAGTAGGTAGAGGCCAGGGATGCTGCTAAACATCCTACAGGGCACAGAACAGCCCCCCACAACAAAGATTTATCCAGCCCAAAACGTCAGTGATGCTGAGGCTGAGAAACCTGGCCAAGGAGATCTTGTTAGGCTCTCCAAGAACTCTCCTCTGCTCTGCTCAGGCAGCAACATAGGGAAGCCTGTGAGCCAGGCGCTGATTCTACCAAGTGTGGTAACTCTGCCAGTGCTTCTCCGGATGCCCCCAACCTTACTTGTCTTTGTGGGGGAGGGGGAAAGAGAGCATTCTAGAGAAAGGGATAGGAAAAGCTGCTCCCTTCTTATGCACATTCCCTTTGAAGAATCCTCTCTCTTATGTAGGTTGGAGGCAGGAGATGAATTTAGGATCCCCTCTCTAGATTAAGTGGCCACTTATCGCTAATTGTATTCAACTTGGATGGTTTAGCAAAACCTTCAAGGATACCTGGTTATTTACCTTTCTTAAGACACCTAGGGCATTGGGAGGGCTTAGAGATTTCCCAGTTAACTAATTCTGCCAGGAAGTTTTGTAGGCCAACATTTTCATCAAATAATGATGACTTTTATTTCCTGAAAGTGTTTTTCACACATATTTGTAGAACTGAAGTATGTAGGATACATTCTAATTATGTATGTATCAGAGAAAGGCTGTATACAAACAAAACAGAGAACTAAGAGCAGAGAGGAGTTTGTGTGCTTTACCCATTGTTCCAACAAATATTCCACTCACATGTTACCTTCTCACCAAAAGCTTCTCTGACCACAGTGATCAAAATCACCACTACCCCATGCCCACTTGCTCTTCCCTCACTCTACTTTATCAGCTACTTTTTGAGGAACTGCTGAGCTGTTTTCCAAAGTGGCTGCACCACTTTAAGTTCCCACCAGCGATGCATGAGGGTTTCAGATTCTCCACATCCGTGTCAACACTTGTCACTGTCTTTTATATTTTTGCCACCCTAGTGAGTACGAAGGGGTATCTCATTGTGGTTTTGATTTGCATTTCCCCAATGACTAATGATGCTGAGCATTTTTTCATGTGCTTATTGCCCATTTGTATATCTTCTTTGGAAAAATATTCAAATTCTTTGCCCATTTTTAAATAAGGTTTTCTTTTATTGTTTGGTTGTAAGAGTTCTTTATATATTTTGGATACTAGACTCTCGTCAGTTATATGATTTGTAAGTACTTTCTCCCATTATCTGGGTTGTGTTTTCACTTTCGTGATAGGGTCCTTTGAAGCAGAAAAGCTTTTCATTTTGATGGAGTTCAATTTACCTATTTTTCCTTCATTGCTTGTGCTTTAGGTCTTTTATCTAAAAATATCATTGCCTGGCTGGGCGTGGTGGCTCACACCTAAAATCCTAGCACTCTAGGAGGCTGAGGTGGGAGGATCACTCAAGGTCAGGAGTTTGAAACCAGCCTGAGCAAGAGCGAGACCCCATCTCTACTAAAAATAGAAAGAAATTAATTAGCCAACTAAAAATACATAGAAAAAAAATTAGCCGGGCATGGTGGCACATGCATGTAGTCCCAGCTACTCAGGAGGCCGAGGCAGAAGGATTGCTTGAGCCCAGGAGTTTGAGGTTGCTGTGAGCTAGGCTGATGCCACGGCACTCTAGCCCAGGCAATAGAGTAAATAAAATAAAATAAAAAATAAAAATATCATTGCCTAATCCAAGGTCACAAAGATTAACTCCTATGTTCTCTTATATTTAAGGCCTTAATCTCTTTTGAGTTAATTTTTGTATATGATGTGACATAGAGGTCTAAACCCATTCTTTCACACGTAGATACTCAGTTTCAGCACCATTTTGAAAACTATTCCTTCTGCCATTGACACCCTTCTTGAAACTGAATACTTAATTTCTTTATGACACTTATCACTAACCAAAATTATATCATTTACTTGTTTATTATTTGCTCTTCCCAAATTTTCTCACTGCCCTTCCTCCCACCCAGCCACCCCACACACATACAAATTCAAGTGTACATTTTATGAAGGCATAAACTTGTCTCATTTACTATTTATCTCCAGGGACATAGTGGGCACATAATAAATATTTGCTGAATGAATGAATAAAGGAGACTCCAGTTTTGTTGAGGAACAATGGCCATTGTATGTGTCTATACCCAAGTGCAAGTAATTACTTTATTTAGGGTAAAAAGATTGTCGAACACTGGCTGAGTGAGATTTTATAACCATTTCCTGGATTGGATGAGAAAAGCCTAGGCAAGTAATTTCCAACTGGAAAAAGAAAAAAGAAAAGGAAAAAAAGGCCAGCAGAGAACTTTAATATTATAGAAATCCAAATGCAAGTGTAAAGAGACTATCTGAGAGTCCTTACTTGATACTCCAGTAATGACCCCAACAGGTGTGTGGCCTCAGGCAAATCCCTTCACTTCTTAAGGACTCATTTCACCCACCTCGACATGGAAAACTCCTGTGCTACCCAGGCTCTCAGGTCACTTGCAGTACCAGTATTCTGTTATTCTGATGTTTTGGATTCTTTAGAAACAGGCTCTGTTGTCAACTAAAGCTAGTCTACTTCAGGAATATAGTTTTTATGTGCAATTTCCCTTGCAAAAATAAATACTAACTAATGTGTTAATAAAAAAAGATGCTTGATTAAGAGACAATGAGTTATCTCGTGAAAACTGTCTAAAATAACTCTGACCGTGAGTATCAAGAATCAGAGATCTTACTAATAGGGTCGGTAAAGCTCTTAGCCAACTGCCGAAAGTAAAAGAAGGTTTTCAAATGTTTCCCCAGGAGGCTCCTATTTAGAAAGAAAGAGCATGACTGCTCACTAGTGGGCGAATTAAAGAATTGCTCTATTTTCTGAGAGGAACTTGTAAGCTCCATCTTGTGGTAAAAGCTGTTAACTAAGCTTTAGAGCGATCACGTAATCCATTGCCTGCGTAGGACGTGCGTTGAAGAGGTCATTCAAAACTCCAGAGTCTACAGATGACACAGACATAAAAAATATCTATGGGAGACCATGGCAGAAGTTAAAAAAAAAAGCCAATTTCCAGGAAAATACTCCCTTTCTTTATTTTTCTGAACTATGCCTGCAACCATACCACAAAATGTATATGTGTATGATATTGAAGATTGTATCTCAAATTCAGAATTGAAATTATTTCACAGTTTGTTCAGTTTTTCTTCAGTACCAACACGTCTTTGTTAAATCTTGTGTCAAGTTGCAGGATGAACACAGAAAATTCAGCCTTGACTAGGAGCCATTAACTACTGTGTTTCCCCCAAAATAAGACAGGATCTTATATTTATTTTTCCTCAAGAA
>VBSM01003176.1:5019690-5055346 GCA_008086735.1 Cheirogaleus medius | reverse complement strand
TGCTTAGAAATCCTGCTAGGGCTTATTTTATGGGTAGGTCTTATTTTCGAGGAATCACAGTAGGAGTGATATTTAGTTTTACTTAGTTTATTACTGGAAGACAGATGTTAAAAAAAGTAGGTATTTTCAAACTTGAGTGTTTGCACAATTGTTAAGATATTTGTAGGAGTTTGATGTTCCAGTGTCACTGTACTAAATTTCTAATCCTGTGTCACACCACGGATCATCTTTCACACTGTAAGTAGAAATTGACTAAGGTGCACTGAACAATGGGAGTTTATCGCCACAAAGTCTGAAATCGATAAGCCATTTTGGGAAGCCAGTTTTCAGTGTATCACAATTTTCATCTAGATTTCAGGCCATCAGTTATATTTCTAGAAACGAATTCTAACACAGAAAAGAGAACCAAATAACTGTGCCAGATAGGTTTCCCCATGACATTTTGTATCTATTTGTAAATTCCTTTGCAGAGAAACATTCAGTTTTGTCAGCCCAAAAGGCCAATCATATGATAACAGTCTTTGCTGCTTAGCCTAAGCAAAGCTTTTTTTCTCTCAGATGATGTGAATAGGTTCATTGCTTCCATCAGTTCGAAAATGTTCCTTTGCATTCTGCTGTGACTAAGCCACCCACCCTCTGTCTAGTGAGCAGACTGCCGTGTTGTGTGTCCAATTCATCACACAGCGCATCCAAAGCTCTGTGCCTGAAGCCCTACAAGGAGGTGCAGCTTACGATAGTGAGCCCTGTGTCCATAACGTCTTCAATTTTTAACCCTTAGCAGAAAGCAATGTCTGCTAAATAATGCAAATAAGTAGGTGTAAAGCCTGTGTCCTTACAGAACTTGCCACATGGAACTTAAGGTCTATTGCAAGTCCAATAGTAACACCATCCATCCCAGGAATATCATCCTATAGGCACACAAATCTACTGGATTGTATTGTTTGAAAGTTTCCTGTATTCACAAAACTAATTTTTAACTACTTCCTGGTGTCATGTCTGTCATGGGCACACTGTTCAAATATTTTCAGTCATATAAAAAATTCTCAACCCCATGATGATTAATAGAACTAATTATCACATCTAAGCATTACTAAATATGTATTAATATCTTCAACTGCAATAGCAAATGTCACCATTTTAAAATGTTTTCACCTGATTTTTCTTCTCATTTCTTAGCCATATTTCCATTGCATTGAGCAACAGTATTTCTGGTTACATTTACATTGGCACCTGCTTATATCTTTTTAGGACACACAATTTCTGCTACATTCAGTGGATTCTCTTTTACAGCATGCTATCTGTGAAGAATTTGATGTCCCAAGCACATTTTTCATTTAAATACGTGACTGTTTATTCTATAAACAACCAAGACAAACCTTGTTGACATTTCAATTCTCTTTTCAGCCCATTAGGTTTTTTTTGTTCGTTTGTTTGTTTTTAAGGCTGGTCAAGTGGAGCAGTGGGAGTGGAGAAGGAACAAAGGAATCTGTAACTGGTTGTGATCGGTTAGTTGTAAACACCACTGCACTCGGACCAACCAGCCCATTAGGTTTTGATCACTCATCTTTTCCATGTCCCTGATCTTTGTTTTTGCAGTGGTTGGTTTCATAATGGCATCCAGCCTGTTTTCTTTAATTACATCCTTCGCCAAATAAGAACATAGGAATGATCTTCAATTTACGAAGTGGAACATATGACCTTCTCAGTCTACCCTCTTTTTCCTACTTTTCATAGAGTTACGAGTGCAAGAAATATGCCACTTTTCTAACACTATGTGGTGGGTGTGACTTCCACCAGCCAAAAACTCAGTTCTGCAAAATACTATAACTTTTTTTTTTTTTTTTGAGACAGAGTCTTACTCTGTTGCCTGAGCTAGAGTGCTGTGGCGTTGGCCTAGCTCACAGCAACCTCAATCTCCTGGGCTCAAGCGATCCTCCTGCCTCAGCCTCCCGAGTAGCTGGGACTACAGGCACATGCCACCATGCCTGACTAACTTTTTTAAAATATATTTTTAGTTGTCCAGCTAATTTCTTTCTATTTTTAGTAGAGACGTGGTCTCGCTCTTGCTCAGCCTGTTCTCGAACTCCTAAACTCCAATGATCCGCCTGCTTCGGCCTCCCAGAGTGCTAGGATTACAGGCATGAGCCACCATGCCTGGCCAATTATTTTCTATAATTCAGCCTCTGGATCTGGTCTCCTTCCATGTGATGAAGGACATCTTAGTCTTCTTCGGGAAGTCATTCAGTCAATTCTACAGTATGGTGCGTGTCACTTTTCCTATTACCCCATAATTAACCGTAGCGCCCCTACTATAAACTGCAAGGGTGAGTGCCCCCAGAGGGCAGTCATGCTCAGTGCTCCTCTGCTCATACAAGAACCACAATGGGTAGCTTTGAAAATGCCAATGTTTAGCTTTAGCTTTCCTTTAAAACAATTATTCGAAATCATAAGACATGGATATGGGTGCTTTTTAAAAACCCTTCAGGTCATTCAGGTAATTCTAGTATGTGCACAGTGTTAAGAAGGACAGATCTAAAGAAAGCAGCCAATAACTGAGGCCAGATACCTACCTGCAAAGCTTAACAAGAGGTGGCAGTGCCCGCCCTGCTGCAACCGCCACGATTCCAGCAGCAAGCTTGCACCAAAGTCTGTATATATACAAAGATTAGCAAAAGGAGATAAGGGGCGGGTTGCGGCAGTGACGGTAGTGACGGGCGCCAGAGTGAAGAGTTGCTGCAGAGCCCTCTCAGGAACTCACACTTTGTCCTCACATGACAGCCAACATATGGAGGCCTGGCACCCAGAAGGCATGGACGGCCAGATGGTGTTGGCCAGGGAGCAGCAGCACCCACGAGAGAGTACGTTTGCAACAGCAGCCAGGGAAATACAGAGACTCTGCCACCTGTCCCCTCTCCCACACCAGCCAGGGCTTGAAGGGGGAGAGACAGTGTCTCAGGGCCCAGCCCAACCCCTCCAAGGTGACCAGATGAGGTCTCGGCTCAAACTGTGCTAGCAGAAAGGGAAAGGATAAGATTTAAACTAAATAAGAAACTAAACTGGACTGAGCATTAGCAACCAAAAAAAGACTAGAAAATTTGAAACCTGCTCAAGATATCACGATGGGATGGAGAAGGGAGATTCAACGGCACAGAGCTGATTGAGCGCTATGATTGAAGAAATACTGTGTTTATCCTCCTTGTTGAGTGGACACCTCTTCATAACTAATTATACTTTAGTGTTTTCTCAGTCATACCAGGCTTAAACACTGTTGTTACTAGATCTTCTCAGTATTTCTCCTTCCTGTCTTCCTTGAGGGGACAACTCTGTTCCTTGGGGGTCACGCAGACACTGGGCATGGGGGTGGGGTACAGAGTCTATCCTGTGGCCACTCTTCCGACCTTACATCAGCTTCAACTCACATGTCCACACTTTATCTGAACCCACACTTGCAAACTCTCCTTGACGTGGCTGCCAGACCCCTTAGCAGAATCCCCTGGCTCCCTTCGCAGATCCCCAAACCCTCTTTGTGGGCACAGGAGGGGTTGGCAGCTCTCCCAAGGGTGGATGGGCTGCAGGAGGCTCAGAGGCTCTCTGGCAGCCCTGTCTGCCTTTGACATCCACATGCAGCTGTGAGCATCGAGCCAAGAAGTGAGAGCTAGCTTTCCCCTGCCTCCTGCTCTCTCATCCTCTCCAACTGGGAAAAGCATTTTCTAGTCTACATGGTGGTGGTCGAGGAGAAGAGAAAGAAAAATGTTCCTCCTGATCATCCCTGCTCCCAAATATACTCTATTCTACACCTGCCCCAATGCTTTTGAACTTAACTACTAAGAATTTGAAAGTTTTGGTCTTTAGGGACCCCAGGAGAGCTTCCCTGAAGTAGAGATGCTGCCATTCTAGCTTCCCAAATGAGGGAATATCATAGAATTTAAAATGAATTGGCCACACATCACTACAAACATGGCGCTGTGAGTGGCTCGGAGTTGGCAGCCCGGACCATCAGCCTGCCTGGGGCCTCGGCACCTGTCCCACACCACTGGCTGCTCCCCTCCCACCAATCCCCTCTTAAAATCAGAGAAAACATGAATGAAAACCAATAGAAAATGGTACCAGAACAATGGAAATCAACAATTATGTGTCAGAAGTTGAGAGAGGTATTATTCCCTATAGACTTGCACATGGTGGGACAAAATAAACCAAAGGACCAGTCTGCTGCTTTAGAACATGTGAAAGCTGCTGACAAATCCTGCTCTCCTCAATCAGAGAACTAACAGAAGTTAATGAATCTCTTATAGGAAATGCAGAACTTGTCAATGAATCTTATTGTTTCCAGTTTCTGGCTGTTATGAACAAAGCTGCTGTGAGCGTTCTTGTACAGGTCTCTGGGCTGACATAAGTTTTAATTGCTATAAACAATGCTTTCGTAACTTTGCAGTCTACTGCTTTGCCTGGTGCTTTTTCTATACAAATATGATCTCATAACACAAGATATTTTTATAATAGTAATAATAAATCTCTGACTTCTTTATGTTAAATAAGGTAAATTTAGGATAGGGAAATCCATTTTTATAATCCCTACATTTATGGCACACCAGAAAGTGGCAACTGGCCCTCAGCCTGCGTGTCAAGAAGACACTGAAAATTGGTGAGTACTGTCAACAAACTGAAAAGCATATGCCTTGTTCAAGATGGGCAACCACTACTCAGCTTCAAGCAATTCATCATGCAAACCTGATATTGCAAAATCCTCTTATTTTTCAAAAGAAGACATTTTTTGTGTGTGCATGTATGGAATCTTCTAAATTTAAATGGTGGCAAATAAAACACACACACAAAAAGTTAAGCACTAATGAACTAATGCTATCCAGCATATTAGACAATGCAAGGTAAAACACAAGTGCAGGCCAAATTTGGCCCAGAGCTCTTTGATTTCTAGCTAAGACTTCGGTTCTCAATCCTGGCTATGCACAACATGACCTTTTAGGTTTTTAAAACAAGAGCATGACTGAGCCCTATCCCAGATTCTGAATTAGTAGAATTGGGATGAGTCCTGGGCATCTATATATATTTTTGAAGTGCCAGAGTTCATTCTGGTTCACAGCCAGAGTTAAAAAGTAGGAAATTAACTTTCAAGTTACAGTGTCTTGTCACATTTCCCAACTTCAACACCATGTTCAGAACACTCTGAATTCTCCCCAGGCTCACTTTGCCTGATTCTGAGCTCAGACAATCATATGGACCTCAGTAAGTTGTCATTGTGACACAGACACACACTCACATAACAAAAACGGGGAGTTATGGAGACTTCCCTGTCCCTGATTAACAATAGCATCCAATTTGGGCTTTTCTGTATACTATTTGAAGACATTATAGTAGCAGATCTTTCTGAAAGAAACTCAATTCTAAGTAAAAGATGTTTATATATGAGCTTGTGGGAATTTCTTATTCACAAACATAATAACCATCAAAGTAAAAACCTGTCCAAAAAAGGAAGGACAAGACAATAAGTGGGGAAGGCAGATAAAAGAAAGTGTATGTGTTTTCATAGATAATTTAGCAGGTAATAGAAATCTTGTGAGACAAGTAAAGAGGCTATGGGGACACTAAGATTCCTAACCTGGGATTCTTGCCCTGTCAGGTGAATATGGACTTAAAGCAAATAAGGTAGGAGAGTCCTGTGCCAGAAACCTGTCTCAAATTTCCAGCAAGCTCCTGAAAGCCCAAGACAAATGAATATTTATGAAAAATGGAGACAGAGCCAGTAACCAGATCCTCCCATGATTTGCATGTCAAGCCTCTAACTTGCAGTCATGTGACAAGCAAATGGAGAAAAATTGGAAATAACCACTAACTAGTGGGGGACGGAATTATAATAACATTGAGTGAGGGTCAGAAGACTGCAGAGCAGTTACCAGTTCTTGGAGTAGAAACCTGAAAGTCAAGGTCGAAGAGAATGGCAGTGGTGAACGTAGACGCCTCAGATAAAGACGCAACCAAGTTTAGGATCACCTTCGCCTTGGTGGTCTCTGGAATAGAATGCATCACCGGCATCTTTGGGAACGGCTTCATTACAGCCATCTATGGGGCTAAGTGGGTCAGGGCCAAAAGACTCCCGACTGGGGACTGCATTCTGTTGATGCTGAGCTTTTCCAGGCTTTTGCTACAGCTTTGGATGATGCTGGAGAATATTTACAGTCTACTATTTCCATTAATTTACAACCAAAACACAGTGTATATACTCTTCAGAGTCACCATCATGTTTCTGAACTATGCCAACCTCTGGTTTGCCACCTGGCTCAATGTCTTCTATTGTCTTAGAATTGCAAACTTTACCCACCCTTTGTTCTTCATGATGAAGAGGAAAATCCTAGCCCTGCTGCCTTGGCTTTTGAGGCTGTCAGTGTTGATTTCCTTATGTTTCACCATTCCCTTCTTTAAAAACATCTTCAACGTGTATGTGAATAGTTCCATTCCTATCCCCTCCTCCAACTCCACTGAGAAGAAGTTCTTCTCTGAGACCAATATGAGCAAGCTGACTTTCTTCTATAACCTGGGGATCTTCATTCCTCTGATCATGTTCATCCAGGCAGCCACCCTGCTGATCCTCTCTCTTAGGAGACACATCCTACACATGGAAGGCAATGCCACAGGCTCCAGGGACCCCAGCATGGAGGCTCACGTGGGCGCCATCAAGAGCACCAGCTATTTCCTCATTCTCTACATTATCAATGCAGTTGCTCTCTTTCTTTCCCTGTCCAGTATCTTTCACGTTTATAGTCCCTGGAATATTTTGTGCAAATTCATCATGGCTGCCTACCCTGCTGGCCACTCCTTGCAACTGATCTTGGGCAACCCTGGGATGAGAAGAGCCTGGAAGCAGTTTCAGCACCGAGTTGGTCTTTTCCTAAGAAGACAGACTTTGTAACTGGGACCCAGGGGACCTAGTCCCATGAGCTCTGCCTTTGCCTCATCTAGACCTCTCTTTTCACTCATCTTTTCTCCCCCAAATTTGTTTGGATACTTCTCCTCAGGTAACTGGACTCTTTCATAAGTGTGAAGCTAAATTTTTAACTTGATATTCTAAGCAGAAGTAACTAAGCAATACAACGATGGACTTATGAAAGCTCCTTCATCTATGCTCATTCATATCCTGCCCTGAGCTCTTTTCCAATTTCTCCTCCCCCTGAGCCTTAAGGAGAGGGTGACCAGACATCTCCGTTTGGCTGTCCTGGGATCATCTCTGTTTGTTGTCTGTTGTCAATTGAGCACCCTCTAATTTTCAAGGATATCTTTGTCTGGATAAGAAATTATATGGTCACCCCACTTAAGACACCCTAGTAACCCATAATTAGGGAAAGGAGGGCCAGTGAAGAAGAGCCCAGCATGCAGTCCAACAGGTAGAAGGGAAACCAGAGTAGCTACAGAGAAAGGGGATTTTGGAAAGAAAGGCTGCCCAAAGTTATCAAGTGCTGCAGAGGTTTCAAGGGAAGTAAAGGGTGAAGAAAAAGGCTTTGGATTTGACTAAAGGGAGACCATGTATACTATTAGTGGTGTGACAGGGTAACATCTTTATTCAAGGAGTTTCCAGAGAAGGTATTGCAAAAAGCAAGGGAGTATGTAAAAAGCGATAATTTAGGGAAGCTGTTTGGAGACAAAGACGAGACATAGGATGGCAGATGTATACCTGGCTGGTCAAGTGAATGCCTTATTTCTCCAAATGGTAGAAAATGAGCAGGAAGCAGAAAGAGAAAAGAAAGATGCCAGAGTAAGTAAATAAGGGTTTTTCTCTGCTCCTGACTCTGTGGCAATGCAAGTGACACCTGTCCCTCTGGCTTTACCAGTTCTGGGTAACCTGGAAGTAAATAATGGGGCAAGAGCAGGTCACCTGGGAGTGGCCACTGGAGAAGAAGGAAAACGTTATTCTTTGTTGTCACTCTTCAGGATGATTCTATCAGCATTGTCTCAAAGGGTTGTTCACAAAATAAGACACCCCACTCCTTGGATATCTAGGAACTCAAAAGTTAGGAATTTGTGTTTTTCTTTTATTAGGTATTTTATAAGTCACAATTACCAAGGAAAACATAAAAAGAATACTATTGATCAGACCAAGGTTAGATAGATCCCAAATCAAAGTGTATGGTCAGTAGCAAAGTGTAAATTCTGAGCTCCTGGGCTCTCAAGCATATATATCAGAGGAAATTCCTTATATCCACAATTGCAAAAAATCACACACACACTTACACACACACGCACACACACACTCACATAAATCCCTTTATAGTTCAGAGAGTTTGGTACTTATTTAACTGGGAAGTAAAAGATGTACAAAAGCACACACTTCCGATAGCTCTCTTAAATGATATTTATTTATGTTGTTATTTCAGACTGGTATAGTTGTTATAATAAGACAAATTAGATTTTGAAGTTTTATTCCAATTCCTGAGGAATAGAGAAATGTATATTTTCATCCAAATAATATATGCTGATAAAAAGGCTTACGTACCCACTAAAGGTACTGTAAAGCATCACAAAAACAAACAAACAAAAAACCCAGAAAATTGATTTAAAGTTGCCATTACATTATCATGAACCATGGCAAGATAACAAAATGTATAATCCCTCTCTATGTCTATTAGGAAGAAATAGCATCTCATTTTTTGCAAGGGCCTAAGGCAGCAATTAGAGAGCTACTATGAGCTTCAAGAATGAGAACATCCTTATCAAAACTGTATGTTGCTCTGCCACCAGCTAGACCAAATTCTCTCCAATTCTTTTTTTCTTTATGGAAAACTTAACTGAGCATCCAGAAAGAACCAGAATACCTGGTCTTCAAATTGGTTGGCTTTAGACAGAAATCAGAAGTCCTAAATGAAGACAAAAATTGGACTCTGCTGGGCTAAAGTTCATATCGAAATGCAAAGCCAGGCTTGGTGTTGTCTCAGTGTCTTTACTGGTATCCACCTTGCAAATTCTACTTGATCTCTCTCTCCCCACCACCCAGAGGAAGCTAAAGTTTTAGTTTGAAGGATTCCTTTACCTACAAAGTCACTCCGGGTATCATCTACCGTATGGAGCAGCTCAGGAGATTCTGGTTGCCAGGGGCTTCCAATCTGGCAAGCCCAGGGCAGAAGCAGGGTGTCTGCCTTCTCTCCCCATACCTGCTCAAGTCTTTGCAAATGACGGCTAAACTGGTAGCCAGGGCCAATCTAAAGGCTGTGACTTGAGGGTCACCAGATTGTTCCACATCCAACATCATCTTCTTCCAACTATCTCAGCATCTGCTAAAATTCCATTGCAGTTCCCATTTTTCTTTGAGTTTACTCTACAGGAAATATCTTCTCTTGTCCTCTCAACTATACTTTACTTTGTGCTCTAAGGCAGAGAAGTATCTATTTAATAAGAGAAAGAAACGACAAGTTCGATCAACCTAAACAAGTCTTGTGTTGGGGGAGAGAAACCAAGGACAGATATCAAGTGCAATCATGGAAGGAGAGGAAGAGACACTGAGAGGGAACCCACCCTCATCCTTCTTGTGTTTCCTCCTCCCCTCTAGAGACAAGTGAAGCCTTTAGAGGAGAGGTAAGAGGACATTAGTTTTTTATATTGGAGAAGCTGCAATGTGATTCAAAAAATCAGTGGGTTGGATTTGGCGCCAAGCTGTAGTTTGCAGATCCTATACTCGGTGTGTTCTCCAGCCCCAGGAGGCAGAGGATGCCCCAAATCCCAGTTACACTTCCCTGTAACCCAGGGATATTTATCGTGATAACTTTGCCATATTTTGAACATTGCAACGTCCACAATATTTTGTCACTTTCAATTTCTCCACCTTGTCGCCACCCCTTTGCGATCCTTAAAACACAATCCTTTAGTTCTTTGTAAAAAAGTAAACAAATAAAAAACTATTGTCCTAGTCTCCTGTCTTCCACCTACTGAGGACAGACCCAGAGCCCAAAACTTGTTTCTATCTAAACCATTGAAAGAGATCACCTGAAGCTACTCGCCCAATAACATAGAGTAAAAAGTGGTAAACAGGCTCCTATAGAGTCCTCAGGAATGTCTGAAGACTGTAGCTTTGAAGTAGTCCTGCCCCTCTAAACCACCTCTGCCAAGGCTGAACACCAGGCTGTGGTGGGTGGTGCTCTTCATGGATCTGACCCAGCATGGCAATATTTGTATATTTGCGTGCTTTTTAGATGATTTTGTAACAGGCTGGTTTATTGTATGACGATGGGAAAGGCCTAGAGTCAGCATAGCACGTGGAAAGAACCTACACTTTGGTGTCAAAGATCTAAAGTTGAGTCCACACTCCAGGTGATCTTAGCAAAGTCACTAAACCTCTCTGAGCCTCAATTTCCCCATCTGGAAAGCAGAGATAATCATAACACCCGCTTCACAGGGTTGCTGTGAAGCTCAAGGGAAATAATATATGTATATAATAAAATATAAACTACCGTACAAAGATTAGCGCATTTATTCTTTCAACAAATATGTATTCATTAATTCAAAGACCAACTCAACAAAATATTTCACGTTCTAAGAGTGAATAGTCTGGGAAGCAGCAGCTGATTGAGTTACAATGTGGGAAATACTTCCATGAAGCCTACGTACTGTGAGGTCAGCACTGTACCTTAAACCTCAAATGTTCACAGTTAAAACTTCTACCCTCTGAAAAATTTTTAAAATCTTGATCTGCCTCTCGTTAGCCCCTTCCCCATGAGGAGGGGAGAACTCAGGGCAGAATCCTTTTCTCTCAGCCTTACTAGGCCAGTTAGGAAAGATTGGGGCTGAGAGAAAAAGAAATTTTCCACTAAGCATCCTGAGAGATCTCCAACCAAGCCTGAGAACGCAAAACAGAAAGGGTCCCATTACATCCATCCTCCCTAGGGAAAGCTGCTATTTGCATCTCCTGCCTAGAGCCCTTGGAGACTGCAAATAAATCCAGGGTTTATTCAAACCAGTTGCTGGACAATACATTATGGCTGGTGTCCTGAACGCAGCTGGGATTGTGAGTGATGGAAATGCTTGGCAGGGAGGGTGTGGCAGTGTGACTCTTGGAACAGACCAAGACCCCACAGCCCATTCTTCTCTCATCTCACTGCTCAGTGGAAAAGCACCAAACACCCCACTCCATTCATAAATGCAGTGAGAAAAATTTCCTTGCCTTTGGATTCAAAGGCCCAGAAAATGCTTCAGAAAACTCAGACTAATCACTTGGAGGTCATATCTATACAGGGCCCTGCAGCCACCTGCCAACCTTTCCTCAAAGCCATGGCCTGGCTCCTCAAGGAGCAATGGAATATCTGCCACACGGATACTATGGGGGTGTGGACGAGGGGACCTGAGTTTTATAGCCATTTCTGAGGCTGGAGACAAGACGGGCCGGGGCTTACCTCCTCACCCCCAGCCCCTGCCCTGGCAGTGGACCTGTCAGGATCCCCCTCTCCTCTTGAGCAATTCCCAGCAAGTAATGGCACTGGAGGGTGGAACTGAGGGAGCATTTTCTCTACACTCATGGAATGTGTGAAGATAGCAACAGGGAACAGGCAAAGTCAAAAGTAGGCACAGGCCATAGGTGATTCGGGTACCAGAAAGGAAAGGCCCTGTGACTGCGGGTCTCTGACTGGGCTGTGTTCGAGAAGACAGAGCAACACTCCGGCGAGTCACGGCCCAAACCCCAAAGTCCAAGCTGCAAATCTGAGAGGATGCACAGCCTGGGTCTGCTCTTCAAGCTGCCCGATACAGCCTTCAGAGAAAAGAGTTTGAACTCACGTTGGAAGATGATCTAACTCATTTTTCTATTCCTGCAGTCCTTAGCCCAGGAATACATTCATAGTATAGCACAATAATTGCCAGGTGGAATCAATCAATTAAGATTAGCAAGATGAGCAAGTAGGTTGAAATTATTCACTCTGGAGTATACGTTAGCTATATGTTTATGTTTTATATCTATATTTTTGACAAAATGTTCTTACTTCATGTGAGATTTATTAACATAATAAAATTTAAATACCTCCAAATACTGCAAGAGATTGCTTTAACCTCTTTGTTAACTAATCGGATTTTTAAATGACTAGAATACCTTTGACTTTGCATTTTATCTTTCATGAGTTCTTTCATTAATTAATTCCTGTGTCTGTATTCTAATTTACAAATTTTTATCACTGATCGTATTAATTGTACCCAATAGCAGACATTTTTTGTTCTGTTTTCTTTTGTTATTGTTTTTGAAGGCTAAGTAACTAAATCTGTCTGGCAAGTCCTGATCTGAAGACGTTATTTTTAAAAGGTCAAACCTGGGCCTGAGTCTTCGTTGTCTCTGATCCCCTGGGGATGTGCACTGCTGACCACTCACTCTGATCTGAAGATCTTCCCCCTTGGCTGCCACCTCTGTTTGGCTGCCTGGTTTCCCTCTATTTCCTTATCCATCAAGCACCCTTCAAATATATAACTCACTCACAATTTGTACCCTTTATCTGTTGCCGCCACTAAGGCAACCAACCACCCAGATTTCAAAACTAAAAGTTCTACACCCCAGAAAACCTTTCTGTCCCGGAAAAACTGGGACAGTTGGTCGCCCTAGCGCCACCACAGTGACTGAGGCTGTATTCAGATTTCACGGTTTACTTTTCTTTCACCCACAGCTGTGATATTCACTCCAGTTCCATTCCTTTCTGAACAAGAGACACGCACATACACAGACACTTAAACCGTATACACACACACTCTCACAAACACACATTCACACACTCTCCTACACACACACTCATACTCATACATACCCTCTCACCCTCACACATCACACGCACTCACACACACTCGTAGTTCACATCACACACTCACACACATTCACACTTTCTCACACACTCGCACCTTACAAACACACACTCCTGTAGGCTCTTACACACGTGCACACACCCATGCACACTCACACACACACACACTCACTCCACCTGCTTAAAATCCTCCCAAGGCTTCCCATTACCCATAAACCTTCCAACTGGCATGCAAAGCCCTTCGCACTGTATCTCAAGACTGCCCTTTCTGACAGCTCTTGATGCTTTATTACATTCACTCTACTAAATATAATCATTGAAAGGGCCTTCTGGTTCGGTTCTTTTTTAATTTTAATTTTTGAAAAATTTCACACACAAAAAAATTAGAGAAAATAGTGCACTGATCACCTATGTATCCATTACTCAACCATCAACATGTCGCCAGTACAGACTATTGAGGAGGGTTATTACATGATGCAAATATTTCTAGTAGCTCAAAAGATTTGTGGGTTATTTTGATTTCAGCTAAAGTGTTAATTCCTATTAAAATTAATTAGGACTTTCAATCCATCTTTGAAACACACTATCAGAGATATAACAAAATATGCATCATTCTTCTGGTAAAGATCTATATATTTCCTGGAATTCAACTTTTTTGCTTTGATTTTTTTAGATGACATGTAATAATTGTACATATTTATGAGTGATATTTCCACAAGTGTATACAATGTGTAATGATCAAATCAGAGTAATTTATTATTTCTTTGTGTTGGGAACATTCAAAATCCTCTCTTCTAGAGTTTGAAAATATGCAATAATTATTGTTAATTCTATTCACCCTACAGTGCTATAGAGCACTAGAAATTATTCCTCCTATCTGGCTATACTTTTGTATCCATTAACCAAACTCTCCCTAATCCTCCCTCCCTCCCTTCCCAGACTTTAGTAACCACAAATGCACTCTATACTTCTATGAGCTCAACTCTTTTTTTATCTCCTACATATGAATGAGAACATGCAATATTTATCCTTCCTTGCTTGACTTATTCCATTTAGAATAATATACTCCAGGTGACCGAAATATATATTTCGGTCAATAACAGGATTTCATTCTTTTTTATGGCTGTGTAGCACTCAATTGTGTGTGTGTATCACATTTTCTTTATCTATTCATCTGCTGATAGACATTTGGGTTGATTCCATGTCTTGGCTTCTTTGAACAGTGCTACAATAAACATGGAGGTACAGATATCCATTTGATATACTGATTTCATTTCCTTTGGATAAATACCCAGTAGTGGGATTGCTGGATTTTAGTTTTTTGAGGAACTTCTATATTGTTTTTCATAGTGACTATACTAATTTACATTTTCACCAACAGTGTATCAGAGTTCCATTTTCTCCACATTCTGGCCAGCATGTGTTATTTTTTGTGTTTTTCATGACAGCTATTCTAGCTAGGGTGAGACGATATCTCATTGTGGTTTTGATTTGCATTTTCCTGATGATTGGTGATGTTGAGCATTTTTTTAAAACTTATTGATTATTGGTCATTTAGGTCTTCTTTCTTTTTTTCATAGTCTAGTTAAAGGCTTGTTGATTTTGTTTATATTTTTAAAGAAGCAACTTTCTGTTTTGTTGATCTTTTGTTTTTTGACTCTCTATTTTGTTTAGTTCTGCTCTAATCCATTTATTTCTATATATTTCAAAAAAATTCATTTCTATATAATCTATTTCTTTTCTTCTACTAATTTTGAGTTTGGTATGTTCTTGCTTTTCTATCGCTTGAGTTGCATCACTTGGTTGTTTATTTGAAATCTTTCTACTTTTTTAATATAGGCATTTAGTGGAATAAAATTCCCTCTTAGTACTGTTTTTGCTATATTCCATAGGTTTTGGCATATTGTGTTTCTATTTTCATTTGTTTCAAGAATTTTTTTTCACTTCCTTCTTAATTTCTTCACAGATTCATATTGTTCAGAAGCACATTGTTTAATTTTCATATATTTGTGCAGTTTCCCAAGTCCTCTTGTTAGTGTTTTCTAGTTTTATTTTATTGTGATCTTAGAAGACAATTGATGTGATTTCAACTTTTTAAAAATTTGTTAAGACTTGTTAGGAATGTTCCATATGCTGATGAGAAGAATATGTATTCTGTAACTGTTGGGTGAAATATTCTGTAAATATATGTTAAGTTCATTTGGTCTATAGTGCAGTTTAAGACTGATGTTTCTTTGTTGAATTTCTATCTAGACAATTTGTCTAATGCTAAAAGTGGGGTACTATAGTTTTTAACTATTATTGTATCAGGGCCTATTTCTCTCTTTATCTCTAAAAATATTTGCTTTATATATTTGGGTGCTCCAGTCTTGGGTGCATATATTTTTACAAATGTTATATCCTCTTACTGAATTGATCACTTTATCATTATATAATGACCTTCTTTGTCTCTTACGTTTTCTGACTTAAAGTCTATTTTTTCTGATGTAAGTGTAGCTACTTCTGCATACCTTTGGTTTCCATTTTTGTAGAATATGTTTTCTCATCTTTTCACTTTCAATGTATGTATGTCTTTAAGGTGAAGTGAGTTTCTTGTAGACAGCACACAGTAAAGTCTTGTATTTTAATCCACCCAGCAAGTCTGTATATTTTAATCGAGGGATTTAAACTGTTTATATTCAAGGTTGTTATTGAAAGATGAGGACTTACCCCTATCATTTTGTTAACTGTTTTCTGATTGTTTCTGTTTGCTTTGTATATCCTTTGTTCATTTCTTCTCCCCTAATTTTTTATCTTTTCAGTTTATTGTGTTTCAGTAGTGATAGCATTTGATTCCTTTCTCATTCTTATTTGTGTCTGTTCTCCCCATGCATTTTATATTTTGTATGTTTTCATGATGATAGATATTATTCTTTCACTTCCAGATGTAGAACTCCCTTAAGCATTTCTTGTACAGCCAGTTTATTAGTGATGAATTTCCCCAGTTTTCAGTTACCTAGGAAAGACTTTGTTTCTCCTTCATTTCTGAAGGATAGCTTTGCTGAACATAGTATTCTTGGATGGCAGGCTTTTTCTTTCAGCACTTTGAATACATCAACTCATTCTCTCCTGGCCTGTAAGATTTCTGCTAAGAAATCTGCTGTTAGTCTGATGGAGATTGTCTTATATGTGATTTGACACTTTTGGTGTTTTTAGAATTTTCTCTTTGTCTATGACTTTTGGCAGTGTAACTATAATGTGCCTTGGAGATGACCTTTGTGAGTTGAATCTACTTGGGGATCTTTAAGCTTTCTGTATCCGGATGTCTATATCTCTCATAAGAGATATAGATTAGGAAGTTTTCAACTATTATTTCATTAAATAGCTTTTCTATGCTTTTTCCCTCCTCTTCTCCTTATGAAACTCCCAAAATGTAAATATATGTTGGTTTAATGATGTCTCATATGTCATGTAGGCTTTCTTCACGCTTTTTATTGATTGATTGATTTTTTTGTTGTTGTTTGGTCTGACTCGGTTATTTCAAAAGACCTATCTTCAAGTTCAGAAATCCTTTCTTCTGCTTGATCTACCCTTTTAGGGTCTCAATTGTATTTTTTATTTTATTCATTGAATCCTTCAGTTCTGATATTTCTGTTTGGTTCTTTTTTTATGGTATCTATCTCTTTCTTAATTTCTCATTCAAATTATGAATTGTTCATCTGATGTCTTTTAATTGTCTATCCGTGTTCTCTTTTATCTAGTTGAGTTTCTTAAGATCATTATTTTGAATTCCTTTTCAGGCATTTCACACATTTCCTTTCCTTTGGAGTCTGCTACTGAAAAATTATTCTGTTTCTTTGGTGGTATCATGTTTCCTTGCATTTTTATGTTTCTTGTGTCCCTATGTTGATATCTGCACATCTGGTGTAACATTTGTTTCTTCCAATTTTATGGAGGGTCTTTCATAGGGAAAGAGTTTTTCCTGTAGAGCTATCTTTAGTGTCAGTTAGTGCTTTGGCTTTGGTTCTGGGTGAGTGCAGTAATGTAGTTCCCATATGACTTTTATAGCTATAATCAATGTCAGTGGTATCTGTGAGGTCCTCAGTGGCTTAGACTGCAGTTATTTGTAGAGGCTGTGAGGTGGTTTTGCTGGGGACCAGGCAGGCTGGTTCTTGGGCTCCCTGAGGGCATACAAGGCCCTACCTCTGGAGGGGATAGGTTTACTGGCAGTGGCAGCAGTGGGCCCCAAGTTGTCTAATTTGGAAGCCCCTGGATGACACACATAGGCCTGTGAGAGCCCTGCCTCTGGAGGCAGTGGGACCACCAGCAGCAGTGGCAGCAGCCCCAGGCAGGCAGCCCTCAGGTTCTGGGGAGTATACATTTCATCTCCATATGTCCTGGGGTCAGTCTTCCTGCTCTGCTGGACCACCTGTTCCCTGGGGTGTAGTGCATTGCATGACTGCATGTGTAGATGCAGGAGTTATGGGGCCCCAGAGCAGGACGTAGTCTGATGGTGGCTCTGCTCCCAAAATGGCATCATGCTGTAGCCGTTTGGGTCCCCACACAGCACAAATACCCTCTCTGGGACATAATAGTTGCATCAACTCCATGTGGTTCCCTATATGACACTCAGGGCCTGGAGGACCAAGAGGACCTCCTGTAGTCAGGACTGCAGGCATCTGTGGAGAATGTGAACTACTGGGGATCTCTCACTTACCTTTTCCCCACAATGGGGAGTCATTTTTGGCTCTGAGCCAATCCCAGATGGCTACTTCCTTTCCTTCTCTATGTTGTCATCTCAAGTTCCCATGCCTCAGAGGGTCGTTGTCACTTCCTTGCTGAATTCCAGTATTCTTGCTTAGACGCACTACTCAATGTGTGGTTACCTATTTGTTGTTTTGGTCCTTCTTTGTGGAGGAGGCAGGTGCCAGGTACCTCTAGTCAGCCATCTTGATGATGTCTCTCTGCATTAGCTTTATAATCAAGGAGAAAGTAACTAATGCTATTTTTAAAATAGATACATAAATAATTCCCTGGAATGTACACTCCACGGAAGTCTGGCTAGGAAGAGAGCAGCAGCTGCTGGGTGTCCTCTGATTCCTGTGTTTATCTCTTCTAATTCAGCTTTGATGATGCCCTAGTTGTGGAGCATTTTGATGCAAGAAATAGAAATCAACCGAAAGAAGCAAAAGCAAAGGGAAAATTATTAAAATGATTCAGGGGAGCCTGTGGAAACTCTTTCAGGTATTTGCAGGAAATATAACTGGGCTTCATGAAAATAGGGAAATCATCAAGGTGTCCCCTTCTCTCTTCTCCTTCCTCTCCCTATCAACTCTCTCACTAAACAGCTCTCACCTCTGCATCTCCTTGCACATTTGTCCTGGGCTCCTCTGTTCAAACCACTTTCCACTGGAAGGATGTCCATTAGTCTCATGATCCCTTATAATTCCAGTTTTCCTTTAGTTTGAGATTGTCATGGCTTCAACTCTAAACAAACTTGAAGCTCCAGTATACAATACTATGGTTTCTGTCTTTAAATTCTCAGAGGATGATGTAGCATAGCTTGAGTGAGGGATTGTCCCTTATTCTAAGGAATTATAGCCAGAGTTCCAGATGATATAATTTGTTGTATCTATTCCTTCAGGAGAAGCTACAAGGGCATTTCCCAAAAAAGAGTGAGGAGTGGGGGCACATGGGCTGGAACTCCAAGTACATCTTTCCTGCTGCAAATTGTGTGAGAAATAAAGCTCAGGTGTGTTCTTCTTACACAATGTAACATAAATGTAGGTTGTTAATGATTATGCTAATAATAAGATTGTAATATCCCTCTGATATAGTTTGGATATTAGCACCTCCCCAAATCTCATGTTGAAATGTGATTCCAGTGTTGGAGGTGGGGCCTGGTGGAAGGTGCTTGGGTCATGGGGGCAGATCCCTCATGAATGGTTTGGTGCCATTCTGCTGAAAAGAGCCTGGCACCTCCTCCTGTTTTTCATGTCCTCCCTCTCACCATGTGTTGCTTCTCCCCTTCCTCTGCCACCACGAGTGGAGTCTTCCTGAGGCCCTCGCCAGCAGCAGATGCTGGGCCATGCTTCTTGTACAGCCTGCAGAACAGTGGGCCAAATAAACTTCTTTTCTTTAAAAATTACCCAGCCTCAGGTATTCCTTTGTAGCAAAGCAAACAGCCCAAGACACCCTCCAAAATGCTGTTCTCTGAATGTAGCCAAAAAGAATAAAGATCTTCTCCCAATTAGGAGTGTGAGTGGGGGTGTGCACTAACAAGCATTTAGAAAGGGGGAGGGGGTGAAGTTGTAGCAAGTTTGTGTCATTTCCCCTAAATGCCATGGCCATTCACATTCTATGATTTGATCCCCTTCAAATCAGTACACATGTTGTATACAAATTCAGCATAGACTTTTCTGATTTCTGTTTTGTGAATACTCCCACCATGACAGAATTCAAACTTCCGATGTTGTGTCACTGAACGTGGAGTTGGGCGGAATGCACACCATTCACTCTCCCCAGCTAGTAGGGGTCGACTCCAGCTCACCACTCTCTCCTCCTTTCAGACCTCATAGTCAAAAGCTTGAACATACCAACTCTTGAGCCACGTAATGTAGCTCATAATGTAACACTCCCAATTCGATTTTGCCCACCTCAAGAATCTTTAAGTAGATCCTAATCTTTAAGTATTTAGCTTAAGTGCCTCTAAAAAAGTTCTGCTTGTTTTTTCTGACTTATCTGTTTCTTTTGCCATTTTTAGTATGTACTTTGCAGCATAGCCCCTGAAACTGTTTTGTTTTCTTTCCTTATAAAGCAGTTGCACAATCTTACATTACTCTTCCATAAGTCTTTTTTCAGTTTAAGGAGTTCTACATCAGACATAAACTACCTGTTTCTGTTCTAATATTCACAAAATATCAGAAGAAAAGTCTTAAGATCTTTTTATCTGATTTTTTCAAAAACCAAGTTTTCAGTACTTTCCAAAACTCTTTTCCAGCTTCCCTAAAAAAAGTGTATGGCTATGTCTCTTAATTCTTAGTCTTTCTCACCCAGGGTATATTGGCAAACTGGTTGTCTGGAAAAAAAGAGGGGAAAGCTCAATGCATAGAATTTTCTGATTTCTGTTTTGTAAATACTCCCACCATGACAGAATTCAAACTTCCGATGTTAGGTCACTGAACGTGGAGTTGGACGGAATGCACACCATTCACTCTCCCCAGCTAGTAGGGGTCGACTCCAGCTCACCACTCTCTCTTCCTTTCATCATAGTCAAAAGCTTGAACATACCAACTCTTGAGCCACATGATGTAGATTTCAATACATTATTAGCTCTGTGACTTTGGCAACTTGCTTAACTCCTGTAAGCCTCTATTTCCTCATCTTTAAAACAGGGGTAATGATAAGCTATGTCTCGTGGGATAACTGTTGTAATGTATGGAAAGCATTTTAAGTGTGTCCTATTTATTATTAATACTCAGTACTGAAGCTCAATGGTGGTGTTCAGATTTTCTGCCACTAGATGGCGGCCTCCTCATTTCCGTAGCACAAACCTTTTCTGCAGCGGTCTTTACAACTCAATATTCAACAAACCATTCATTCATTACATGAATTAACTGACATTTTTCCTTCTGTCATCATGTCCTAGTTTAAGCTACATATTTTTCTTTGAAATTCCACTGGGAACCCAGCCACCAGCACTTGCGTATAGCCACCTCTAAAGTTCTATGTAGAAGTCGTTCTCAATCAAGAGTTGCTAATCTTAGTGAATTTTATAAGCATTAAAACCAAAGCCACAGTTGTCCTTGTTACAAAAGGGGTCAACTCTCTGGCCTTTCTCTGCTCTTGTGTCTCCTCTCACTCAAAAGAAGACAAGATGGCTTCAAATCTGACCTCCATTAGCACGTAATTTGTTTTCCTGCCCAGTCACTGAAAGGAGATCTTAAATCAATTCAACAATGGTTCAGTTCTATAAATATTTACTGAGCATGTGAGATACTGTGCCAAGTAGAAAGGATATAAAGGTAAATAAGGTTTTCATGGAAGCAAGGAATTTGCCTATCAACAAATCTCTTAGGTCTTTCTAGAACTAACCATTTTTTGATGAATTCCACCATTTACTCTAAAACTTAGAATAGGCTCCCTGAAAAGCTAATATCCCTACCAAATATTAAGACATACTATGTTATAGTTATACTAATACAGTGGGAAAATGAGCATAAAACAGACTCATTTTTTCATGGGAATTTAAATATGATAAAAAGAAATCATATAAAAGTGGGTAAAAAATAGAATATTTATTAGATGGTAATGGGCATGAGGCTTAATATTTGGAGAAAATTAAAGTTAAATCCCTTCCTCTTGCTTTATATATCAGGTAAATCCAAATGGATAAATGTGGAAAGTTAAATGATAAAACTAATAGAAGAAAACATAGAATGGCTAATTAAACAAGAACCCAAAAGCTCAAACCACAAGGCAAAAATTAATTGAATTTCTGTTCAGTGAAAAGTATAGCCAGAGAGATGACACTGACAACATCTAAACTCTACAAGAGACCACTAGGTAGACTATGCAAGGAAGAATGGCATGCACATACACACATATATACACACACAAATACAAATAGGCATAGGAAACTAAAAAGGCCAGAAAACAGAAGAGGTGCTCATGCTTGCTTGTAAACAGAAATATGCAAATTAAAACGACAACAAGATACCATTTATATTCATCAGAATAGCCATAAATTACCAAGTGTTGACAAGGATATGAAGAAAGGAAAACCCCAGTGCTACTGGCCTGGAGTGTCAAATTGTACCATCATTCTGGCAAGCAATTCATCAATATCTGATGGAATGAAATGTTCAGATGCCCTTCTACTCAGAGAGCCCAGGTTCATGAGGAGCTATAAATAAAGATGTTTCTTGCATTGTTATTTATGGAGGTAGCAAGTTGAAGTCACTGGAAATGAAGAGAATGTACCAATCAAGTGTGATGTTTGGCCAGGATAGAATATTACACAGCAGTCAGACACAGTGAACTACATGTGCCAAAACCAACATGGAGAAAGTGTCTGTCGAGTGAAAAATACAAGCAGACCTGTAGCCTAGTGCCATTTATGATCATGTAAAACAACTCACACAAAACAACATTATCCATATTAGGACATGATATCCCTGTCCAAGGACATCATGTAACCTGAACAGCACATGTAACTGGGAGAGGCCTGTCACATAGCAGGTAAGAGCTTGTCTTCTGGAGCCAGACCACTTGGGTTCAAATCCTGGTTCTCCCCCTGACTTGCTCTGTCACCTTGGGCAAGTCTCATAACCTCTCTGTAAATCAGTTTCTTTGTCTGAATAATAGCAAATATTAATAACAACAGTAAGTACTCCATGGGGTTGTGAAGATTAATTAATACGAAGTGTTAAAATAATGCTTGGCAGTAAGTGCTCACTTACTGCCAGTAAGTGTTGTGTCTATTATTGTTATCGATAATAATATGAATAGGGGGTCAGGGTGAAAAGAAAAATAAGGTTAAAGAAAACAAAGGTGGAGACTGGTATGTGTAACAGTGAGCTATGAATTGAGGCAATGATTAACTCAACTCTCTCTGTGCCTGAGGTTAAAAAACACACATGCATTTTCCTCCCTGCAGAAGGTTACAATGTGGTAGAAGAGTCTGATAATTTCAATGTAATATGGTAAGGTCTATGATAAGAGAATGCACAGATGGCACAAGAACATAAAAGGAACACTTAGCCTAACCTGGAGGCTCACAGAGGAGTTCTGAAGAATCTTGGGGAGCAGCATAGTTTAGGGCTTAAGATTTGAGACCTGGGTTAGGATCACAGCTGTACGTCTATGATTTTTGGCAAGTTACAATCCCAGAGTATCAGCACCTAGAAAACACTCAAGCCCTAACCTCAAAGATGCCGGGGGAATTTCACATAACCTTAACTGTGATTGAACCTTCTCTCAAGGTAATTCCTGTCTCTTTAAGAACAATCCCCCCTGCATATTGTTAATCACATATGTGTTAACCAAAGGTCCACAAATGCACCTCTGTGGGGAGTGGGCTCTGTGGCTAGCGAGTGCACCGCAGCAGACTTCTAGGAGTTGAAAGAAGAGACGGGCAGCAGCGGGAAGATGAGAGATGTCTTTATTGTCAGGGGGATGCAGCGACGAGAGCTTGACCGAGAACATGGCAAGCACTTATTATTATGGCTCAGAACAATAGTGGCAACATGCCATGGGAAAGCATGATCACATGGGTTCATGTAGGAGATAACGCCTTGGTTACATAACCGTGCTAACACTTGCCTCCCCAGAAGGCCGGCAGAAGGCACACCGGCAATTATTTTAGTTTGGCCTAAGAAACCTATTGCCTGTACAAATGAATCTCCCTTGCAACCTCCTTACGAGTTCCCTCAGAACAGGTTGGAGAGGAGGCTGTCTCATTCTTCTGCAATCCTCAGCAAAGTGAGGATGCAGAGGGTGGTGATCAAATTAAATTGTGAAAGCAGAAGGGGGTGATGACTGTGATGACCTTTGAAATCAGAATGAATTTTACCAGCCAGAGGCAAAAGGTCCTTTGAGCAATTGGCTCGTGAGTTCCTGACAGTTAGCCCACACGCTGTCACTGGCATGTGCACTGTAGCCAGCAGTCCCCAACCTTTTTGGCACCAGGGACCGGTTTCATGGAAGACAATTTTTCCACGGGGGGATGTGGGGGGAAGAGGCAGAACTCAGGCAGTGATGAAAGCTCTGGGGAGTGGCTGTAAATACAGACGACGCTTCGCTTGCTCGCCTGCCGCTCACCTCCCGCTCACCTCCTGCTGTGCTGTGCCGCCCCGTTCCTTACAGGCCATGGACCAGTACCAGTCCAGCCTGGGGGCTGGGGACCACAGCTGTAGACTACCAGCTGCTGTGTTAAAAAGAAATTCACCAACCACGCAGACTGTCAGTAGTTAAAATAGATCGTTATTTTGTCCTAAGAAGGTGGTTCTTGGTCCAAGTCACCACTTGGTGACTTAGTCACTGAAGAGTTTACAAATCCCAGTTGCAAAACACTCACTAGTTTGTTCATTTTTCTCACATGAAAATAAAAATATGTGAGTGGCCTACAATTTGTTTAGGGAATGACCTTAGAAGCAAAGAAGGAAAGGAACATAACAAATTTCTGCAGGCATAATTTCCTCAGAAAGAACTGAATGACATGTTCTCTAGCAGTTTTGGAATCAAGATCAGGTAAGGGAAAGTAGACAAAGTTCATTCTTTGAAGCTGAGGACAATTTCAAACAGAGGACATAGCCACCACCAATGTTTAGTGTTAAGTCTACAGAGATCTGTGGTGGATTGCATAGGTTCAATTCCTAACTCCACCATTTATAGGTTTTAGATCTTGGACAAGTTTCCTCATCAATAAAATGGTGATGATGGTGGTGATCGTACCTACCTGAATAGCCACTTTGGAGAACAGTTTGTTGGTTTCTCAAAAATTAAACATAAACTTACCATTAGACCTAGTAATTTTTCTCTTATGTATTTACCCAAAAGAAATGGAAATGTATGTCCATGCCAAGACTTGTATGCAAATGTTCACAGCAGCACGGTTCATAATGGCAAACAACTGGGAATAACCCAAATGTCCATCAACTGGTGAATGCATAAACAAAATGTGGTACATCCATACAATGGAATACTATTCAGTAATTAAAAGTATAAAAAACTAGGCCAGGTGTGGTGGCTCACACCTGTAATCCTAGCACTCTGGGACGCTGAGGTGGGTGGATCCTTTGAGCTCAGGAGTTTGACACCAGCCTGAGCAAGAGGGAGACCCCATCTCTACTATAAATAGAAAGAAATTAGCTGGACAACTAAAAATATATAGAGAGAAAAAGTTAGCTGGGCATGGTGGTGCATGCCTGTAGTCCCAGCTACTCGGGAGGCTGAGGCAGAAGGATTGCTTGAGCCCAGGAGTTTGAGGTTACTGTGAGCTAGGTTGATGCCACGGCACTCTAGCCTGGGCAACAAAGTGAGACTATGTCTCCAAAAAAAAAAAAAAAAGGTATACAAAATTACTGATACAGGCTACAACATGCATGAGCCTCAAAAACATTATGCTAAATGAAAGAAGCCAGATGCAAAAGACTATCTATATATTGTATGATTCCACTTGTATGAAATTTCCAGAAAAAACTAAATCTATAAAGACAAAAAGAAGATCAGTGGTTTCCTAGGATTGGAGGTAGGAGAAGGATAGGGGACTTTTTGAAATGATGAAACTGTTCCAAGACTGGACTGTGGTGATCACTGCACAATGATGTAAATACACTAAAAATCATTGAACAGTACACTTACAATGGGTGGATTTTATGGCACATATATAAAGTTGCTAAAAAGGATAGTACCTACGTTATAGGGTTGTTATGAGTATTAAATTAATATTTATAAAGCACTTAGAACAGTGTCTGACATGTAGTTAGCAGTATGTGTGTTTGCTGAATAATAAAAATAAATATTTGTGGCTGTGTGATTCATCACAAAAGTAAATTACTCACAGTTCCTGTATATTTTTCTATGTCATAGGGAGCAATTCTGAGTACCCAAGCAATGGAATTACTTCTATAAAATATGCTTTTAAAATCACACTAAGCTTAAGGTCATTCCAGCAGAGATTGTGAAACTTATCACATGACCCCGCCTCTAGCCTCACCTCTTGCCACGGCCCTCCTTCAAACCTCCAGCTGAAGAGAAATTCTCTCAGTTCCTCAAAACCTGAGACAAGGGGCTTTTGTGGATGTTGCTAGTTCTGTGTGGAATATCCACCAGCTTTCCCTCTGCTACAGACTGAGTGGCTGTGTCCCACAAAACTCATAGGATGAAATCCTAACCCCCAAGGTGATGGTGGTAGGAGGTGGGGCCTTTGGAAAGTGATTAGGTCATGAGGGTGGAAGCCTCATAAATGGGATAATTTGCCTTCTAAAAGAGACTCTGGAGCACACTCTGTCCCTTCCACCATGTGAGGACACAGGAAGAAGATGACCATTTATAAATCAGGAGGTGAGCTCTCACCAGACACCAAATCTCCAGGCCCCTTGATCTTGGACTTCCCAGCCTCCAGAACTGTGAGAAATAAATTCCTGTTGTTTATAAGCCACCCAGTCTATGGTGTTCTATAACTGCAGCCCTGACTAAGACACTCTGAATTGTCCCCTTCCTGCCTACCCATCAAGTCTTCATTTAGGGTCACTTCCCCTGAGAAGCTGTCCCCGATTCATTGTCCCAATCATCCCCCCAACACACACACACACACACACACACACACATTCTCTCTCTCTCTCTTTATATTGAATTTGCCAACAAATTCTTTTCCTTCTGACTCTCATATCAAAGGATTAACTGAATGCTTGTATCCCCAAGCACTCAAAACAGTACATAGGACAGAAGAGACAATCAACAAACACCAGTGCAGTGCTTCTCACCCAGGTGTGATTTTGATGCCAGGAGGAGACATTTGTCAATTTTGTCACCTCAAAAGTTTCCTTGTGCCAATTTTCAGTCAATCCTCAATCTCACTGCCAGCCTCAGGAGAAACCACTGATCTCTCTTCTTTCTTTTATGGAAATTTCCTATAAATAAAATCACATCATATGTAGTCCTTTGTTTCTGCCTTCTTTCATTTAGCATAATATTTGATTGTCATGACTGGGGTGCAGGGGGTTGCTATTGGCATCCAGTGGGGAGAGGCCAGAGATGCTGTAAAAACATCCTGCAATAAACACAACAGCCCCACCCAACCAAGAATCAGCCAGTCTAATGTGTCAATAGTGCTAAGGTCGAGAAATATTGCACTAGTGGAATGAATGAAAGTGCCAACTAATGAACAAATGAATCCTTTTTTTGAGCTGAATTTAAGGATTTCTCTCACTGCCCTTTCAAATTCTAAAAAAAAAAAAGTCTGTGAAAAAAGTTCCCATATCCCTTCCCTTCCCACATTTGAACCTTGTTTCTCTAACAACATTAGTTTCAAAGAACTGCTCAGGATGGGACAAGTATCAGGATTATTACATCAAGGACACTGGGATGTTCGGCACAGGTCCCCTTCAGACGTAAACCCGAGCCAGTGGGGCGCTGCCAGAGGACAGCCCTCAGCTGAAGAGTCACCTTGACCAAGGTCAGGCCCCTTCCCAGGGCAGCAAATATCCTGTGACTGGCTCAAGACAGCTGCAAAGGCCCAGACAGCTCACCCGAACTCAGAACAACTCTGAAGGGCCATCTAGCTTCAGGATTCTTTGTGGGGTCACCTGAGGCCTTCCTTAAGACAGCACCATGGCATCAAAGCCCAGTTTCCCCCTTGGCCTGACCCTCTCTC
This sequence comes from Cheirogaleus medius, assembly GCA_008086735.1. Taxonomy (NCBI): domain Eukaryota; kingdom Metazoa; phylum Chordata; class Mammalia; order Primates; family Cheirogaleidae; genus Cheirogaleus; species Cheirogaleus medius. The sequence continues at coordinate 5,028,220 of VBSM01003176.1, read as the reverse complement.
CTTCCCTCTTCTTCCCTTCCTTTCCTGTCTCTTCCTTCTCACAGGTGGTGATCATAAAATCAAACCCTAATGAAGCTCCTCCACTCTAATCTGCAAGCGTCTGCCTCCCAATGGTGACAGTACGAAACAATGACTCTGGAAGAGATTGCCAAAGTCACAAAGAAACTTTTGGGAGTGGTGTAAATGTTCTCTGTCTTGATTGTAGTGACAATTTCACAGGTGTATATACATGTCAAAACTTATCAAGGTATACATTTTAAATATGTGCAGCTTATTTGTCAGTTATACCTCACTAAAGCTGGGAAGGAAGGAAGGAAGGAAGGAAGGAAGGAAGGAAGGAAGGAAGGAAGGAAGGAAGGAAGGGCAGGCAAAACATTATCAAAGTTTATTAAACTTTAAAACATTATCAAACATTATTAAAGAGAGTCTGAGGAATTAAGAAAAGTTGTAGGCCGGGTGCAGTGGCTCACGCCTGTAATCCTAGCACTCTGGGAGGCCGAGGCGGGCGGATCGCTCAAGGTCAAGAGTTCAAAACCAGCCTGATCAAGAGCGAGACCCTGTCTCTACTAAAAATAGAAATAAATTAATTGGCCAACTAAAAATATATAGAAAAAATTAGCCGGGCATGGTGGTGCATGCCTGTAGTCCCAGCTACTCGGGAGGCTGAGGCAGAAGGATTGCTTGAGCCCAGGAGTTTGAGGTTGCTGTGAGCTAGGCTGACGCCATGGCACTCACTCTAGCCTGGGCAACAGAGTGAGACTCTGTCTCAAAAAAAAAAAAAAGAAAAAAGAAAAGTTGTACATGATATCTAGTATAGCTATTTTCATTTTCTTTTGTTTTTGTGCATGTGCATACATATTTTATAAGGGTATAATTAAAACATATATTAGCTGTTCTCAGCTTCGATATTGTCGCATTGCTATGTCCTGACAAAATGTGAAATGTTCCACCTAAATTTGTTATTAATCATATTTAAAGTACTCCCGTTTGCCAACATTTATCTCTTTTTATATAGCATAACATATACAAGATTAGAATTATAATAATGTCAACTTCACTCTCGTACATGTTGGTATGTTTTCTTAAGTGAGAAAGCTAGCACACAGAATTTCACATAACCTTTGGGAAATCCTTAGGAAAATGTCAGACACTGAGAACCAGTGATGTAAATACTCAGTTGTGTCTTGGCAAATATTATATCTTGTCACACGTGTTGCTAAATGGCCTTCATAATTGGCATTTTCCTTAAAGCAAAGTAAAATATACAAATGATAATAAATTACATACATAATAACACTTTTCTTCTAACCCCCTCCCTTTTCTGCTAGTTCAAGTACCTAAGGGCAACTTTCTTCCTTCCTTTATTACCTTGTCTTCCTTCCTCCTTGCCTCTATCCTTCCCTATCCCTATTCCTGCTTTATTTCTTCCTTTACATCTGTCTTTCTTCCTGAATAGATAATTTACTCACACGGTCAAAAATAAAAATGTATTAAATGTTATATACAACAAAACTCTCCCTCCAACCCTGTCGCTCGGTCACCTATCTTTCCTCCTCAGAAACAACAATTTTGTCAGTTCTTTGTCTCTCCATTCAGCAATATCAAGAAGTACACATGTGCACTTGTACTCACACACTTACAGAGTATTTCAACTCTTTCAAATAATAATAATATGTACTGTTTTATATTTTGGTTTTTTCCCACTTGTTAATATATAGGATATCACCCAATATTAATCTATTAAAAAAAGTTTCCAAATTCTTCATAAAGTTGCAAAACATTCTAAATATTGATGTATTGAATTAGTCCCATAATGGTGAACATTTAAGTAGTCTCCAATCTGTTGTTATTAGTATTTTTTTAAAATGCCGTAATACATAATCTCATAGGAAAACAAGCCCACGTCCGCACAAATCTGCAGATCAGAGTGCCTGGCTGCATACAACCTACAATTGCTCAAGCAGTGACCCTGCCCAGAATCAGTGCCTGACCTAAGGCTCTTTCCAGGCCTGGGCAGGGAGACGAGCCCAACACTGTACATATCTGTGGAACTTAGCCTCTGGCCATGCTCATCCCAAGTGGCCAAACAGCGACCCCGTAGATGCACTGACCTGGTCTCAAAACCAAGCCTGAAGCCCTTCCCAGTGAAAGATTCCAAACAGCAGTACCACCCATCCAGGAAATACAGCCTGCAACCCTGCTCAGTCAGATGTGATTGCAGAGCCCAGCCAGCAACTCTTCCTGAACACAGAGCACGACCAGCAGCCCCATAATAAAAACTATCAACAAGTAGAGAAGGAATATACCACAACACAATAAAGGCCATATAGGAGAAGCCCACAGCTAGCATCATACTCAATGGTAAAAAGCTGAAATATTTTTCTCTAAGATCAGGAAGAAGACAAGGATGCCTACTCTCACCACTTCTTTTCAACAGAGTACTGGAAGTCCCTGTCAGAGCAATTAGCCAAGAGAAATAAAGGGCATCCTAACAGCAAAGGAAGAGGTAAAATTTTCTCTGTTTGTTGATGGTATAATCTTAAATATAGAAAACCCTAAAGACTCCACCAAAAAACCTTTAGAACTGATAAAGTTGCAGTATACAAAATTAATATACAAAAATTGGTAGCATCCCTGTGTACTAACAACAAACTATCTGAAAAAGAAATTAAAAGGACAGTCCCATTTACAATAGCAACAATGACATCAACAACAAATACTTAGGAGCAAGTGGTTAAAATTGGCCAGATGATGTGAAAGATCTATATACTGAAAACTATAAAATACTAATGAAAAAAACTGAAGAAGATACAAATAAATGGAAAGTTATCCTATGCTCACAGACTGAAAAATTAATATTGTGAAAATGCCCATACTACCCAAAGCTATCTACAGATTCAATGCAATCCCTATCAAAATTCCAGTGACTCTTTTCAAAGAAATAGAGAAATAATCTTTAAATTTGTATGAACAATCTTGAGCAAAAAAGTAAAGGTGTAGGCATCACACCATCTGACATCAAAATATACTACAAACCTATAGTAATCAAAAGAAAATGATATTGGCTTTAAAACAGACATAGTGACCAATGCAATAGGATAGAGGGCCCAGAAATAAGCACATGTAATGTATTTAGAGACAAGAGACAATGCCTTTTTTTTTAGAGAGACAAGGTCTTACTATGTTGTGCAGTCTGGCCTTAAAGTCCTGGGCTCAAGTGATCCTTCCACTTTAGCCTCCTGAGTAGCTGTGACTACAGGCACATGCCACCATGCCTGGCTGAAAACTGCTTTTTGATAAAGGTACCAAAAACACACCATAGAGAAAGGACAGTTTCTTCAATAGATGATGTTGGGAAACAGGATATTCACAAGTGGAAGAATGAAATTGGATTTTTATCTCATACCATATAAAAAATCAACACAAAATGGATTAAAGACTTAAGTACAAGACCTGAAACTAAAAAACTATTAGAAGAAAACAGAGGAAAATTTCCATGATGTTGGTTGGGTTAATGATTTTTTTGGATATGGCCCCCAAAGCATGAGAAACACAAGCAAAAATAGATAAATGGGATTGCATCAAACTAAAAAGCTTTTGCACAGCAAAGGAAACAATTAACAGAGTGAAGAGACAACCCACAAAATGGGAGAAAATATCTGCAGACCACACATCTCATAAGGGGTTAATATCCAAAACATATAAGGAACTCAAACAACTCAATAGCAGAAAAACAAATAGCCTGATTTTAAAATAGGCAATCTGAACAGATATTTCTCAAAAGAAGACATACAAATGGCCAATAGATGTAAAAAAAAAAAAAAAAAAAAACACGGTCAACATCACTAATCATTAGGGAGATGCAAATTAAAAACACAATGGGATAGCACCTCACACCTGTTAGAATGGGTATTATTAAAAAGATAAGTATTGGTGAGGATGTGGAGAAAAGGGAACCCTTTCACACTGTTGGTGGGAATGTAAATTAGTACAGCCATCATGGAAAACAGTATGGAGATGTTCCAATAACAGTGTGGCTAGTAACCCTGCCCTAAGGGAAATGAAGAGGAGCTAGAAGTGAGTACTTACAGTGTATTTGTCATGGGATATTTATTTTACCGGGTGGATGACCTAATGCCTAGTTGTTCAACCTGCAACCTAGGGGTCCCTCACACAGAAGGTCTCCCTGTTTATACCAGCAGATGCCCTTGTAACCCTTATCTACCCATGTCCAATTTATCCCTGTCTGCCCATCGCTCTGGTGCTGGGGGGCCCAGCCTTGTGTTCTCCTCACATCTCATGGGTTGGGGGCAAAGGGGTGTGCCCAGCCTGGGGCATCTGCTACTTCTTCAGATGGAAGGTGCAAATTCAATACACCATCATAACAAGAAACAATTTCAAAGATTTTCACTGATAGATCCTGGGCAAGGAGGGTGTCATGAGTCAAGAGGGCAATCCTTTGTCCTTAGGTTATGCAAGGCAGGAATAAAGAGACAGGCAGAAAGAGAGAAAAGCCCAGGCAACTAGCAGTATAAAGTGTGGGTCACTTTAAGTTCGCTGGCAAATGCCTGAATGTCCTGTTTAAAGAAAGGGGCAGTAAAGTGGAGAGCCCAGCCTGCTAGGCGGGAGAGATGGCTCTAAGTTCTTATCTTTGGCCACTGGCTCAAGCCATTTGGATGTGGTGAATAACTGGAAACTGTGTCAAAGGTGACTGAGCAGCTATACTTTTTGGTATGAGAAAGTTAAAATTGTATTCAAAATTAATGCCAAGGCAACATAAAATTATAAGAATTCCCTACAGGAGAGGATGCACTACAGGAGGGGCAGTGGGAGATACTGTAAAAAGGGTACAAAGTTTCAGTTAGACAGAAGAATAAGTTTTTTGAGATCTATTGTGCAGCACGGTGACTACAGTTAATAGTAATGTATCATATATTTCAAAATTGCTAAAAGTAAATTTCAAATCTCACCACAAAAAATGATAAGTGAGGTGATGGATATGTTAATTAGCTTGATTTAATCATTCCACATTGTACATATATATCGAAACATCACATCATACCCATAAATATACACAATTATAATTTATCAATTAAAAATAACAATAATATAATAAATAACCTCATAGGACATCACATATGGCAACCACATTTACAGTATAAATTTTTCAAAATGCTGTGTCAAATGGTTTGTGCATTTGTAGAGCAAAAAGATACAAGAGTAAACTTTCCTCCCCAGAAGTTGAACCAATTTACACTCCCACTGGTTACATAAGAGGTTGACTTTCTGTGAATCCCTGCCAACACTGAGTCATCAAACTTGTTGACCTTTGCCAACTCGATGGACAAAAGCATATTATAGGATAGCTTTAACTGGCAATTATCATAAGTATATACAAGTAGCTTTTTTAATGTTTGAGAGCCATCTCTATGTCCATTTCTGTGAATGTTCTGTTTATTTTTCCTGTTTTTCCACTGTGCATGTATTCTTTTAATGTATTGATTTTTAGCATTTTCTACATTAGGATAATAAAAATGAGCTTTTTTACTGTAAAAGGAGGATAGATATTTTTTCCTAGTTATGCTTTCCACTTATTGGATTTTGCTAAGCAGATTTTTTTTTTATGTAATTGAATGTATCAGCCTTCCAAGGTTTCTCCATTTAGTATTAGAGTTAGCAAAACTATCTCTGCAACCAGATTTTTCAAAAATTTTTCTTAAGTTCGTCAGGTACTTGATTATTTTTTTTTCTAACATTAAAATATGTAATCCATTTAGAGATGTGCCATGTGCAAGGTCTGAGGTATGGGTTCAACTCCATTTTATTTCAACTTCCCAGTTGTCTCAATATCATTTATTGAATAATCCATCTTTTACTGATTTGAAAAGGCAACTTATCTAAAGCATTTCCAGTATCAATTATTTAGTTACAAATTACATAATTAAATCTCTATTGAGGTTTCAAATATAGTTAATATCATTGGCTCATCTATGGAAGATGGAAATTTGGTTTACATCCTCCATCCCTTCTCTCCTTCCTCCAATGTTTGATAATTATATCATATGTAGTTCGTCTTTGGGTACTTTTCGTACTTTAAATGATTTATTTACATGACTATTTCTTGTTTCAATGGCTCTAATAACTATCTAGTGTTAAATTAAATAAGCAGGAAGCCATTGGCCTGAGGCTGTCTCCATATTTTGAGTTCCTATGAAAGAAACTGCAACCTAACTTAGTACACAGACTGAAACTCAGTAGTCTAATTTTTCATAACAGATAGCTAGGTATCAGCCAAGCTTCAGCCAACCATACAGGCAGCAAACTGATCAGACCACATTCAAATAAAGCAAAACATCTAGCTGTAATCTATCAAGCTATCTCTGCACTTTACTTCCCTGGTCTGTCTACGAATACTTACTGTTATAGTTGCAGAGCTCTCGCTGAGCTTTCTGAACCTCTTCTGGTTCTGAGTGATGCCTGATTCATGAATTGCTTTCTGCTCAAAACACTCTGTTGGCCGGGCGTGGTGGCTCATGCCTGTAATCCTAACACTCTGGGAGGCCGAGGCGGGTGGATTGTTTGAGCTCAGGAGTTCGAGACCAGCCTGAGCAAGAGCAAGACTCCATCTCTACTAAAAATAGAAATAAAAATTAGCTGGACAACTAAAAAATATATAGAGAGAAAAAGTTAGCTGGGCATGGTGGCGCATGCCTGTGGTCCCAGCTACTCAGGAGGCTGAGGCGGAAGGATTGCTTGATCCCAGGAGTTTGAGGTTGCTGTGAGCTAGGCTGATGCCACGGCACTCTAGCCTGGGCAACAGAGTGAGACTCTGTCTAAAAAAAAAAAAAACTCTGTTAAATTTTATTTGTCTAAAGTTTTTTTTTTAACACTTAATACCCCTCTCAGCCATATAAAGATAATAACACAGAAGTATATATATATTTTTATTTATCTTTTCTTTTGTTCTTTATTTTTTTAGCTGTACATTGTGTATCCTAAGTATATATGTTTTGTTGTTGTTGTTCCCACTCCATAGTATTTACAACAGGGGCCAACATCATAATCATCATCATCATCATCATAGTGTATGGAGGCTGAATATAGAAACTCAGATCAGTGTTTTACAATTCTATGATTCTTAAAACAATATCTATGAGCCCATACTGATATAAAAAACTGATGGACTAAATAAATAAATGGAACTAAGTGATAATTTTCCTGTCAGAAGAATTCCATTTAATAAATGTAAAGAAATGAGGGAAGTAGAAAATCACCACAAGAACACCACAGTAATAATTGCTACAGGCAAGATCCACTGAAGGATGATAAAATTGATGAGTGAAAGTTTAAGGAGCAACAGGATATTTGCATAGTCTCATAGTATCTCCCCCCAAATAGTAATTAATAATCGTTTATGGGGATTTTAACCTATGTCAACAAATTCTTTAATATTCTTCCCTCCAGGAGGTAGACTCAATCTACCCAACCCTCACACTCACCACCAGTATAGGCTTCACTTAGTGACTCCCTTCCAAGGAATAGAGTATGGAAAGGGGGAAATGTTTATTTTACAGTACAAAAACTTGACAGTTGCTCCACCTTAACCAGGTGATCAAGGTTACCATCACCAGTGATTAGTCATATGATATCATGTACCCTTTGACATGATGCGAGAAGGGCACTTCACCTCTGTGGTATTCTGCAAAAAAATCCTAACTCCAGTCTAATTCTGAGAAGACATCAGACAAACTGGAATGGAAGGACATTCTGCAAAATAGCTGATTAATACTTTTCACAAGCGTCAAGGTCATGAAACACAAGAAAAGGCCAAGAAACTTGCGTAGACAGGAGACTAAAGGGACAGGACAACTATTAATAAATGCTGTGTGGTATGCTGGATTGGATTCTGGAACAGTAAAAGGACATTGGTGGAAAAACTGGTGAAATCTGAATAAAGTCTGTAATTTAGTTAATAGTAATATAATAATGTTAATGTAATGGTTTCGATCATTATACCATGTTATGTAAGATGTTCACAGTAGGGGAAGCTGTGTGAGGCATAATCAGAAACTACACTATCTTTACAACTCTTCTATAAGCTTAAAATTATTTCCAAATATAAAGGTTATTAAAAATAAATGATTATCTACTTTTAATATAAAATATATTACTATGCTGAATTAGTTCTTGGACACTTTTAAATTATTAATACTGAAGAAAAACAAAAGTATAACTGCTCAGTTTCAGTGAATGTTGTTTACTTTGCAAGTGGTTGAAGATAACAGCATTTCTCATTCCATTTTGTAGGCTCTAACCTACGGAGAGGTTTACCTTATCTCTTTGAGGTCTTGATAGCCCAGAGTTGTTTCCTCAAGGAATTTCTATGTGTCTTCCAATTTATAAAATTAGTAATGTTAAAAATAATTTTAGGCCGGGCGCGGTGGCTCACGCCTGTAATCCTAACTCTCTGGGAGGGCGAGGTGGGCAGATCGTTTGAGCTCAGGAGTTCGAAACCAGCCTGAGCAAGAGC
>VBSM01003176.1:4998080-5019590 GCA_008086735.1 Cheirogaleus medius | reverse complement strand
CGCAGGAGAGGAACTGGCGCGGCCGCTCTTCCGGATACGCGCTTGCCTCGCGATCGCAGCCGGGACGCTGCGCCATGGGGCCCGTACCGCGCACCCTGGAGCTCTTCTACGACGTGCTGTCCCCCTACTCCTGGCTGAGCTTCGAGGTGACGCTGGGGGAGCCGCCCCGGCGGGGCCCGGAGGGTGAGGGCAGAGGGAAGAGCGAGCGCTGGGCGCAGGGACGTAGGGCTCGTGAGATTCCTGGCGCTGCCCGCGGAGTTAGGATAAGCAGAGCGCGCGCCAGGGCTGAAGGTCACTTTGTGCTTTTAAACGGGATAAAGTCCAGGCTCCAAGTCGAGCCTTTATATCCTAGGACAGTAGTTTGCCCGCGGTGGTTGAGAAGAGCAGGGGCAACTCCAAAAACTCTAGGAGAAATCCATGGCACAGCCACCTCTTGGCCCTCCGACGGCAGTTGGGGGGCGGGGTGTAGAACAGAATGGAAACCATCCCCTGGAGCAGAAATCCTGGAATCGAGTTATAGAAGTGGAGAGAGTTTTGCCATTTCAAACCAAACAATTTAGGGTGTCCTCATCTACTCTGCGTTAGAGCCTTTGGCTAGTTGCTTGCCATGAAACTGATCTTCCCTTTCCTTCCGCCGTTTCATTTTGTCGTCTTACACCCTGGCTCTTGTTCTTCACTTCTGCCCTGGCAGGTCCTGTGCCGGTATCAGAACATCTGGAACATCAAGCTGCAGTTGCGGCCCAGCCTCATAGCGGGGATCATGAAAGACAGTGGTACAGAGGGAGAGGTGTTTGCTGCAGGGAGAGGGGGTGGTGATTTCAATGGCCCAGGGGAGCTGTCCTCAGCTGGGTCTTTGTATTGGCACCGGCAGCTAGTAAGCTGCCCTCTGCTCGAGACCCAGGACCCTTAGGTCTTCTCTCACTAGCGTGTCCACCTTCCACTTGCAGGAAACAAGCCGCCAGCTCTGCTTCCCCGCAAAGCGCAATACTTGAGAGGGGACATTAAGCTCCTGAGACAGCATTTCCAGGTTCCCATCCAGTTCCCCCAGGATTTCTTGTCTGTGATCCTTGAAAAAGGTGAAGAGAGTGGGAAGCAGGTGTGGTGTCCGGTGGAGAGCAGAGAAGTCCGAAATTGGGGGGCCAGGAAGGAGGGCTCAGGGGACTAACCGAAATGAAGCATGCCTTGGGACACCTCAGGGTCAGAGGTGAGGGAGCTGAAGGTTGCCTGGCATGAGAGGGAGGAAGAGCAGGCGAATCTCAACTCAGTTATGAAAAACAAGAGACAGGCTGAGGGCTATTGAGCTCTGGGGAATGTCGGAAGCAAGGAAGAGCTGGTCCCCGATCGGAAGTGCCTGTGCCCCTCAGGAAGTCTGTCCGCCATGCGGTTCCTCACCGCCCTGAGCTTGGAGCACCCGGAGATGCTGGAGAAAGTGTCCCGGGAGCTGTGGATGCGCGTCTGGTCACGGGTGAGGGCGGGGCTCTGACAATCCTCCGGGAGGACCCTGGGTGACTTTCTGACCCTCCCCAGGCCCCCTTCCAGGGCCATCATCCTGCCCTCCCCTGTCATTCACTGACCTACTGCCCTCCATCCGGTATATCCCTCTCCTCGCCACCCGCTTCCTGCTGAGCGTTCTCTCCTTCCCAGGATGAGGACATCACGGAGCCCCAGAGCATCCTGGCGGTGAGTGTCCTGGCTCTGCACCCACTCCGCTCACAGGGAATCTGAAACCCTTTGCGTTTGGGGGCGAAGGGGACAATTGTTTTTTTGTTGTGTGGAAAAGGTCATAGTTATTTGAGGGAAAACACTGTCTGTGTTTGAGGGGACAAATTACTGAAAAGTTGGAACGAAGAGGATTCTCAAAAGAATATCTTATGGTTGAAAGGGGAAGTGCAAGAGGTAGAATTTATTTCGTGAAAAAAGTCAGCGGGAGAAAGATGGTGAGGAACAAGAGTATTCTCAAGTCCCCAAGGACTCCAACACAAATCCCACCAACACATCCAGAGTGGAAAGCAGGAGACTTTTAAAAAGAAGCTTTGCAAAAACAACAGCAACAACATAAAAAGTAACTGATGAATGCCAGAATTATACAGAAGCCTGCGTGAGAACAAATGGAAATAGTTCAAAACATTGACCAGCCAGCCGTAGACAGAGGTATAAAAAGTTAAGTTTTTCTTCAGAATTAAATCAGGAAATTCAAAACAAGATTTTCCTTCCAGTTTACCAAAAACATCATTTAGTCATATTCAAATTTAATTTATAAAATGACAGGTCACACAAAAGTTAAATGTATAAAGAACACCCAATATATCTTCTAGTGTCTTTATTCCTACAAAGTATGTGCATGATTTTTACTTAATTTGTGTGTGTGTGTGTGTGTGTGTGTGACAGAGTCTCGCTCTGTTGTCCACGCTAGAGTGCTGTGGTGTCAGCCTAGCTCACAGCAACCTCAAACTCCTGGGCTCAAGCAATCCTCCTGCCTCAGCCTCCCGAGTAGCTGGGACTATAGGCATGCGCCACCACGCCTGGCTAACTTTTTTACTTAATATTTAACAGTCATTTTCCATGTCATTTTTAACTCTTTAAAAGTATAGTTCTTCATTTCCACATAGCATTTCCATTCAGTGTACTTATTTTTGTTTCGTTAACCATTTCCTTATTGTTAAACATTTGGTCTGGAACACAATTCTCTAATTTAGTGAAGTCAAAGACAGTGCCTCATTAAGATGGACTTCACGAGTCCTGTTTCAGGTGTAGGAGGGCAAGTTGCAGTGGTTATCAACCTTGGCTGTACATTAAAATTACCTGGAGCACCTCGGCAATAACCTCCCCAGTCCCCCAAAATCCTACACATGGAGATTTTTTAAAGCTCCCCAGGAGATTCAAATGTGCAGCCAAGGTTGAGAACCACAGATCCCAAACAACAGCAAAACACAAACTGAAGGCTTTATCCTTGTCTGGAAGCCAGGTGGGTGGCTGCAGCCATGTGCGTTGTTCCTTAGTCCTTAGGAAATTGTATGGGAACTAGAACCCATCTCTTGATTCAAATAAAGCATGAGATATTCAGGAATTCTGAGAAGTAGGAAGGAAAGAGCTGTGGACTTGAATTCTAGGGACTTAAATGGCTCTGCTACTAACAAGCTCTGTAACTCTGAGTAAGAAATATAGCACCTCCGGACTTCAGGCTCCTCATTTGTGAAATGAAGAGGTCTAGCTAGCTGGACTCTAAGATATCCTATGGTGTTAATTTCTGTGACTGTGACTCTGTGCCACCTGCTCTTTTCACCCATCTCAAGACTTGGGATAAAGGAAACTATTCCTCTTGGCAAGGACAGATCCCCACTTGTGGGTGGGTAAAGGCATTGCCAGTAGATCTTCGGGGCAGAAAATAAAAAGATCAGAGTTTTCTCCTGAGAGCCCCACCTCCCACAGTGCAGACACAGTTGTGTTCCCCACCACACTCCTTTAGGCTGCAGAGAAGGCTGGTATGACTGCAGAACAAGCCCGAGGAATTTTGGAAAAGATTTCAACACCAAAGGTGAAGAACCAGCTCAGGGAGACCACTGAGGCAGCCTGCAAATACGGGGTGAGCAACTCTTTCTGTGTCTTCCCAGCCCCTGTCCTCAAGGCAGAGACAGAATCTCTGGGCCTGGGTCCCCACACTCCTGTCCAAACCCTCCTCCCCATCATGAGTCTTCCCTGATGCTTTTAAGACAACCCTCATCATCTCCTTTCCTTTCCCTGAGCTCAAGGGATGGAAGGGAAAGAGACTGATGGTGAGAGAAAAGAGAACATCCGAGGGTTAGAAACAGAGAAGGTACCCAGGCCCATGGGGCCTCTTATCAAACACCTCTTTTGCTACTTTGCTTCTGTGACCCCAACTTGTCAAAGCCTTCAATGCCAAACTGACAAATACCTGTTCCATCCCCTTCCTCCCTGCACTGTAACTGCTTTCTCCAGGCCTTTGGGCTGCCCATCACTGTGGCCCACGTGGATGGCCAGGCTCACATGTTATTTGGCTCTGACCGGATGGAGTTGCTCGCGTACCTGCTGGGTAAGTTAAAGGTTCAATGCTGTGCTGCCTTTGACCCCAACCCCACCTCCATTATGTCAGTTGACCAGAAGGAGGGGTTCAGAGCAAAAAATATTCTTGGCACTTCCAACAACGGAGCCTTATACAGATAGTGCTGCTCAAGTTTGAATGGGGAGGGGCCGCCTTCACCCCTATAGGAGAGAAGGAAACCTTCTGTACCTTGAAGCCAAGAAGGATCTTTCTAGAAAATTCCTGGGGACTTGTGGGGCTAACTTCTGCTGCCAACACCCTTGAGATCAGTGTGTAGAGTGTGTGATTTTCTTCATCCAGGAGAGAAGTGGATGGGCCCTGTACCTCCAGCCATGAATGCCAGACTTTAAGATTGCCCGGAGGAAGTAAACTATTGGTATAAAAAAGCAGGCCATCTGCTTAACACCCCCTGCCTCACCCCCACACACACACACCACAGGGCACTGGGTGGGGTTCGGGTTTCTCTACCTGGTGGAGGTATCCTCTGTCTTCCCCGCACCCCCAGGGATGCTGGGCAGGGGTCCACCGCTAGGCTTGTGGCTGCCTGTACTTCTGTGCCTTACGTGCCTTTCAGAGAGCCCTAAATTCTGCTGTCCCACAAAATAAAACTAATGCCAGTAGGCAAACGTTTCTGGGTCTCTGTCTGTCCTGGGTTGTTGGCATATTCTCATGCCTGTGCACACATGATGCCCATTCTAAAGGTTAGGGAAGAAGAGCTCTTTCTGTACTTCCAGCCAGCCCAGCCACACAGCCGGTCTTGGGCAGCTTGTGCAGAAGAAGAGAGAATAGTCCCTCATTTTCTTACACAGAAAGTCCCTTGGTCTCTCTGTCAGGGACAGAAAACTAAGCCAGATGGACTTTGCAAGTAACTAGTTTGGCATTTACTGTCTTCTGACCAGCCATGGTGACTGAGATGGCTGGGACCACAGGCCCAGTGGGAATGAACAGTAAGGGAACTGGAGTATGGCTGAGCTTGTGCCCAGACATTTAAACCAGGTCTAGCCACACGGACCAGCAGAACCAAGGCAAAGCAGTGCAGAGAGTCCGGCTGAAGTGGCTGTGGCCTGAAGAAGTTACACAGGAGACCCTGAGAAAACCCCTAGGCCTCCCTCCCTGGACTAGGACAACCCTGTTCCCTCCCACATCCCTAGAGCTTTCCCATCCCTCCAGCTAGTGACCCAAAGTCACTGGCTCTGTGCCCACTGTGCAATAATTAGAGTCCCTTGAATTTCAATAGTATTTTGACTTCGTTGAGAATACTCTATTTGGAAGCTAAAACCACACTTGGACACATGTTGGGAATCAAATGCAGAGCCTTAGATAGAGTAGAGGGGCTTTCAAAGTGGATGCCATCTTACCTTCCATCCCTCCCTCTGGTCCTTTCTCTTCTCGTATCCTGTTTTCCCCATTCATCTCCCCCGTTACTTTCTATCACCCTCCTCTCTCCTTTTCCGTGACTCCGGCATCCTCCAGGGTAAAATTATCTTCAGCAGGCTTATCTGTGAAGTAATATCAAAAGTACATCTCCAAATTAAGTACTCCCCTTTTCAAAGGAGTTTCATGACATGTATAGCTAATATAAAATAAAAATATGGAAAGATGTCCAGTCTTTAAAAAAAATAAGAACAAATTAAAACGAAACGTAATTGAAAATCAAAGCTGCCCAGAACATTATCAGTGGAGACAGATTTATGAATAAAGATGTTCATCTCAGCACTATTTATTGATATCAAAAATTATGAACAACTGGAACATCTAACAGCAGGAGAATACTTGAATAAATTATGGTACATTCAGGAGGTGATGTTTCATAGCCATCAAAAATTATATTTCTGAAGAGTTTTTTAAGAACATCAGAAGTTCCTAGGATATAAGATTGATTGGAAAAAGACAAAACCAAATAGTATGATTTCAATATGTCTCGATGTATAAAAATATAATACAGAGGACATTAATATATTCTCAAATAAAATATGTCAAAATCTTTCCATTTTCTTTGTATACTTTTTTAAATTTTCATTTTTTAATGATCACATTCTGGTAAACAAAAAATATTTAAATGAAAAAAAAGCTTTGTAGGTTTACATTGTGGCACAACTGTATTATTCTTCCCATTGTTTTCTAAATGTATTAATTGCTTAACTTAATCATGAGTCTTCTCCAGGGCTTAAATGAAAAGACATTGTCATCCTATTTTCCTAATCCAATGGCTAACTTTAGTCTTCTCGGGAGGAAGTAGACAATTTCTAAACTAATCCTTATGCTCATGGTCCAGATTATAATTTCTGAACTCCTACCAAATAGCATCCAAAACAAGAAAGGGGAAAGGCCTGGAAAGCAACTGTATGTTAATAGAGGAATACTCTTTTCTTCTAATCCAAGGAGGGTTTCATACTTATTCTTAGTGTCTACCTCCATCCCCTTCTGATCAATAGTTGTAATGGAATATGAAATTCCCAATTATCCCAATACTCAGAATTCAATACTGAGCCACTTTCTTGCATTATAATTAAAATTCCAAGCTTTATGCTTCCAAAACAACCTTGCTATATCTGCATTTTCTTAGGTAAAGTTTCTAGAAGTGATTTTTTTTTTTACAGGGCTAAACACAAGTAGTAATTTAAAAAAATGCATACATATGATAAAGTCAGACAAAAACAGTGAAAGCAAGACAAGTGAAAACTGAAGAGTCCCCTCCTTCTTGCTCTCATTCCAACTCTAGTTTTTTATATATCCTTGTAAGACATAATACAGAGAGATTCCATATACTCTTCATACACTTTCCCCAATGGTAACATCATGCATAACTATAGTATAATAACACAACCAGGAAATTGACATTGATACGACTCATCCACTTTATTCAGATTTCAGCAGTTTTACACACAATTCATGTGTGTGTCTGTATTTATTAATGGTTCCTCATAACTTTATCACATGCAGACTCCTGTGACCACTACCACAATTAAGATACAGAACGATTCCAGCATAAGGATCCCTCCTGCTACCCTTTTATGGCCACAGTCACCTCCTTTCTTTCCTTCCTCCCCACTTGCCCAACCCCTGGCAATCACTGACCTGTTCTTCATATAATCTTGTCATTTCAGGAATGTTAAATAAATGGAATCAGATTTGCTTGTTTTCTTTCCATTCATTTCCATTGAGATCTAGCCCAGGTTTTGGCATGTATCAGAAGTTTGTTCCTTTTTACTGATGAATAGTAGTGCATGGTACGCATATACTAAGTGTGTTTAACCACTCACCTACTGAAGTACATTTGAGCTGTTTCCAGTTTGGGGCTATTACAAATAAAGCTGCTCCAAACATGTACAGGTTTTTGTGTGCACATAAGTTTTCATTTCTCTGGGGCAGGTGCCCAGGAGTACAATTTCTGGGCCCTATGGTAAGTGCATGTTTAGTTTTGTAAGAACCAGTTATACTCTTTTCCAGAACAGCTGTACCATTTCACTTTCTACCAGCAATGCATGAGTGATCCAGTTTCCCCACATCCTCATCAGCATTTACTGTTATTACTATTTTTTATTTTAGCCATTCTGATAGATGTGTAGTGGTGTCTTATTGTGATTTTAATGTGCATTTCCCCAATGATGAAAGATGTTGAACAGAACATATTTTCATGTGCTATTTGCCATCTGTACCTCTTCAGGGAAATGTCTGCTCATGTCTTTTGCCCATTTTCTAATTGGATTGTTTTGAGAAATTTCTACATTGTTTTTAATAGATTTTTTCTTTTTCTTTTTCTTTTTCTTTTTGAGACAAAGTCTTACTGTGTTGCCCTGGCTAGAGTGCTGTGGTGTCAGCCCAGCTCACAGCAACCTCAAACTCCTGGGCTCAAGCGATCCTTCTGCCTCAGGCTCCCGAGTAGCTGGGACTACAGGCATTTGCCAACATACTCGGCTAATTTTTTCTCTTTTTGGTAGAAATGGGGTCTCGCTCTTGCTCAGGCTGGTCTTGAACTCCTGAGCTCAAACGATCCACCTGCCTCGGCCTCCCAGAGTGCTAGGATTACAGGTGTGAGCCACAGCACCTGGCCTTAATAATAGATTTTTAAAGAATGTACAAAATGTAAGAATATATTTTTGAGATAATAAAAGAAAATGATATGAACTATTAGGTAATATTAAAGAATTAATGTTAATTTCCTTAAGTGTGATAATGGCAGAGTGGCTGTGCACAAAAAGTTCTTATCAGTTGGAATTGCATTTTGAAATATTTAGGACAGGAGTGACAAGATGCTTTTTAGGCCGGGCGTGGTGGCTCACGCCTGTAATCCTAGCACTCTGGGAGGCCAAGGCAGGAGGATCGCTCAAGGTCAGGAGTTCGAAACCAGGCTGAGCAAGAGCGAGACCCCGTCTCTACTAAAAATAGAAATTAATTGGCCAACTAATAATATATAGAAAAAATTAGCTGGGTGTGGTGGTGCACGCCTGTAGTCCCAGCTACTCGGGAGGCTGAGGCAGGAGGATCACTTGAGCCCAGGAGTTTGAGGTTGCTGTGAGCTAGGCTGATGCCACAGCACTCTAGCCTGGGCAACAGAGTGAGACTCTGTCTCAAAAAAAAAAAAAAAGATGCTTTTTAAAAGGTGGGAGGTGGGAAGGAATAGAAGAAATAAGAGTGGCCAAATGTTGATAATTATTGAAGCTGAGTGAAGGACATGGGGAACTCTTTATACTATCCTTTTTTATGTGTGTTGGGATATTTACATATTAAACCCACAGAACAGGAGAAAATATTTTCAAAAAATTTATCTGACAAGGGATTAATATTCAAAATATATAAGGAACTCAATAGCAAGAAAACAAATAATACAATTAAAATGGTAAAAGGACTTGGATAGACATTTCTTAAAAGAAGATCAAATGAGCAACAAGCTTATGGTCAACATTACTAATCATCAGGGAAGTGCAAATTAAAATCACAATCAGATAGCACCTCACATCTTGTCAGAATGGCAATTATCAAAAAGATGAAAGATAACAGGTATTGGTAAGGATATGGAGGAAAAAGAATCCTTTACACTGTTGGTAGGAATATAAATTAGTATAGACATTATGGAGAGTAGGATGGAGGTTCCTCAAAAAACTAAACATGGAACTACCATGTGATTCATCAATCCCACTTCTGAGTATATTTCTAAAGGAAATCAGTATGTCAAAGAGATATCTGCACTCCCATATTCATTGCAGCATACTCACAATAGCCAAGATATAGAATCAACCTAAGTGTCCATCAACAGATGAATGGATTTTGAAAATATGGTATTATATGTGTGTATACACACATACACACAGAATCATGTAGCACTTAATGGGAGATATATTCTGAGAAATGCATCGTTAGACAATTTCTCTGTTGTGTGAACACAACAGAGTGTACAGTACTTACAGAAACCTAGGTGGTATAGCCTACTACAATAGGCTATATGGTATGGCCTATTGGTCCTAGGCTACACACCTGTACAGCACGTTACTGTACACCAGGGTAGTGGATGCTGAAGGTTGGGGTGGCTGTGGCAATTTCTTCAAATAAAACAACAAGGAAGTTTGGCACATTGATTGACTCTTCCCTTTCTGAAAGATTTCTCTGTAGCATTCAATGCTGTTTGATAGGAATTTACCCACAGAACTTCTTTCAAAATTGGAGTCAATCCTCTTAAACTCTGCCACTACTTTATCAACTACATTTATGTAATATTCTAAACCCTTTGTTGTCATTTCAACAGTGTTCACAGCATCTTCACCAGCAGTAGATTCCTTCTCAAGAAACCACTTTCTTTGTTCATCTGTAAGAAGCAACTCCTCATCCATTCAGGTTTTATCATGAGATTGCAGCAATTCAGTCAAATCTTCAGGCTCCAATTCTAATTCTTGTCCTTTTGCTATTTTTACCACATCCTTAGCTACTTGCTCCACTGAGCTCTTGAGTTCCTCAAAGTCATCCATGAAGGTTGAAATCAACTTCTTTTAAACTCCTGTTAATGCTGATATTTTGACCTCCTCCCATGATGCATGGATGTTCTTAATGGCATCTAGAATAGTGAATCCTTTCCAGAAGGCTTTCAGTTTACTTTGCCCAGATCCATCAGTGGAATCATTCTCTGTGACCACTATAGCCTTGCAAAATGTATTTCTAAAATAATAAGACTTGAAAGTCAAAACCACTCCTTGCTCCGTGGGCTGCAGAATAGATGTGTTAGCAGGCATGAAAATGACATTAATCTCCTTGTACATCTCCATCAGGGCTCTTTGGTGACTAGGTATATTGTCAGTGAGCAGTAATATTTTGAAAGAATCTTTTTTCTGAGCAATAGGTCTCAATGGTGAGCTTAAAAGATTCAGTAAACCGTGTTGTAGACAGATGTATTGTCATCCAGGCTTTGATGCTCCATTTACAGAGCACAGGCAGAGTAGGTTTAGTATCATTCTTAAGGGCCCTAGGATTTTCAAAATGGTAAGTATTGGCTTCAACTTAAAGTCACCAAGTGCATTAACCCCTAACAAAAGAGTCAGCCTGTCCTTTGAAGCTTTGAAGCCAGACGTTGACTTCTCTACAGTTATGAAAATACCAGACAGCATCTTCTTCCTATAAAAGGCTGTTTTGTCTACATTGAAAATCTGTTGTTTAGCATAGCCACCTTTGTTAATGATCTTAGCTAGCTCCGCTGGATTGCTTGCTGCAGCTTCTACATTAGCACTTGCTGCTTTGCCTTGCACTTTTATGTTATGGAGATGGCTCCTTTACTTAAATCTCGTGAACCAACCTCTGTTAGCTTCAAACTTTTCTTCTGCAGTTTCGTCACTTCTCTCAGTCTTCATTGAATTTTAAAAAAGTTAGAACTTTGCTCTGGATTAAGCTTTGGCTTAAGGGAAAGTTGTGGCTGGTTTGATCGTCTATGCAGAACAGTAAAACTTTCTCCATGTCAGCAATGAGGCTGTTTTGCTTTATCATTCTTGTACTCACTGGAGTAGCACTTTCAATTTCCTTCAAGAAATTACCTTTGTATTCACAACTCAGCTAACTGTTGGGTGACAGGCTTAGCTGAGCCTGTCTCAGCTTTCAACATGCCTTCCTCATTAAGTTTAGTCATTACTAGCTTTTGATTTAAAGTGCGAGACGTGAGACTCTTCCTTTCACTTGAACACTTAGAGGCCATTGTAGTAGGGTTATTAATTGGCCTAGTCTCAGTATAGGGTCTCAGGGAACAGGGATGCCCGAGGAGATGGAGAGAGATGGGGGAACAGCCAGTAGATGGAGCAGTCAGAACACACACAGCCTTTATCAGTTAAGTTCATTGTGTTACATGGACACAATTTGCGGTGCCCCAAAACAATTACATTAGTAACATCAAAGATCATTGATCCCAGATCACCATAACAGACATCATAATAATGCAAAAGTTTTAAATACTGTGAGAATTACCAAAATGTGACACACAGACATGAAGCGAACACGTGTTGTTGGAAAAATGGCATCAATAGACTGGGCTCACACAGGGTTGCCACAAACCTTCAGTTTGTAAAAAACATGGTACTTGCAAAGTGCAGTAAAGTGAAGTACAATAAAGCAAAGCATGCTCACACATGGAACGAAGACACGGGAAGAAAGTGAGTGAGAGAAGGGAAAAAGAGATGCAGGAGTCCAAGTGGAAGACAGGAGTTTGGGCCCACAATTTGTCATTCTCCTTCTCAGAGGAGTCATGGCCCTTTACACAACTGCTGTTCCCAGGGACAAGCAAAAGTGGAAGCAGAACAAGGTAAACATTCAGACCCCTGGGTAAGAGAGGAGTGGAGGCTGGGAGGCCAGCTGGACCCCTGCTCCTTATTCATCCTTTAATCCCACCCCATGGAGTTCCTTCAATGTCTCTGGGAGAAACTAACACCCTTGGCTTGCATGAGACCAACTCCCTCCTTAGCCAAGTCCACAACCAAGGGTGTGGCAAGCTCCAGTTGGTACCAGACTGGAAAATGGTGTAGGGTGGTGGAAGTAGGAAATTGAGGGAGGATCAAAAGATCATGAATCATTAAAGTGCCAACTATTCACTAATGACCAATAACACAACAAATATTTATTGTCTACTCCATGCCTAATACTGAGATGGACACAAAAGAAATGTGAACAAACCCTATCCTTCATGACACATTCCTGATCCCCACCCTTCTCAGCACTAAGTCTCCTCTCTGAACCCAAGTTGCACTTTGTAACCCCCACCCAACATTTGTTACTTTGTACCTTATCCCATACTTAGCTGTATAGACGTCTTTCCTCTTGTGGACTGTAAGCTCCTTGAGAGTGTGATTCCTATCTGATCTATGATTGTCTACACCAGTGTCTGCACAGCAAGTGAATAATAAAAATTTATTGCATCCAAACTTATTAACTCATTGCTGCTCAGGGTGTGCAGAAGCAAGCACTCCTGCAAAGTCAGTGGGAATATGAATTGTTATACTCCTTCAGAGAACGATTTGGCAGTATCCGTCAAAAACTTCACTTTTAGGAATTTTCTGACATGTGAATAAAGACACCTATGGAAAGATATTAATTGGAAAATCCTTTAAAAATCTAAATGGCTGTCAATTGGAGAGTCACTAAACAAATTGATAGCTGTTCTATAAAATAAAATACCATTAACTATATGACATATTATAATATATAAATATATTTTGAAAGAATATAATAGATGGGGCCAGGTGTGGTGGCTCACGCCTGCAATCACAGTACTTTGGGAGGCCAAGGCTGGAAGATCGCTTGAGGCCAGTTCAAGACCAACCTGACAACATAGCAAGACCTCATCTCTACAAAATATAAAAAAATTAGCTGGCTGTAGTGGTTCACACCTGTAGTCCCAGCTACTGGGGAGGCCGAGGCAGGAGGATCACCTGAGTGCAGGCGACATCAGAGGCTGCAGTGATCTGTGAATCCTGCCACTGCACTCAGACTGGGTGACAAAGTGAGACCCTGTCTCTAAAGAAAAAAAAATATGTATAATAGATGCAAAGAAATGGTGTTTGCATATGGGATTGACTGTGAAGATATATGAGGAAACTTATTACTAATGTTTTGTATCTTGATTGGAGTTTGGGTCACATAAGTGTATGTTTTTATCAAAACTCATGCAATTGTCCCCTAAAATCTGTGTGTTTCATTGTAGGCAAATTATACCTCAAAGTAAAAAAATTAACCATAAACAAATATCAAACTTTAAATTACTTCTCTGCATGCTGAAGTATAATATTTAGGCAGTAGTGTACTGATGTTCGCAACTTACTTTAAAATGTATCAAAAACTAAGATGCATTGATAGATAAAAGGGATGGATATATGAATACACATGTAATAAAGCAAGTATACTATAATGTTAATTATTAAATCTAGGTAGTGGGTACATGGGTGTTCACTGTAAAATTCTTTTCTGTATGTTTTAATAAATCACAATAAAATGGTCTATATATGTTGATCTGTATATTTTTTAAATTGTTTTTATTTCAGCATATTACAGGGGTACAAATGTTTAGGTTACATATATTGCCCTTGCCCCATCCAAGTCAGAGTTTCAAGCGTGTCCATACCCCAATCTGTACATAGTGATATGGAACAATCTCCAACATATATTGTTAGATGGAAAAAGCAAAATATAAAGCAATAGCTATGGCATGCTCCCATGTGTATAAAGAAAGGGAGTCTATATATATTACTTTTGCATATTTATGGTCTCTCTCTGGGGTGGGTATACCCAGAAAAAGCTGGGAAACAGATTGCCTCTAGGGAAAATGACTGAGGGTCTGAGGTTTGGGAGTATAAAGGAAACTTACTTTTTTACTATAATTTTTTTAAATGTGAAATTTTATGCCAGAAGTATAAATTATTTTTAATTAACTAAAAGAATTCTATTTTAGTTATCCATATCTTAAATCTTTATGTTTTTTTAAATGTGAAAATATCCAAACATTGATACTTTCTTAGATACTGTCTTTAATCAGTATTTAATTATTTCATATGAGTGTCTTATCTCTCTATCCACATCAGAAAATCCTAAAGACCAGGATCAAAGGTGTTAGCTTTCCTGGGTAGATAGATATCCTTAGAGGTTAGCACAGGGCTATGTGCAATGCAGTTACAAACAAATGCTCCAGGGCGAAATCAGGTCCCAGTGACAAGAAGGTGCCCCCTGCTGGTGTCACACAGATGCACCCATTATATAATATTCAAACCACAACTCTGGCTTTGGCTGTAGCTGACTAAGCCGGAGGAGCAGGGTGGGGAAGGGGTAATAAACTTGGAAAGTGGAGCTCAGAAAGGTTAAGGAACTCACCCAAGGTGACACGGCTAGTAAGTGGTAGAACTGAGATTTGAAACCAGGTTTGGCCGTCTCCAAAGCACATGGCTGACCCATCGAGCCTCTTGTTTGCTCATATCTCGAGGCATTTTCATGTGGGACTCTGTTGCCAGCATCTGTAGACGTTTCTATCAAACACAATGCCTTTTTTGTTGTTGTTACTCAGCAACAGCCACACTCAATTTCTCAGATTCCCAAATAGCTTTTTGTGGCTTAGTGCTGAATATCTGAGCTACAGCGACTGCCTCAATCCCACTGTTCACTCAGTTCTTTCCCAGTGAGCTTTGTACAACATTGAAACTAGTCGATGAGGGTGATAGCATGTATTTATCTTCACCTGCTGGAGGATTTATGATTCATTGGAAGCATTTCCATCTCAGAAATATCAATGTTGCTGACCCACTTCATGTTAAACCATTTATCCACCTTCCCTAGCATTTGGAGGAGCTGTGACTCAGGGAATTAATGAAGAGAAAAACACAGCCAGCTGAATTAAAAGGTAAAGGTTCTGGGAGCTTGGTTTTAACTAAACAAATCATGTACTTTCTCCAAGCTGGTTTCCTCCTCTGTAAAATGAAAATGATAATCAGACTTACCCTAAAGGTCTTTTATTAAGGATCAAATGAAATCATGTATGTGGGCCAAATCAATTGTTTCTACACAAAGAGATATACATATCTATGACCACTAATATCCTTTTTTGAAGTCACCTGCATTGGGTTCTGTGGCTGTTCAGTTAAAAGGTCTATCTTGGCCAGGAGCACTGGCTCACACCTGTAATCCTAGCACTCTGGGAGGCCAAGGTGGGAGGATCAAGACCAGGAGTTCGAGACCAGCCTGAGCAAGAGTGAGACCCCGTCTCTACTAAAAATAGAAGGAAATTAGCCGGACAACTAAAAATATATACAGAAAAAATTAGCTGGGCATGGTGGCACATGCCTGTAGTCCCAGCTACTTGGGAGGCTGAGGCAGAAGGATCGCTTGAGCCCAGGAGTTTGAGGTTGCTGTGAACTGATGCCACAACACTCTAGGCTGGGCAACAGAGTGAGACTCTGACTCAAAAAAAAAAAAAGTTCTATCTTTTATCAGTCTTAATTAGCTGATAAAAGGTAAGCATCCTGAGACAGTGCCTGCAATCTTAATTTCCCTTATCCTGCCTTTTATGTCGGTAACTTAATTTTATCTTCTGATGGCCTCCTTGGCTGCCTTTGCTGCCTGAAGACTAGCCTTTTCTTAAGATGCCAAATGGTGGAGGGAAATAGAATCTAACCTCTCCTCCAGAAAAGACCCGAATAACGATCTCAGAATGCCATAGGTGTTTTGTTAAATTATCATTAGAGGGGCAGCCTAAAACAGTGTTCAGAGTGGAATGACACAGTGCTTAAGAGCCAGGTTTCTGGGGTCAGACTGCAGGTTCAAAATCTGACCCCGCCCTTAATTAGCTACTCACCATTCCTTGAGTTTCTGACCTCATCTATAAAATGGACATAATTATAGAAACTACCTCCTATCATATTGTATATATTTTAAATTACTTAATTTGTGTAAAGTATTTAACACAGTGAGCAGTACACACAAAACATTCTACATATGTTGGCTACAACTATAAAGCAGACCTGGATTCAGAAATATAAAATCACAGAATACAAAGCCACAGAGACAAGCACACTGCAAGAGGCAGCCAGATCTCAGCGGGAGTCAGGCCATTAGCTCGGCTTTTCCCTTGTTCCCCTTGCTCTCTCACTTCCCTTTGCCATCATTCCCCAAAATGAGGTAGGAACCAAGGGCAGAGAGGAATAAATTCAATCTCCAGCAAGGTTTGTCAGAGACAGGCAAGTAGGAAGGGGAATGCCAATTGAATTAAGTGGTGCATTCATGTTTTGCTAAGGATACTAAGTTGATAAGAAAAAAAGAAAGGAAAGGAAGATCTTTTGGAAACAAGTTGGCCATATATATTCAGAGCAATAAAAAACTTCCATATTGTTTGCCATTCTGACATTTCTTAAAATTCATCCTAAGGAAATAATCCAAAAAGTGGGAAAACTACACATAAGATGTTCATTGCATTATTTTTTTAAATGGCTTTATTAAGATGTAATTCACTCTTTTAAGGCATACAATTCACAGGGGTGTTTTTAGTATTATTCAGAGTTGTTCAAACATCACCACTATCTAATTTTAGAACATTTTCATCACCCCAAAAAGAAACCCATTAGCAGTTACTCCCTGTTTCTCCTTCCCCTCTAGCCACCCCCTAGCAATATCTAGTCTACTTTCTGACTCTTGCAGCATTCTTTTTAATGACCAAAAATATTTAATAAAATAAGCTCCATGTTATTGAGTAACATAGGGTATATTAATCAAATTATGACATATGCCTTCAATAAAATATATGGCTGTTAAAAATTACTACAATAATGACTGTATCAACAGGCGAAATATATACTACATAAAGTTTAAAATTTCTTAACAATACAAAGTGGTGACTATAGCGCATATTATGGTTTATATATTGACAGCCTGGAAAAAATATGTAAAAATTTTAAATGGCCATGTTAGGATAATGAGATTGTGGGTCATTATTTTCTTTAGCTTTTTGATATTTTGTAACTTTTTTTAAACAAATGCAATTTTTAGAAAATCGATTTTAAATTATTGGAATAGAGAATATATGAAAGGGCACAGCCAGCCAGCAGTCTAGCCTCTCTGGTTTGGATTCTAATCTCAATGAACAAATCTCTCCATCATAGCCTCCTTCCGGCAACCCAGAGCCTTCAGCTACAAAGGTCCTCCTCTCCCAGACTGCATAAGCCCCCACACCCAGATGTTCAGGCCACAACACTGGCCCCTTGCCTCTTAGCCTACACCCCCCACCCCCAGAACTCACTCCTTAACAGACCCCCTTACTTATCATACATACCAATGACCCTTCGCCAATTTCCTTCTATTCATATATGAACTGTAGATGGAAATCCTGATTCCAAATACTTGGCCCACATGAGCTGAATAGGAACGAAATTCGTGGAAACAAAACAACCGCCCTCCTCTCACTCCCATTCCTACTTCAAATAGAGAGACACCTCATTTAGAGGACCACGGCCTTCCTGCTAGGTCTCCTTCTTCTCCCCACTATTAATCTGGGACAGAATCATTTTTGACAACAGACCATTACTGGCACATGCATACCAGTATGGTAACATTCATTGCCATTCTCTCTCTGAAGTACACACACACACACACACACACACAGTCCCTGGGGAGCCTGGCTGGGCTGTGTGCCCACTGTCTGCAGCTCCCCTGGGTTTGTCCACTAGCAACACTCAGGAGGAACAGGGCCCAGCCCTGTCTAACCTTCTCTGGCTCAAGGACAAAGTGTGCCTCCACCCGCTCCCCACCTCACACCTACTTACTGCCTGACTCACAGCTAAAAAGCAAGGCTCCTGGATCTCCATTGGATGCGGTGAGGTCAGGTGAAAGGACAGCCTTCTAATAAAAGCATGACCACACTCAGTGAGCACCTACTATGTGTCTGGAACCATGTTAGTTTCCAACATTCAGAGATAACTGATCTCACAAGATGACTGATCACTCACCTTGAGAAGCTTACACTGGAAGGAAAACAGGTAAACAGAAAACTACTGTATAACCAGGTAAGTGGTGGGTCAGATTTAGGGAGGAATGCTGTGGAAACCCTGTGGACACAGGCTCCGCAGCAGCAGCATCTCCGAGGTGGACACTGAAGAACCAAGAGTTAGCGGGGCCAAGGAGCGTACAAACACCTGTGCAGGAAACAGGGCGCCACGGAAACAGCACTCCGGCGCACCATTCCATGCCCATCGTACTGCTGACGGTGCAGTGCACTGTGAGAGCTACGGAGATTAAATAAGCCAGGCACCTGGGAGAGACGGCCACAAAATAAATTACCCAAATGGCAGGCAAAGTGCCCCGGGCCATAATTAACATACAGCATGCATTGAGAAGAAAAGAGAGGGAAAGGTTAATTCTAACTCTGGTCCTAAGTACAAAGCTCTTTGGAAGTGAGAGGAGCACTGTGGTTAGAGCACCGTACAGGCGGGCAGAGTGAGCAAAAATCAGAAAAAATCAAGGTGCGGCAGTCGCAGGAGGTCAGCCTAGGGGAACGAAGGGGCGGAGGCAGACTGGGCCGGGACAGAAGGATTGGGCAGAGCAGAGGGCGGGGCCCGTGGACTCCACCTCCCCCTCCTGCCCCCTCAACCCACTCGCTGCGGAGTCTGTGCAGACAGGTGAGCCAAGAACTCCTGGGAAGGGTGCGGGCGCGGAAAGTCCTGGGATGGGGCAGAGGTGTGAGGAGAGGGTCTGCGGCTCCTTGCTTTACAGAGCTCTGGGGACTCCTGACAGGCCGCTTTTTGGGTACGGGCTGCCACGGGTTGTTGCTGCTTCAGAGAAAAGAAAAGGCTTCCCCTTCCCCTCCCAGACCCTGGGCCAACTCCTGGCAGGAAACTTGAAATTGAGTTTAGTGGGTTAGGATCAGCAGAGGCTGAGAAGGGGACCCTGGCAGATATGGGGTCTCAAAGAAGAGTGGACTTACCAGGGGCTCTGGCCGTGGCCCTGGGCCTTTGTCTGTAAGATTCTTTCTCAGGCAGTTGTGTCCGTCCTGTGGCTCTCTTAATCCTGTGTGCGCTTTGTCCCTCCAGCTGGAGCATGGGCTGACTGTGGAGAAAAGGGAAGACCAGGTCAGACAGGGTAAGTGGGGCTCCCTCCCCCCTTCTCTCTCCAGCAGTGTTGGACTGAGAGCCCCTGGCCGGGCAGGTGGGGGTGGAGGTCCAGCAGGAGCAATAACAGAGAAAGGGCAGGGCCTGCCCCATCACCTGGATTCCACAGATGCCGGTGTGCACTGAGGCCCCAGGCAGGGCGCGCCCAGGACTGGATCCTGGGTGGTGGAGAGGGACAGAGCTGGAAGGGAGTCTGCAGGGGAGAAAGGAAGGAAGGCAGAGCCAGGACACAGTAAACTCATGTGAGCGCTGGGGGTCAGGGCTCCTGGGCTGGTTTCCTGGCTATTCCACACACGCTGATGCGGAGAGAGAATTGCGGACTGGAGGGGACCCTGTAGATCATTTATCTGATTTGAGATCGAAGAACCAGGAACCCAAACAGAGGAGTATAATATGGTTACTTTGATATCTGACAGAGCCATGATGCCAACTGCTAGTTTAGACACAACAGCTGTGTGTCTTTTTGCAGGAGCCTGGGGAGGGCCATGGTGCCAAGCCACTTGTGGGGGAGACTGGAGAAGCCGTTTATCTTCCTGTGCTGCGCCTCCCTGCTCCTGGGGCTGGCTTTGCTGGGCGTACGGCCGGACTTCGCCCCTGTTGCTTATTTCTTTCTCGCCTTGGGTGGCTTCTTCTTGTTTGCCTGCCTCCTAGCCTGTTTTCTGGAATGGGGGCTCCGGGTCCGGCTCCAATCCATGCAGTCCGAGAGCCCAGGGGCCTCAGGCAATGCACGGTGAGTTAAGGGGTGGGCAGGATGAGAGGAATACACCTTGGGCCCGTTCTCCTTCTGTCCCTCTAGTCTCTGAGGCATAGAGTCTCTGCTTTCCTCTGTCACTGGCAACAGTGAGAGGAGGGGTCCGGTGCCAGGAGAGAATCTTTTGCTGGTAGCAGACAGAAAGGGAAAAAGGGCTTTCAGGAAGCCACCTTTTTTCTCCTCCCTCAGGGACAATGAAGCCTTTGAGGTGCCAGCCTACGAAGAGGCCGTGGTAGTGTTGGAATCACATTACCACCACCAAGAGGTGGACCAACCACCCCCCTACAGCAGTATTGTGATCCCCCCAGGACTTGAGGAGGGACAGGAGGGGCACAGAACAAGACTGGAAAGGCAAGTGGGCTCAGAGGGATCTATGGCCCAGGAAGGAAGCCCTGGAAGAATTCCAGTCAGCCATCAGCTTCAGGGACCACGGGCCGTGTCCACTGCTCCTGATCTGCGAAGCTTGGCAGCACTCCCCAAATTGGAGCCTCTTACTCCGCCCCCTGCCTATGATGTCTGCTTTGGTCACCCTGATGATGACAGGGTTTTCCGTGAAGACAACTGGTCACCCCCCTAAACAGCTCTCCCAGGATTTATTTTCTCCCCATACCAGACCCACGCATTCATTTGACCATTTCCCAGTGCCTTCTATGTTTCAGGAGCTGTGTTTCGGCCTGGACATCATAAATGGGTACTTGGACCCAGAGGGGATTCAGGCTGCAGTAAGCCCTTCCCAGTTGAGATGTGGGTGGTGTAATTTGAGCCTTCTGGCAACATTCAGTAACTTACCCCATATCCAGTATTTCCAAAGTTAGATTGAGGTGAGGTGAGGAGGTGATCCTGAGAAGCTGGAGAAAGAAGAAAAGAAGTAGCATCTGAGTGACAGCTATGTTGCTTCTGATCCAGGTGTTTTGCCCCTATTAGTTCCCTTTTGCTTCCAAGCCTTGTGGACTATTATTATCCTCATTGAAAAATGAGGATTCCAAGGGTCAGAAAAATTTGTTAACTTGCACAAGGGCACACTGCATAAAAATAACTTAAACGAACTTCTCATTCCAAAGCCTACTGTGTTTTCAATACAAGGTAATGGGAAGCCAGGCCTCCTGCACGTATTTGTCTCTATCTTGGGACAACTGCTGGTGAGGGGTGGAAGACGGCATATAGGCAGAATGATGGGCCAGAATGTGTCTACAGACAGGGTGGGCTGAGAGTGAAGAGGGATGTCCTCAGCCTCCTAGATGAGCAAAGCTAACCAAAGCTCTTATATCAGGTCCCTGCCCTCCATGTGGGTAGCGTCTACTGTGCCTCTGTCCTGCCCAGGGGCCAGAGAGCAGCCCCCAATACAGGGTCCCCCATTTTATCCGAAAGCAGTGGAGTAAATGGCCCCGGGTGGACGGACTTCCAGTTTTAACAACGGGTGGATGTGAAGGCCAAAAAGAATACAACGTGCGACTTTCTTGGCGAGGGGTGAAGGGGTAGTATCTAAGGAGACTCCCTTTCGTTTACCTATTATGAAGTGCCAGGCCACTTGCAAAATGTGTCTAGTCGCTTCAGCCTCACCCCGCGCTCTGGCCGCTGGGTTTTACCCAGCCCCC
>VBSM01003176.1:4976410-4997980 GCA_008086735.1 Cheirogaleus medius | reverse complement strand
GCGCCCACCGCGAGAGTTCTGCGCCTGCGCACGCACCGGAGACGGAGGGGACGGGCGGGGCCTGGCACCAGGAAGGGGCAGGGGGACGACAGGGCGCAGGCGCAGAGTGCGCCGAAGGCCGGCAGAGGGATGCGAGGGAAGGGCTTGCCCACAGTTTGTTTGGGTTGTGGGCGGTGCACGCGTAGCCCGGGAAAAGCGGGAAATGGCGGCACCGAGCGCGGGGTCTCTGCCCGCCCTCCAACAGAAGGGGCTAATGGCTGCTGACAGGGGGCGCAGGTGAGTGGGGAAGGGTTTTAGGGGTCCTTAGTGGGACCCAAGGAAGAGAAGCGCAGGACCCTGGAGGAGACCCCTTCGCCACCTCCCCTTGGAGCCCCCCCGAAAGCTGCCGAGTCTGCGCTTCCTGCCAAAGGTGGGAGGCCCTGCTAAGCCGTTCGGAGCTAACTCCGCGCGGGGGCGTGCGGGCGTGCTTCTTGGCCCAGTCCCTCTTGGGCAAAGACTACTCCAGCCTCCCTTCGTGCAGCCCACGGGGTTCTGAATAAGGGGCGCTCTTGCCAGTCCTGTCAGACTTGGGCTTAGGCTTTTCTTAAACAATTTTCTGTTCTTTCCTCTGGTTCCCTTAGGGGAAACTATTCTCCGTTCCCTTAGAAAACGATGAGACCTGCAGACCTCCGTGCTCTCCATGATGTGCATTTGATTTGTATTGATTGTATCATGATCTGCATTGCTTTGCATATAATGACCAGGTCTTCAAAGAAGTCAGCACAGGCTTTGGTGGTTGAGTGTCTTGAGAGGACAAGGAGGTTCCTGTGGCTTTAAGTGTCTCTGCTTCTGCCACCGTCATTCCATTTCATGGCAGACTTAACCCAGGAACATGTATTTTAATGCCTCCTGGTATAGACCCAGATTAATTCAGGTCTTCGGAACGTGAAACTGCAGGATACAGAATTAAGACTTAAGAACTCGCTTGGTGTCCCTTTCTCCACCCCCTCCTTCCCTTCCAGATGTGTTCTAAAATTCTAAGTGATGGGCAACTTTTGGAACATTCACATTTAAGACTCTCCCCATAATATGCAGAGAGTTAATGATGCTTCAGATTAAAAAGTATCTGTTGATTGAAAATTCAAGTCTGGAACTTGAGACAGTTTCAAGAACTGGGAGTCAGTAAGTTGTGAGTATGGATGAGATTATCTAGGGAGAGGCTATTTGAGGGAGGGAGTCCTAATGGAATATAAACATTTATGGGCAGGCCAAAGGCCTTTTAAAGGAAAAAAAAAAAAAAACATGGTAGGCAGAGAGAGTAGTCAGAGAGAATGGTGTCATGGAAACCAAGGGAAGAGAAAGTTTTAAGAAGGGAAGACTGCTGGTAAATCTAGGGGGAAAATCTGCTCCACCATTGGCTATGTATCATCCTATGGAAATACTTAGCACCCAGCTGCAATGTTATTTTATTTCTACCAGAGTTCATATATGTCATCACTGTTATTACTTTGTTGTGTTTTAAAGTGATTCTTAAATGGGGTTTTTTATTTGTGCAGATGATTATGTGCCAGGATTTTACTGAAGGTTTGGTGTAGCAGAAACCATACAGTAGAACAGAAATAAGTTAAAATGAAGTTTCAGACTCACTGTCCCAAACCCAAAATTTGTTGGCCTCTTCCATCCCAGTTCCTCTGCCTAAGGATACCACTTGCTGTCTTCTTGGCTGTCTCAGTCCCTGCTTTTCCCTGTGACTTTAAATCTCTAACCCAAATAAATCTCTAAGCCAAGTACATCCTTCTATAGATGCATGGTATTTCACTGATTCTAAGATGCAAATCCCTCCACACACACACACACACACACACACACTTTAACATCTTTGAAATCAGGATGCATTTTGAAATGGGTTTTTAAGTTATAAACTGACATTATTATTATATCCTTTTCTCATTGCTGTCAGGCCTGTACTATTGTTAAGTATTTGGAAACTGACTAAGCAGGCTGGAGAGCTCTGGATTTATATAAACTAGACGCATAGATGACATATATTGAAAATAGGATTCTTTTAGTTCATAACCAGAAGATAATCTCTTTTCGAGCCAATGGCAAAACTAAGGAATCCTTGAAATAAAGACATCCCTAGTAAACTAAATTACCAAAATAATTAATCCTTACTTTCTTTAACTCTTTAAATAATTTCAAATTATGTTGATTGTATTCAACATTGGTATTTATTTACTGTGACTTTCTGTCATTCTTTCTACTTATCCATGTCTTACAGGATTCTGATTGTTTCTAGTGTCATTTTGTCACAAGAACTTAAAGTTTTAAAAAAATAATTATAATTTGTGTAAGTAGGCTAGTGAGAGAGTATTATATTTATCTTATTTATTTTCTGTTAAAACTGGCCATTGGCTTGAGTTTCTGCCATTATATTAAATTATTTTATTCCTCACCCAAGATTATTTTAAACTTACATCATTTTCAGCAGCCTAGATAAATAATATGAAATGTTTTCTGGAATAATTCTCTTAATTAAAATTGGCCTGTCAAACAGAGAAGTATTCCTTTTCATGAATATATGTGCCCTTGTGTGTATTATTTCATCTAAGATGGTAGTGTTTGATATTTCCCTTCCCTAGTCAGACCATTCATCTCAGATGGTCTCGGTTGGACATATGCCATGAAGAATTCTACATCATTTCCCTGTGGTCAACATGTTACTGTTTGGTATATCTTTGGTTTAACCAGATTCAATAAAATGTACCTGATCTTGGTTATTATAGATCTTGTTCTTTTTGTTCTTTCTACCCATGCCTCTTCCACTCTACTCTTCTGTGCCAGATCTTATACTTGACAGCCTCTACCTTTTTATCTATAGGATATTGGGTATGTGCGGCATGCATCCTGACCATCAGGAAACTCTAAAAAAGAACCGCGTGGTGCTTGCCAAACAGCTGTTGCTGAGTGAGCTGTTAGAACATCTTCTGGAGAAGGACATTATAACTTTGGAAATGAGGGAGCTCATCCAGGTAACTGGAGGCAAAGAGAGAATCTAAGAATATAAATTGATTATGGGGTAGGAGTGGAGCCTGACAAAGTGTGGAAAGGATGTATCTTACTAAGGAATTGGAAATGCCCTTCCACCTCAGAGCATTTGACAGAAAAAATACGTAGTTCAACAATAATGGGAAGGACTTTACCTGTACATACTTACCTTGTAAAAGGAATTCTTGAGATGGATGAGGACAGTACAAGGAAGCTCATGGGAAAAAATAGAATTATATTAATAACTAGATATGTAAATACGATTTCATGTTTTATTCTTCGGTCTTAGGCCAAAGGGGGCAGTTTCAGCCAGAATGTGGAACTCCTCAACTTGCTGCCCAAAAGGGGTCCCCAGGCTTTTGATGCTTTCTGTGCGGCACTGAGGGAGACCAAGCAGGGCCACCTGGAGGATATGTTGCTCACAACCCTTTCTGGTCTTCAGCGTGTACTCCCACCGGTATGGAACGCTAGAAATGTGTTGGAAAGGGTTAATTTGGCTTGAGAGGAATTTCTGAGACAGGGTGGGGGAAACTAGATTTTATTTTATTTGGACTAGACTATCTCCCTAAGGTCTGTCATAGTGAGTCCTGATTTCTTACAGTTGAGCTGTGACTACGACTTGAGTCTCCCTTTCCCGGTGTGTGAGTCCTGTCCCCCTCACAAGCAGCTCCGCCTGTCGACAGGTGAGAATTGATGAGATAAAAGGGGTCTCACAGATTGACTTCCCTTTTCTTGACTGATATCTGGCTTTGCCCTAACCTGAGACATATTTTATATTGGCATTAGTTCTCTAAATGAATTTTTTTAGGGTCTAGCAAGACAGTATGGATAGAGTATTAGTTGGGCTCATTTTCCTTATATCACAGATATTATTTTTTTATGGTAATTGGCCCTTTGAACAACTTGTATGGGTAGGAAATTGGTACACATGATTGGCCTGTCTCCTCTATAAAGCTTAATGAGAAAAGACTATGTCATAGCCTAGTGAATAAAACCAGGCTTTTATCAGATAGTCGTTTCAGTCATTCAACAAGTTGAGCACCTACTACATGCAGCTAAGTGCAGAGGACTCTAGTGGTGAGCCAACACTAACAGAGTCTCTGCCCTCGTGGAGCTTACAGATTAAGGAAGTGAATGAGACAGTATTTATCAAAACCCCAGTTCAAAGGGATGCCTGAAGTTACAATGACATGCTAGTATTAATGCTTAGATTGTATACTAGCTTTTTGGCTTTCTGTCTATACCACAGATATTGTGGAACACTCCTTAGACAATGGAGATGGTCCTCCCTGCCTTCAGGTGAAGCCTTGCACTCCTGAGTTTTATCAGACATACTGCCAGCTGGTGAGTTTTGCATAATGACAAGAGGAAAAAAGTTGGGAAATGAGATGCCCTTCCTGGGTATCTGAACCTAGTTCGCATATGCATTTCCTCACTGCCTAGTCAGAAAGTCATTGCCGATTGAATACCTTCTGTGGGCACTTCTTTATTTTCACCTGGTGGAGTTAAGAAGGAGAATATGATGTCTTCGTTTTCTTGAAATCTCTGATCAGGAAGCTCATGATTTAACTGGGTTCTCCTCCCCAGGCCTATAGGTTGCAGTCTCGGCCTCGTGGCCTGGCACTGGTGCTGAGCAATGTGCGCTTCACTGGAGAGAAAGACCTGGAATTTCGCTCTGGAGGGGATGTAGACCACAGTACTCTGGTCACCCTCTTCAAGCTTTTGGGCTACGACGTCCATGTCCTACATGACCAGACTGAACAGGTACTTGAGGCAGGAAAAACTGACATATAAATTAGGACTGGGCAACACTTTGGGGCCAGAGTCATCTGTTTCATCTGTGCCTGCTGGGATATGTCATTTAGAAGTCATTTATTCTCCTTACCTTTTTACTCACTCTGTTATGCTTCTTGCTTTGTAATCTAGTAAAAAAGAGTTGGGGCCTGCCAGTGTTGACATCTCTGGGTAGCTGTGCTTTCAGAGGGTAATAATAGTCCAGGGTTGGGTTCTCACTTTTACATATTCAGAAACTTGATTCCCAATCACTAAGGAAGTGATGGAACACTGAGATGCACCCTAACCAACTCAGACAAGATATTTATAAGCCAGGACTACACAGGACATTGACTTCTTGGTTGATACTGCTACTCAGGAGTCCAATTATTATTTAAAAGATTACTTTGGCAGATAAAAATCTTGCAAATGCAAGTTTGCTAGAATTATCTCTGTAAATACTATTTAGTGGCAGTCTAATGAATTAACATATGGGGAAATTCTTTTACCAGTTGTATGGCCATAAGTCATATCTTAGGGTAGATTGCCTCTGGGCTAGATTCCCACAAATCATAAGCATTTTCATTATGGGTTATTACTGGGTAACATTGTTTTTGGGGACAGAGGAATCTTACTATGTTGCCCAGGCTGCTCTTGAACTCCTGAGCTCAAGCTATTTTCTCACCTCAGCCTCCCAAGTAGCTGGAATTACAGGACTATGCCACCCAACCTGGCTCATTTGGATGAATTTCAGTTACTGAGCTGCAGAGCTGACTTTGTTAACTTTAGGATTCCTCCCTTCCTCCCTCCCTTCTTTCCTTCCTCCCTTCCTCCCTCCCTTCTTTCCTTCCTCTCTTCCTTCTTACCCTCCTTCCTTCCTTCCTTCCATTTTTTTATGATTTGTAGGTGGGGATCTCACTATGTTGTTCAGGCTGTTCTCAAACTCCTGGCCTTGAGCTATCCTCCCACCTTGGCCTCCCAAAGTACTAGGATTACAGCACCACACTTGGCCAAGGATTTCTGTTTTGAAATCAATAACAGCCTATTTGTAAATTTATATTAACTCTTTATTTTTATTCCAGAATAATAGTACTTTCTTGAGTTGCCTTTGGAGTTGTCAGTGGTGAAATTAAAATTTTTAGGAGATTCACTTTGATCTGTTGAGGTAGAGGTTCTTTGTTTTGTATTCTGCATTCAGTACTGTCTGTGGTCTTAATTTCTGTTTCTCAGCTGTCGTGCTTCTGAGAGAATAATTATGTATTTGCCATGCCTTAGGGAAGGCCAGTTTCATCAGTAGGTACCTGGGTATTATTGTCCTTTACATACTGTTTTTGCTGGCTTCCAATAGTAGCCCATGCAAAATAGTAGACCCAGCCTTGCTTCAAAGGCCATGGCAGGAACAGCTTCTTCAGTCATCAAATATTCGAGTAGGTGATATGCTTTCCTGAGAGGTCTGATGGGCCTGAAGGGAATGAGGGTAGATACCAGCTGTAATTCTTACATAAGGTCATTTAACAAAACATACTCTACGTATGTTTTCTTAGAGGTTTTGGTATAGCCATTTCTTTTTACTAGAAACCTTTTATGTCATGGTTCTCCAAATTCTTTGCAGTTGATAAATGATCTTATGTGCCTGATAGTTAAAGGTATAGTACTAAGTCAACAAGTCAGCTATATACTGCTGTTTTCTCAGAGACATTCAATAGATTTGATGAATTTCTGAGCCCATTTCATAAATGCCAGTCCCATTTATGCTAAACCTGATACAGATTCAAGGACCTATTGGATTCTAATTCTGTGGTTATGTTTTGTAACTGGAATTGCAGTGTAGTTAAATTGTGAGTGAGTTATCATGGGGACTATATGAGCTATCAGATTTTCAAAAGGTAGATCTAAACTTCAGGGAATTTCATTTAGACGGAGGAGTCATAACATCAGTAGAAAAGGAAACGTGTCCTCTTATATTCCTAAAGACCAAGCAAGATTAGAGACCAGTATCTTCTGTAATAGCCAAGAAGCAATGCCTGGGTAGATATGGTCAGAAGGATAAATGGGAAGTGGTACTTGAGCTAGCCTTGAAGGATAAAAGTTACTAAAGCAGAGGGGAGTGGCGAAGGCATCCTAGCAGGGAGCACAGTGTATAGACAAGAAACGTGTATTATAAACCAGGTAGTTAAAATGGGTGTCATAATTTGGTGCATTGGGCATCTGCACAGAATACTCTTTTCTTGGTGGGCCCTCTCAAGACTCTTCTATCATATAATTATTTTGTAAGCAAAGAAACAGAACCAAAAAAAAAATGAACATCCTCTTTTTTTTTTCCCTTATCAGATCTTGTTGACTTTAGAGATAAATTCCATTTAAAAGTGGGAAATAGTATAATGAGTCTTAGAGAATCCTCTTCCCTTGACAGTCCCGGAGAGAACACTGGTATTCTTACTGCTCAAGAATGTTTTGGGGTTTTTTTGTCATCAGATTTCCATTGCATCTACCTCATGAGGTTGCTAGTTCTAGGATTACAATTTACCATATATTAAGAAATTAAGTACATTTTAATGTGACAGATTTCCTTTTAATTGTTTTTAACTTACATTTGGGTGACAGACTGCTTAAAAGATGTAAGAATAAGCTTTGTATCATCTGTGGAAAATGCAGCTACCTGTATGGTTTTGCATGTAATTTCAGAGGATTCACAGGTGGTTCTCTTCACGTGTCCCCCAACCACCAGCCAAAACACATGCAAGAGTTAAGAACCTTGCTATTTATAGAAGTGCTGTAATTTTATCAGAAATAAATCTACAGATCCTATTTTAAGCTATGTTCCTTGTGGAAAAATTCCTCCAAATGAGTAATCCCCTTTAATCTTACTAAATTCAGTTACAAAATGTGTATGTTCTTTCTTGGGCTTTGTTGTTCTCTATTTACTGACCTAATAATCTCACTAAGTTCAAAATGCTCATGATTAGGTGCCCAAGTACATAATTTTTATTTACTTCTTTAGGCAAAATTAACTTCTTGAACTACTTGCAATATGTTAGATTTTATTATGGTCAGCTCCAGAGGAACATTCACAGTTATATATTCTCTTGAAATTATATATTCTTGAAACAAATGCATTTTGTATATCTTTTATTACCTCAAGGGTTCCATTAGTATGATTGGCTTCTACTTACCCAGAAAATATACATGCTTTTTCAACAAGATCATTTTTTCATTTCTAGTTAGATTACAGACTTTCACATTTTTTATATAATTACTTTCTCAGTTATCTGCAAACAGAAGTATCCCAAATAGTAGTAGGTCTCAAACGTTAACATGTCGAATCACCTGGGGGGCTTGTAAAACAGTTTGCTGAGGCCCAAGATTTCACATTTACCAGTTTTAGATGATGCCATTGCTACTGCTTTAGGGACCACACTTTGAGAACCACTGCAATATGTTACACAACTATGCTTTTTATTTGGGGAGTGTGTGTGGTAAATGTTAAATATTTGTGCGCTGTAACTGTTTTGCCTAGGTAGCATATTCATTTTCATTATATTTCATTCAAATTTATAATAAAATGAAATTTTATTCTCTCTGTTCATCTCAGATAGAAGACCCAGACATCTTGAGTTGTAGAGGAAGACATAGGTTTAAAAATTTGTGCCAGATTATTATACTATTATTTAAATACGGTATAACTTTCTGTGCAGTGGACCAAATGCTTATGGTAGTGGTATTCATGTATGGCAACTTAGTGCAAGATAAACAAGATTCTTAAGTTGGACTACAAGGTTGACCAGTAATAGGTTTCTTTGAAAACAAAAAACAAAAACCTTTATTAATTGTGTACATTGTAATGGTAGATCTTTGCAATATGTGCTAGACACAGTGATAAGTCCTTTCTACACACAGTTATCTTAATCTTCACAAACTTAGAAAAAATTTACTTGTAATTTTTTTATAAGGTGGAAATTGGAGCCTTGAAAGGCTAAATAACTTGTTCCAATTTATGAACCCAAGGTTTAAACCTAAATGGGTCTGACCCCAGGGTTTATTATGTATGTATTGACTGCTCTGAACAGAATCCACCTGCATGGTGTGCTCTTCTCTGAACAAAGCATTTTATGCTTACATCATCACTGTCTCTTAGATACTTAATATCTAAGACGGAAACCAGTGTGCTGTTCTCTACTGTCATGATGCTCTTAAGGCTATGTCAGAGAGCAGTTTATTTTCTTGTAGCTGAAGAGGTATGTTACTTATTCATTCACAGCTTCCCTGGTGGTTCCCTTGTGCCATTTATATACAAGGGCACTTGCTCTAATGAAGGATGTGGTTATGATCAGGGAATGAATCAAAGCTGACTAGTTCATACTTAGCTTCATTAGTAACTTGCTTTAATTCAGGAGTTCTTCACCTATCTCAGTGAGTTGTGTCTAAGTCATGTGCAATTTTCTGGTGAGTCCATAGCTTCTGCAAGGGTCTCTGACTTATCATTGACCACAGAATATAGGTAGAATATTTTATCTTCTCATAACTTAGGGTTTCAAACAAAAGCCAAAGATTGGTGCTTATATTGGTGCTAACTACAGTGAACAACACTAAAAGTTGCCTTTCTTCTAGGAAATGAAAGAGAAACTGCGGAATTTTGCACAGTTACCTGCACACCGTGTCACGGACTCCTGCATCGTGGCACTCCTCTCGCATGGTGTGGAGGGTGCCATCTATGGTGTGGATGGCAAACTGCTCCAGGTGCGGACAGCTGTTGAAACTAGGCCGCTTCTCCTCCTGCCGCCTGTCTTTCCAGGAATGGCTGCTGTTGTATGTATAGGACTTCAGGAGGCCCGCCTGACTACTTAAATTTCCTTCTTCCTTATTTCTTTCTGGCAGCTACAAGAGGTTTTTCGGCTCTTTGACAATGCCAACTGCCCCAGCCTGCAGAACAAGCCGAAAATGTTCTTCATCCAGGCCTGCCGTGGAGGTGAGTGCCCTGGCAGACCAGCACCTGGGTGGTGGCTCCTGGGCAGCCTCCCACCAGCTCTCACTTTCCTGTTTGCTCCTCTCAGGTGCTATTGGATCCCTTGGGCACCTCCTTCTGTTCACTGCTGCCACCGCCTCTTTTGCTCTGTAAGTGTCTCCCAATGCATGGGGTGTGCTGGGACTTGGGCAGCCCATGGCTCTCAGGCTGGTCAGCTCTCTGTGCACCACCATATCCTGTTCTCAGATTCTCTTATCTGTGTCTTTGCCTTCTTTTCTGAGAACTCTTACTTCTGTCTGTGCTTATTAACTCTGCTGCACTTTTGTTACTCATTGTCTTTTTCCTGTCCCTCTCATTTTATTTCCTTCCTCTTTTACGCCTTTTCTCTTCCCTCTTTCTACTTGCTCCTTTTACTTCTCTGTTTACCTACACTTCCCCTCTTACCTCCTTTATCATTCGTGGACCTTGCAGGATAGCAGTGTGGAACCACATCAGCCTTTGACCCTTCCTCTTTCCCGAGCTGCCTCTGTCCATCTTCTTTCTTGCATGCAGTCTGCTTTACCTCTTTAAGAGCCAGGACTACGGGACCAGGATCAGAAGACATATAGGCATGCCCCTCATCCCGGAGAAAATAGTAATAATTAGGAGCTCTAACTTTGGAGTCAAATTCTGGCTCTACCACTTACTAGTTATGTGAAGTTAAAGAAGTTACATGACATCCCCCCACCTCAGTTTCCATAATATAAAATATAGATAGTCATTGTACCTACTTAATAAGGTTATTGTGATAGCTAAATGGAATTCTGCATTTAAGGACTTACTTAGTACTATACCTGCCTCTTAGTTAATCCACAAACAGTGGTAGCTGCAACTTATAACATGATTTCAATGCCCTCAAAGGACTTATAGTTTGGTTTAAAGGTTGCTTTGTCCAAACATTCAAATAATGATTTTTTTTAAAAGCTATTATGTGGCCAAATGTAAAGGGCTGATATTATTAATTGTATCCTCCTAATCTGGTATTTCCATAGACTATGTTTTATTGAGGTCCTACAGCATGACTAGGACTACACTAGGTATTACCACAAAAGCAAAAGAAAATGTAGCTTCTCTGAGGAGCCTAGCAGAAAAACAAAGCAAATATCTACGAAGTAGCTTCAGACTAGTTCAAAGGCCTCATGTAAGCAAGGGTGAAATTAGTGAGCTACAGTCTGTACATATGAAGGAGTATGCAATAAGACTAGATCATTTTAAGTGAAGTTAGTTTAAAGAGATTCTGTGGATAGGCTAAGGCTTAGTTTGGACTCAGAATAATATGATTTACATATTTATGGAGAAGCAGGATAGTCTTGCACCGGAAAAGGGACATTGCAACATGAAAAGCACAAGATTAAAGAGGCATCCCCTCCTCCAAAAAATGCCCAGATCTGATTAAAAAGTGAGCATTTCTGTAGGTATGTAGTGATATGTGGCTGGTCACGTGAAGTGGATCTAGCTAATTATAAGCCTTTAGTCATAGCTGAGATTTTAGACTTCAACAGATAATAGTACAGAGCTACTGGGAGCTTAAGTAAGAAATAAATGTGATAGATTTTTTTTTCCAGGAGGGTTCCCATGGCAGGGGCTGCACTAAGGAAAGAGCATGTGGTGCGGTAACTTCACCGTTCCTCCATTTACTCGTATGTCCCTGGGCTCAGAGCACTGCCTGATGTGCTGTAGCACTTACAAGTGTTGAATTAATGTATGGAAATTAATCTGCCTGATTAAGTGTAGCAATGGTATAGAGAACAGATATGGGAATATTGGTGAAAGAACCAATAGCATTTATTGAATGACAGATCTACGAGATGAAGGAAAGTAGGAGAGTTTCCTTTCTCTTGAGGGACACATTCAGCTTGGCCTATTTCCTTTAGGAATCATTACTAGCAAAATAAAGATGTGTGGACATTTTCTTTCCTATATTTGGAGATATATATAATATTGTATTTGGATAGGGAGAGATTTTTTAGGGTAATCTGAAGGTTTTGCTCTGCCTCTCTACCTTCTCTCTAAAATTAAATCTTTCAAGAGGTAACCAGTAGCCTTTTGGTCCTTTGAGAATTGGAGCTCACCTGTTCCTGCTGTATTTGGTTGATATAATTGTCTGTAAAAATACCACCCCATACCCCAATTGGCTCCTAAATTGGAGTGTAAGCTCCATGAGGGTGGGGACTTTTTCCCTTCAGTATATCACTAGGGCTTAAAATAAAACAGTGCCTGGCTCATGGCAGTTGCTCAGTAAATTTTTATTGAATCTGTGAATCTTGGTCCTTTTCCCCACAATTCTTCAAGCTTCCCTTCCTTATTAGGCTCTCTTGCGTGTTGCATGCAGCAGGAAGTACTGTAGAAGAGCCTGCTCTTTACCTTTGTGGTGTTGCCCTGAGAGTCCTCCCTGACTCTTTGCTACCAACAGCACCCCTGCCCACTCCTAAAATAAAACAGTAACATCAAAAATAAGATTCTGTCTTAGGATAGGTAAGGCCTGAGTCAAGACCTTGCTCATGTGCTCAGGGTGTGTTTAGAGACTACTGCTAAAATTCAATCATGGCATTCTATTTCCATTTTTAAGGAGAACATTATCCTCCTAATTTTAGGTTTTTCCTCTTTTAAATTTTTTTGAAATCTTAGATGCCTGTTATCACTTATCTTAAGAAATTATTAATAATCAAATAGTAATTGCTTTAAAAATACAAAAACCACCTTGGAAACAGCTGATCATTCTTAGTTTTATAATTTTTTTATTGACACATAGTTTGAGGTTGTGATTTTTATATAACATACATGTAATAACCATATTTTTTATTAACTTGTTTTTTCTTATTTATGTAATAAAGCTAAATGTATCTGTATTTTATTGTATACTGCAGTAAAAAGCACTGTGATTCCCAGGTACATTGCTAATTGAACAAGTGAATGTGGACTTAGATTTTTAGTTCCATTTACAAGGAATATTTAATTTGGCATTTTTCCTGTCTTACACAGTATGGGAGATGCTCCAGCCATGTGTATGTGCATGTTCTTGAGCACGGTGCCTGGCCTGTGGTAGGCACCTCCTGAGTAATGGATGCATGCTGGGAAAGTAATGATTTTTCCCCCCCATTTATCAGCCAAAAGTTGGAGGCAACAGCTGGAAATGGCTCTTCCTGGTCAAAGTTTTTGGGAACTTGTGCTTGCCTGTGGCAGGTCCAAGAGAGATGAGAGGAAATGACATCTTTGTCCGTTCTGTCTGCCTTTGCACAGATGAGACTGATCGTGGGGTCGACCAGCAGGATGGAAAGAACCATACAGGATCCCCTGGGTGCGAGGAGAGTGATGCCGGTAAAGAAGAGTTGCTGAGGATTAGACTGCCCACCCGCTCAGACATGATATGCGGCTATGCCTGCCTCAAAGGTATTGTCATTCCAAAAGAGGACAGTCATACCTCGTTTTATTGTGTTTCACAGGTTCAGGTTGAGTATCCCCTACCTGAAATGCTTGGGACCAGAAATGCTTCTGATTTTGGATTTTTTGGGGGGGGGTGGAAGGAATATTTGTATTATACTTAACCAGCTGATCATCGCAAATCCGCAAATTCTAAATCCAAAATGCTCCTGTGAGCATTTCCTTTGAGCATCACATCTGTGCTCAGAAACTTTCAAATTTTGAAACATTTTTGGATTTTCAGATTTGGGATGCTCAACCTATAGTGTATTTTTTACAAATTGAAGGTTTGTGGCAATCCTGCACCAAGCAAGTCTATTGATGCCCTTTTTATAAGAGCATGTGCTCACTTCATGTCTCTGTTAGCATTTTTTAGCAATAAAATATTTGTTAATTAAGGCATATATATTGTCTTTTTAGACAAAATGTTACT
Source organism: Cheirogaleus medius (assembly GCA_008086735.1). Taxonomy (NCBI): domain Eukaryota; kingdom Metazoa; phylum Chordata; class Mammalia; order Primates; family Cheirogaleidae; genus Cheirogaleus; species Cheirogaleus medius. Next base: position 4,984,325 of record VBSM01003176.1, on the reverse strand, counting down.
GCACACTTAATAGACTACAGTTCGGTGTAAACATAACTTTCATATGCATTGGGAAACAAAAAAGCTTGTGTAACTCGCTTTATTGCAATATTCTATTCACTTTATTGTCATGCTCTAGAACCAAACTCGCAATATGTCCAAGGTGTGCTTGTAATGCTAAAGATTATGCTACACTTGCATTTCTCACTCTGGGCTCACTGAATGGAGAGGGTGCAGGTGCTATGGAAGTCTCGTTTGGGAAGTCCAGCTGTTTGAGAGTACCTGGTGACCTTCACACTGTGGTTCATGCTCTTCTGATTGCAGGGACTGCTGCTATGCGGAACACCAAACGGGGTTCTTGGTACATTGAGGCCCTCACCCAAGTGTTCTCTGAGAGAGCCTGTGACATGCATGTGGCTGACATGCTGGTTAAGGTAAGTCAGCTGAGGCTGGCTCATGAACCTGTGCATGTCCAGTATTCTACCTTCCTCTTCCCTTGCACTCTTTTTCATTGTCTCTTTGCCCTTCTTATGCTTCTATAATGATACCACGAGATTCTCAGACTTGGATCCATTTGTTCTGCCCTTCCAGGTGAATGCACTTATCAAGGAGCGTGAAGGCTATGCCCCTGGCACAGAGTTCCACCGATGCAAGGAGATGTCTGAGTACTGTAGCACTCTGTGCCGTCACCTCTACCTGTTCCCAGGATACCCTCCCATATGATGCCACCTCCCCATTATCCATGCCAGATGGAAGCCACTGGATCATAGGAGGTGTGATAGAGCCTTTTCTCTTCAGGATGCACGATTTCTGTTCTTCCCTCTCAGGGATGTGGGAATCTCACAGGCTTGGTTCCTGTACCCATCATCTCCACCTTTGAGTGTGGGACTGCAGGCCAGCTCCTCCTCTGTGAAGCTCTTTCCCTGTAGAGCCGGCTCTCATTGGACGTGTTGCCAGGAATGTTCTGGCTAGGGTTAAAGAGCCTGACAAGTGACGTTGTAAACAGCGCGTCATGGGGAGAGGGCATGTGGGTTTTTCTCCATGTTTGTGTTCATTTCCTGCCCCCAGGGCTTTTATAAGTAGCACTTTGGTAATTGCTTTTATTACATTAGTTAAGATGTCTCAGAGATCATCTGCTATCTTTCCTTTCTTTCATATCCTCGACCCCATTTGTCCCAGAGTGAGAGTTTGGAAGGTGTCCAAATTGAATGTAGACATTTTTCATTTGGCTTTGAAGAGGCAGCCCTGACTAGAGACACACCCTGCTGCTGTGTGCGTAAGTGGCCTGTGCGTTCCTTTCAGTACTGCAGGGCCACCCAATGGAAGGACATTCTTGGCTCCTTTGGGTTCAAGCCACACAGCCCTTTCTCATAGGTTAGGTATGGGTGCCTTGCATCTATACCTTATTGATCTTTGCCCATAGAAGTCCCAAAGGTCTTTCCTTGATCATTCTTTCTCTGAGCTTTGTTACTGAAATGAGCCTTGTAGGAAGTGTCACAGAAGGCCAGGTGTGCTTCCTCAGACTCTGTAACCTCGCCAAATCCTCTTTTCCTTCCTTTGAAATGTCTCTCTCTTCCTTATTGTTCTCACTTCCATTCAATCCACCTATTCCACGTATTTGGGTTTCTAGAAAAGCTTCCTAGCTGTTAGCTCCCTGCTTTATGTCTCTCCCTCTTTACCTTCATTTCATCCTGTTTAATTCTGCCACCAAATCTGTCTAAAATACTACTTCACTGGATCGTTTGGCCACTCCAAGATGTAATATACCTAGTTCCTGCTTTCTGTTTGGTATTAATCTCCCCTTTGATTTTATTCTTTATTTCAGCGAGGCTGTTGCTATACATGTTGTTATTACTTCAGCCTAGAAGCCTCCTTTATTCCTGCTTATCTGAAACTACTCTTCTTTTTTAACTTCCATTCTTGCCCCCTCCCTCCATTCTGTTCACATAATAGTGTAGTTTTTGGTTATTGTGTTTTTAAGCATTCTTTTCCTGTGTCTTTCACTACATCCTGTCTGTTACCTTCATTGCCATTTATAATTATAAATATTTGCTTGTTTCACTTGTTCATTTTTCTGTACTAGGCTGTAAATGAGGGCAGAAACCGTGTCTCTTTTATTCACCAGTATGTACCCAGTGCCTGGCACATAGTAAGTCTTCAATAAATGTTTGTCGAATGAAGGAAGGAAGCAAGCAAGCCAACCCCACCCCAGCTAAGATCCCACTTTTTTATAAAATTTCCCTTTTGACAATATACATGTTTAGTATTTGTACTCTGTTTTTCCGTGTGTTTTGTTTTTATCCACTGGTATTTTTAGCTACTTGAGGACATATCATGTGTGAGACGGCTTCCTTCACATCTCTCATGGGCCTGCAGTAGCCAAGGTGCTCAATAAATACTTGTTCTGTGAGCCAGGTGGTTTGAAGACTTGCTGCCAAGTCCTGCCTTTGGGTCAGTATAGTATGGAAGTATTTGAATGATATAACCTTTCCACTCCCACTGCCAGGATTTTGTATTGCCATCAGGTGCCAAATAAATGCTCATATTTATTACTAATGCGTGCCTGATATCTCTGTTCTGTAAATGCTCAATCTTGATAAGCCCATGTATTTTCGTTTCCTTAGCCCCTCACACTGCAGCATTTCTCCCCAGCTCATAAGGCACAGCTAGAACTGCAAACCCCTTCCTATTTTACTGCCATGATCTTTTTTTAATAGGCAGGTGTGGGTGCATCTCCGTTGGCATAGTCTGGAATTTCTCACAGTCACATGAGATGGAAGCAGTGTTGGTTCTGGGTTATTTAGATTATGGGATGGATGCTGAAGGTAACAGATTGGGTTAGAATAGGAGGACGAGAGGGAGGATGTAGTATTAATAGAATTTCATTTCTCATGTGGTCCAAGTTGGATTTAAGGGTTTCTAGAGTGGGCGCAGATTGTAAGAGAATCATCAGGCAGCACAAAAGAGATCAAAACAATGGGCTATTTGTAAATTGGTATTATGGGAGCACATTGTGTCTAAAGTATATTCCTAGAGAGGCAAGTGCAGGTGCAGATGGGCTGTGGAGGTTTAGCAAGAGATAGGAAATTCTGTAGGAGTGTTTTGGTATGAAAACAGCTGTGGAAGCTTGTTGAGGAATACAGGGGAGGGGTGACTGTCGAGGAAGAGCAAGGGGGGTCTAGTTGAGCTGAAGCACACCACCAGATGGAGGGGAATTTGGTGCAGAAGAATACTGGGAGCAAAAGGCTGTGAAAATTGGACTATAAAGCTGGTCGATTATACTGCAAGAAAAAACAACAGTGGGATGGATAGCTTCAAGGGAGGAATACAAAGTGGAGGACAGGTTAAGAAATTATCAGAATAGTAGGAATAAGGTAAGTACCCATTTAAAGGAAAGGAAAGCTTTTTGGAGGTGTGATATGTTTGGGAATTACAAAGCAGCATCTGTCTCTGACTAAATTCCACGTCCTTCTCACCCCCGCCTTGAATCAGGGTATGAGGTTGAATTTCACAGCTCTATTCCCTTCCCCCGCATACCTCTGCCAGGGGATTCTTTTCTAAAATTATCCCCTTCCCTGAGCTGGGGGCTGCCCTTGCTGCCCTTTCCCATCCTGTTTCCTCTAGTGGAGGAAGGAAAACAGGAAGGAATGGAAGAAGTGGGATATCAGACCAAAGGTGCGATATATTAGGAGGGGAGGGAAGGTGTCTAATTTGATAAGAAGGAAGACACTAATAACAGCTATAGCTGATCGAGTGCTTGGTATGCTGTAGGCACTGAGCATGGAGCTTTCCATTCCTTCTTCCCCACAGTCATTTTCCCTTTTTTTACAGAAGAGGGAAATGAGGCTCAGAGACTTTTAGTTATCAGAAGAGGAAGAAATGTAGCTTTAAGGGCATGGAGTCTAGAATTAAGTAGATCTGATTTTGAATGCTAGCTCTGCCTTTGAAGATATCAGAGACCTTGAACACGGTAGCCAACACTGAGCCTCAGTTTCCCATATCTAAAAATGAAAATTGTTTCTACCTTAAAAGTTCTCTCTGAGAATTAAATGTGACACTGCATGTAAATCTGATGGTATTGATGCATTAAAAATGCTTGATATACATTATAGCAAAATGAGTTTCAGTTTAATACAAGTCAACAGTCAGTGTTTTACTAAATACATTCTTTTATCTTTATAACCCTCTAGTTACAGCTTTCTGAGGAAACTGAGACCAGGATATGAAACTGCATTTGTCAGCTTGAATGTATGTTCTTAACTAACAATCTTGCTTCTGTGACGTTTTTCCTGGCATGAGATTTTTTTTTTCCTCCTCCCTTTTTTGGGCTATAGATTCTTCCCATTAGACTGGGAGAATGAAACTGAGACCCAAATTTTATTCCATGTTAGCCACTATCTGGGTGGGAATTCAGGGAAAAGTGTATCATGTTTGAAAAGCCAGAAGGGGGAGAAAGAGACCCATCAAGTGCTACAGGGAAGCGCTGATACACAGGGCTTGGGAAAAGGCCAAGGATTCTTAAAGGATAGGGAAGGCAAGGCCCAATAAAAAGTAGAGAAGAAATAACCACAGTGAAGTGTGCTACAAAGAGAAAGTGTCTTCCATGGAAGTTGTAGTAGCTTAGCTGAAATTTCAGAAAGTAGATGGGCACGGGTTCCATGCTGCCTAGATGTGCAGAGGGGAAATGAAGACGGAAAACACCCTTAAAGGGTGGGATGGTTGTACTGCCCAGTGGGCTGGGAAGGCCAGAGGTGAGAGTCTGAAAACAAGGGTAGAACCCAGCTAGAAAACGCATGCTCAAATGGACTTGGGGTTGCCAGAGGGGCAAACACCTACAGATAGCCTCCACACAAACTTTTCTCCACGCTGTATCCTCTGTGGCCACTGTACAACCTTCCTTCAAATAGCAATTCCATAAGCCTGTAGGTTTTAACCTCTTAGTATCATAGACCCTAGGAGAATCCTTTTAAAGCCCTGGAAGAATACATATTATTCATGCATGCTTATGAATTTGCTTCCACAGTTAGGAGCTTCATAGAAATCCCCAGAAGCCCATCTTTGTCCCTCCAAGTAAGAACCTAAGCACTAGGTCCAATGGGATGTTGGGGTGAGGGTTGGGCGTAGTTTACATTCTGTTTTCTTGTTCTTTTGCAAGACAATATCTCATGGTTAAATCCCATGGTTAAATAGTTTAAACCACTGTTCCTAATTTCAAACACTAGATATGCTCTAATCCTTGCCATCCAGCATTAGCAGCCTGTGTGTGCTCTTGATAGAATCTGGTTTTGAGAATTACAGTTGGCGCTTTCCTGCTAGACCTCATGCTTTCACTCTGCTTGGCCATGTGTGAGCGCTTTCCCAGCCCCACTCCTCTCTGCCTTCAAATCTCAGAGTCTGGGACCAGGCTGCTCTGTGTTAGGGACCTGATTTTCTCACAAATAGTAAGGAATAGTAATTGCATTTCATATTTTGTTTCTTGTGGTTATCAAGTTTCTACAGAAACTGATCACCTTCAGGAGAACCATAATCCACAAACAGATGAAAATCTTTTCTGTTTCTGAAGCCCTCCAAAGAATTTCACTTTGGTAGTATGTTTTTTTTTTTTTTATTAAGAAAGTATTTCATTCATTTCACACCAATCCCTTAGATGTTTTTCCTTATTTTCCACCTGTAGGCAAGGTGGGTATCATCACAGAACCTTTAGTCCCTAAAATCATCCCACATCTGTAATCTTTATGGGTATATTATAGGCCTTATGGTGTATAGGATTATTGTTAGAAAATGTGCTTTTATTTTTTTTCAAGTTTTATTGGTGTACTATTGACAAATAGAAGTCATATATATTTAAAGTATACAACTTGATGTTTTGATATACATTGTGAAATGATCGCCACAATCAAGCTGGTTAACATATCCATCACCTCACATAGTTACCGTGTGTGTATGTGTGTCTGTGTGTGTGTGTGATGAGAACACTTAAGATCTACCCTCTTAGCAAATTTGAAGTATACAATACAGTATATTGTATATATTGTATATTGTATATTACAGTATATTGTCAACTATAGTCACCATGTGCGTTAGATCTCCAGGACTTACCCATCTTGCATAACTGAAACTTTGTGCCCTTTGACCAACATTTTCCCAATCCCCCATCCTTGCCCTAGCCCAGCCCTTGACAACCACCCTTCTACTCTCTGCTTCCATGGGTTCTACTATTTTGGATTCCACAGTGAGATCATGCAGTATTTGTGTTTGCTTTATGTCGTTTAGAATAATGTCCTCTAGGTTTATCCATGTTGTTGCAAATGGTGGAATTTTCTTCTTTTTTAAGGCTGAATAGTATTCCGTGTGTGTGTGTGTGTGTGTGTGTGTATTTGTGTGTGTGTGCGCACGTGTGTGTATGCTCCACGTTTTCTTTATTCATCTGTTGGCAGACTTTTAGGTTTATTCCATATCTTGGCTATTGTGAATAATGCTGCAGTGAGCAGGAGAGTGCAGATATCTCTTTGAGATACTGATTTCCTTTAGATGTATACACAGAAGTGGGATTGCTGGGTCATACAGTAGTTCTGTTTTTAATTTTTGAGCAACTTCTGTACTGTTTTCCTTAATGACTGTACCAGTTCACATTCCCCCCAACAGTGCACAGGGGTTCCCTTTGCATTCTCACCAACACTTATCCTTTGGCTTTTTGATAATAGCCATCCTAACAGATGTGAAATGATACCTTATTGTGGTTTTGATTTGCATTTTCCTGATGAAAATGTTTGGTCCCTGAACTTGAACCATCCTGAGACAGACCTCACTTGGTGATGGATACTAAACTTCACTTTGACTCAATTTATAACTTTTCTTCTATAGTGAGAGTTCATAGGGAAGGGATGTCTTAGAAAAAATGTTGAAAAAAATGTGATGCCAGATATTAATAGTTCGTCCTTGGCCAAAAATTATTTATTGGCCTGAAAAGGGAAGAACAGCAGAGAGTACTTCCCCATCATCTTTCTTGTTTGTCAGCTTGCCATGAGAAGCCCTCGCTCCGTCGCCACCCCCGCCGTCCCTGTGCCCTGGCCTACTTCCCCTCTCCCCTGGTATCCGACCTGTGCTGATGGGGCTATGGTGGGTTCTCCGCAGTCCAGATGGAAGCTCGGCCCTCCCTGTAAATCCAGGGTGGCATTGTGGCTGACACTTATCAGTCTGGGAAGTGGGAGAAATGCCAAAACCCAGGGCTATCACCCCTGCTTCCCACAAGCCTATCACACCCAGTGGGTGCGAAGGGTGGGATCCAGGGGTGGCACCAGGTGTTATTAGCAGCCTCTGGCAGCAGGAGGGCAGAGAGCGGGGGGAGAAAACTGGAAACGGGAAGGGTTGGGAGAGCTGGCCAGACAGAAGTTTACGATGTAGATGAGGACTAAATCCCGGGGGTTTGCAGAGCTGAGAACAAGCCAGCAGAGAAAGATGGCAGAGAGGCACCAGTTACTCTGCCAGGTGAGTTAACGCTCCAGGGCTTCCGAGCCGTAGAGTCACTCGTCGAGCTCCCACCCTCACCTTCTACATGCTGAAGAAGAGAGGTGGGCAATGTGGAGGGCTTCGGAGCAGGCCCAGCTCTGCATGCAGGTTTGAGAGCATACTCAGCAGTTTCCCATCCTCGTCCGGGCGATATTTATAGAGGGACCAGTGACATGGGGCTGGAAGCCTACTGGTGACTAAGGAGGGGGACAATGCTGCTGGCTCGGCGGAGGGAATTCCCTGTGGGGCTGTCCCTCGGGTCCTCTCCCAGCCCCCACCCCGCACTGCTCTTACACCTGCTTCGACCCCAAGCAGATCAGATGTGGCAATGGGGGGGGTCATGTGACGGAGAGGGGCCTATAAATAGCTGGAGGTGGGCATGCTGCCCCAGACGCCTTGGGGACAGCAAGAGCAGAGGCTTAAGGAG
>VBSM01003176.1:4940389-4976144 GCA_008086735.1 Cheirogaleus medius | reverse complement strand
CCACCCCACGCAGGTAAAGTCCTTAAGGGGAGGGGGAGCAGTGGATTCAGGCAGACAGTGGTGCCAGAGATGGGTGAAAATTAGGAATTGGATGAACAGAGGGAGCAGTGTTGCTTTTTTTTTTTAACTTAGAAATAGCACATGATAATGTGTTCAAAATAGGGAAATCTTTCAAGGGTCGGGGCTCATCTAAGTACGCACTTGGATATATGTGCGCTTTTATACAACCTTACGAACAGAGTGCCCAGTCTGACAGGGAATTGGCACACACGCATGCACCGCTCGTGCTTACATAACCTGTGTGCAGTGGTTTGTGTAGGAGCCCACGCTGCTGTGTGCTGCAAGCTGTCTCTCACACCCTCACCCTCACCCACACGCCACCAGATTGCCGAGACCCTTGGCAGAACACACACACGAATGAACCCTCTGCAGCAGGCAAAAGAAAGGAGCTGAGACAAGTGGAGAAAACAGACTGAATTGCATATCAGTGATCAAAGACCTACCAATGTCAAAATGAGCAGAGGAATGTAATCGAGCTTTCAGGAGGCAAGATGATCAAGTAGGAACCTATGGCGTGTTAGGCACCTGTAAAGGTGCAGAGATGTGATCCCAGGGACAGGAGCTTGCAAATTAATGAGGGGTGTCCAGGGATGAGTATCGTCCAGGGGTTGGAATTGGTGGGTTACAGACACCTAGGAAAGGGTAGTGGGGATGGGCACAACTAAAGGAAAGGTTGTGAAATGGTCATGCGAAAATGGTACAGGTCACATTTAATAAGTCAGTGTGCCTCTCACACCAAAGAACGCAGGGTGCGACAGAGGATGAAATGTGTCCAGGGCAGGAGGTTAGGGTTTAAAAGGGTTTTTGCTAATGGGCAGCCTACTGCCCCTTTGGAATCTGAGGTGTGGGCCATGCAGGTGACCTCAGCACCCGGGTCAAGAGGATCCACTTCTAGTCCCTGCCTGACTCCCAAGGGCAGTTGCAAAGGCAGCACCCGGGACTCAGTTGGGAAGTGGGGACACGAAGGTCAGTGTGGGCCGGAATAGTGAGATAGGAAGGCTCCCTGGAGGTGGTGGGGTCTGACCTACGCTTTTGAACGCTGGGGATTGCACAGGAAGACCCCTGCTCTGGCTCACTCTCACCTGTGCATGTGGGCAAACACGGGTGGGACGACGTCTTGAGTAGAAGTGCAATCATGGCCCTTTTCTGGCGACAGTGAACTGGCCAAGCAAGCATGAAGCTTCATGCTGGAAAGCAATGGTGAGTTAGTTTGGGGGAGGAGGGTTGGGCTGGTTTCCACAGAGCCTTGAAAGCACACAAGAGGAGTTTGGATTTCAGTTTTTCTTTGTTTAATTTTTAATATGGAAAACTCCAGACTTACACAAAAATAGAATGGCATAATGCACCCCCAAGTATCCAACAGTTATCAACACTTTGTCAATATTGTTTCATCTATCCTTCCCTCTCCCACCCTCTCCCCTCCGCACAAACTGGAGTCCTTTAACAAATCCCAGACATCGCGTCAGTCGCGGACTTGAGGTTTGATTTCCCCATACCCTCTCCCATCCCTGCCCCGGCGTAGTGGTTAGCACCGGACCAGCCAGGGCAGATCTGGCTGCTGTTGTGTGTTCCCAGCCCAGGTATATAATATGAAGCAACCCCCCTCCTAATTTCCACTGGCCTGGGACCTCAGTGGGCTGAGATGACCTCACTCTGTGACCTCCACTGGGAGTGTCTTCTCTCTCTGGGTTCCAGGTAGGGTTTGGAGGGAAATACTGCCTCCCTGTGTCACTCACCCAGAAGACATACCATGAACAGGGCAATTAGTGTGTGCCTGTTCGGGACTGAGGCACAAAACTCTGCTGCTTGTATTATGAAATCAGATCTCTTCTACTCAAGTTCTCCTAGAATCAGCAACATGGCCTGGCCTGACCCCGGCCCCAGAGGACAGTGAGCGTAGTGGGGGTGGGGCAAGCCAACGGTGGGCAGAGAAGACACACATGCCTTACGGCACCAAACCTGAGGGCTGCCGCTCCGCCCTCCTCATGTGTTGGGAGCGCTGATTATCTTGCTTTGGGAAGAAGTAGATGGACTTGCCTTGTCGGGGCTGGCTCCTGTTTGTGCCTGCAAGCTCCGGGAGTTGAGGAAGATGGGCTTTACCTAAGCTTGATAGAGGACACAAGGTTTCTCAAGGAAGTCCAGATGCACCAGGCAAAGGGCAACCAAGAGTCACCTGCTAGTGAGGCCAGTCTATCCTCAGGGTGTCCATGTACAGCCCCTTGGCATGAAGAGCAATGCAGAGTGACCTGGGGAAAGGGTGAGACATACAGAAAGCATGAAATACCCCCGGTTCATACGGTCCCAGCTCAGCACGGTTCTCCGTGTCTCTGCTTCAAAGTGGAAATTGATCTCCTTGGTGGAGGCTTCCATAGGCCGAGGTGAGGACATGTGGCGGAATGGGTGGAAAGAAGGTGGGACGGATGGACGGACAAAGGTGAAGAGTGGGAGCTGCAGGGATGGTGAGTAGAGAGTTGAGGACAGGGGTGACCACAAGGGGTGACCATGAGGTGACCCTGCATGCAGTTCCCAAAAGCCAGGGTTCAGAGAAGTGATTCCTCTTCGGTTTGTGAGTCTCTGTGCCACACTCCTTTTTACTCTTCAACAAGACAGACCTTGATCTTTCTCCCTCTCTGCAGATCTATGGCCATCACAAAGAACAGGTTTCAGACAGGGTGCCAGACATGGGGATGCCCAAGAAGATGGGCTCCAGTTCTACCCTGGACAGCAAGGATGAGGATCACTATTCCAAATGTCAAGGTGATGGGGAGTGAGGAATAAAGGAATCTGGACTAGGAGGTACCAGGATTAGGAGAATAACTTGGATGTCCCATTGCACATATGCCCCCTAAAAAGCCTCCTCTGAGATTTAAGGACTCTTCCCACCTCCATACTTTTGCCTACTCCCTGCTATCGCTCCCCCTACCCCAAGAAACAAGAGTTTTAGAAAGGAATTCAAGTATTCATGGGGAGTTGGACTTTGGTGCCTTCTGCAGAGGCAGCAGGTGGCAGAGAGGCAGAGAAATGCAGGGAACGAGATGAACACACAGACCCTAGGGCCCAACCCCTCCTCTCTGCTCTCACATCCTGCACCCACGATAGTGACTGGTTAGCTGCTTTTCTCTTGTTTTTACCCTTTTCTCTTGCTAGATTGTGTCCGCCGTCTGGGACTCGTGGTGAGAAGAAAGTTAGGGGAAGACTGGATCTTTCTGGTGCTTCTGGGACTGCTGATGGCCCTGGTCAGCTGGAGCATGGACTACGTCAGTGCCAAAAGCCTGCAGGGTAGGTTCAACCTGGACCTTTGCTCTCAGCCATTTCTAGAGTTTCTCCTTCGGGTGTGTTTGGGGAGGAGGATGATGTGCACAGAGAGGGGCTCAGGCGGGACTCTAGCCCCACACAAGACCAGACTCAGACCCACATCCGCTTCTCATGCCCGTTCTACCCGCTGCCACCCAAGCTGAGTGCCCCTCTGGTACAGTGACCAACTCCCCAGTGTCCACGGGACTTTCCCAGTTTCAGCACCGAATGCCCTGAGTCCCAGGAACCCCTCAGTTCTGGACACACTGGGAGGCCGGTCACGCAATGGCCTCTAACCAGGGTCCTGTAGCCCCAGCACTCGAGAGTGATTTGCAGGCCCCTTCACCTCCCACGACTCGGGTTTTCCATGTGTAAAATGACAGTGGTGCCATCTCAGTAGGGGCAAACGGAGCGACCCTGGCCCGAGAACACACCGGGCACGTGGCCCCTCGCCCCCTAACCCCAGGCATGTCTCCGCAGCCTACAAGTGGACCTACGCGCAGATGCAGCCCAGCCTCCCCCTGCAGTTCCTGGTCTGGGTCACCTTCCCGCTCATCCTCATCCTCTTCAGCGCCCTCTTTTGCCACCTCATCTCTCCCCAGGCTGTTGGTGAGAACTTTCTACCAGACCAACATGGTCTGAGTGGCCTGAGAAGGTCCACTCCGTCTCCTCCCACCCCTCCCCCGCTTAGCGGAGCCCTGGCTTTGCTCACCATCATCCTCCGCCTGCAGCCCCTCCGGCCCTCCCCGGTCCCCATTTCCACTTTCAGCTCCCTTTGAACCTCCACCTTGAACCTGCACAAAATCTTTTAACCCTTTTAGGCTCTGGAATCCCTGAAATGAAGACTATACTCCGTGGGGTTGTCTTGAAGGAATATCTCACGCTCAAGGCCTTTGTGGCCAAGGTTGTCGCCCTGACTGCGGGGCTGGGCAGCGGCATCCCTGTGGGAAAAGAGGTGTGAGCTGGGAGGGGCACTCGGGAGCGAACCTAGAGGGTGCTCTGGGAGCAGAAGTGGGCGGTAGGGGATGGGGCTAGGCCAGGCCGGGGGCACGAGGGAGGGGAAATACTTTGGAACGTCCTTGGTTTGGGGTCTAATGACAAAAACATCAGAGCTGGGCGGGGGCAAGGGCTGGAAGCTGTGCTGTGGGGGCTGTCCTGTGCACAGTGGGATATGTAGCAGCATCCCCAGCCTCTGACCCCCAGGTGCCAGTAGCACCCCAGTTGTGACAACCAGCATGTCTCCAGACATTGACCAATGGCCCCCAGGGGCACAGTCTCCCCTAGCTGAGAACCGCTGCCTTAGCGATACCCCAGACCAGTTCTCTCGCACGGATCTGAGAAAACTGAGCCGGAGAAAGAGGCTGTGCTGTTTTCAAGGTTGTGCACTCAGTCCTCCTTCAGTCCTACGCCCATGCCCGTCCTTGCCCCCCCTCCACCCGGCAGCCACGCTCATCTTTTAAAACTGGAACCAGCCACGTCTGATCTCTGGTCAGGAACTTCCTAATGGCTTTCCATCCCACCTCAAATAAAATCTGAACTGCTTACTGGCCTGTGAGGCTTGGGGCTCTGGCTCGTCCTCTCTCTCCAGGTTTCTGCCCTCTCCCCTGTGTGTCTTCAACCCTCAACCCCTCTGTGCTGGGCTCTGCTCAGGGCTCCTGCAGGTGCTGTTCACTCCCCACTTCGTTCACGGCACTGCCAAATTGTACCTGGCTTGGGGGCCCCTAGACCTTCTTATCTAAGCACACGACCCGCCAGCCTCCCCCTCCCCATCTCTCTGCCCTGATTTTCTTCATAGCAAAGGGTAACATACCGGTTTAGCATCTCCCTCCCCGCTGGGCTGGAGCTCTGGGAGGGCAGGGCTCTGTCTGTCTGTCTGTCTGTCTTCTGTATGTCCAGTGCCTAGCACAGTGCCTGGAGCATTGGTGCAGTGACTGTGACAAACCCTCCGGAGGCTCTGACTCCTGACCTCGCACTCTCCTCCCTCTCAGGGCCCCTTCGTCCACATTGCCAGCATCTGTGCTGCCGTCCTCAGCAAGTTCATGTCCGTGTTCTGTGGGGTCTATGAGGTAAGGTGGAGACAGTGACATGAGGCGGGGGCCGGTTGGTAGAAGGATTGGCTGTATGTGTGCAGGGTGTCGGAGGGCGGGAAGGCTGCCTCTGCTCTGGGCCGGCCGTGTCGCTGAAGGGGGCATCGCACTAATCCACGCTCCCTTCTTCTCCAGCCCCCCGCCCGCCTACCCTCGCCACGTAATCACATAATGCCCTGTAGCCTGTGCCTGTCCCTTCTTGATCTGTGTCCCTACGTGGTGGCCTGGCCCCTTGTTTGCTCCTGCACTACCCCTGAGAGTCCATAGCACCCCCTCTATGTCGGTTCCCTCCACGTTTCCCTCCTGTGCTCTGCCCTGTACATCTGTCACTCCAGATTCCCCCCGACACCCTCCCACCCCTGCCTCCACTCTGCTCGTCTGGTCTGCCTGCTTCTCTGTTGCAGACCGTGCCTGGGCAGCTTGATCTCCTGGTGTCGGCCTGCGCGGTGGGCGTGGGATGCTGCTTTGCAGCCCCGGTTGGAGGCAAGTTTCACTTCCTCCCTACCCCTGTTGCCTGAGCAAGGCTTGGAAGGGGGGTTGGGTGGCTGCCACAAGCTTTGGGGATGGGCATTCAGGGAGTGACCATGGATCACAGCCCCAGGCTTCGGATACCTGTATTTTCCCACCAAAGGACTGCATGTTCTTTTGAGGCTGGTTACTCTTTTGTGCAGGTCTTATTGGTCCTGCTCGGTCTGGAGTCCTTGCTGTCTCATGCTGTTGCCACTTCTCACCATGAATAACCCCATCTCCAGCCCCTCTCTGGTCATCATTTATTGACTTACTTACCTGTCATATATTTGCCTGTTATTTCACTTTCTACTTTGAGCCTTGCGCTGCAAGGTCACTTCCTGTTTGCCAAACTCACTCAGTTTCTCTTGGCCTGGGGCAATGGGAATCACAGGGGCAATGGGACCAGACCATTCTCTGTGACTTAGGCCTCTTATTCTGCCTTACTCCCCCTCCCTGCTTGTTCTCCTATCCTGTCTGCCCCCTTCCTCTCCTCTACCTGCCTCTGCCTGTCTCTCCCCCAGTAGCAGCCATACTATTACGCTGACATCCTGACGGTGGGCTGTGCTGTCGGAGTTGGCTGTTGTTTCGGGACACCTCTCGGAGGCAAGTGATTGACCCCTCCCGTATCAGCCGGCTTGTGGGCCTGGCTCCCAGAACAGTTCTAGTCGGCATCCACGAGTGCTAGCATCACCAGGTTACTTACTCGCTGGAGAAAGACTAGCTGACTTTTAGTGAGCATTTACTATGTGCCGGGCAGCGTTTTAAACACTTTATGTCTATTCCCGCCAAAAGCTGTGTGAGACAGATATTGCAGAGGAGGAAGAGAAGAGAACTGAATTACAGAGGAGGTGAGTGACTTGAGCAAGGTCATTCTGTTAGCAAATAGCGGAGCCGGGAGTTAAAACCAAGGCAGTCTCCAGGATTCCCCCACTTATATTAAAATCTATTTGTGCCGTTGGATATTTTTGCCCTGCACTTATTATACCTGGTAACGAGGGACTCTATGAACTTCCTTCTCCAAGGGAAAATTTACGTTTTGTTGTGTTTTGTTAAGGACATGAGAGTTTAGGTGGACCTTATTTAGATTAATGGTAAGCTTTCAATGAGGAATACTTGGGGAGGGTGTTGAAAGATAATTGTTCCTTGGTAGCAATAAAGTTGAGTTTAGCTCTTTCTGCATGTATAAGGCAAACACTGATCTATCAGATTATTTTCCTTATCATGGATGACTAACTAATGGGTGTGGTCAGAGAAAGCAGTTGTATCTGTTTATTTACCTATCAAAATCAGCTATAGCCGGACTAACAGGGTAAGGATTACATAGATCATTCATTGGCTTCGTCACTGTGATAAAAAGGACCTCAAGTTGACAATTGAAGAAACATAATTGCAGGAAAGGCATATGCTTCTTAAATGACCAGCTGTGAGAGATTTCTTTTCAATTATGAAAATATAATCAGTCTTATCATAGAGGAGTCTTCCAGGTAGCTAAATGACTTGGCTCAGGAATGATATATGGCTAAGAGTTTGAAGTTAATGAACATGTATCACGCTAACTTGTGCCAGTACTGTGCCAAACGCACAGCATAAGGAGATCAGTTAGCAAATGCATCAGCAGCATCCTATTTGCACTTCTGTCCTCAGCTCTAGTCATTAAAGTCATTAGTCCTTGTCAGGGGAGGATGGTGTGTTTGATTTCCTCACATGTTAAATGTTCACGCTTATATTTATACCCACTGTCGCCTTTATTCACTCTTTAATCTTCCAAATCCAGAAGGTCAAAAGAATATTTTTAGGCAGGAAGAATTTTGTTGTTTTGTTTTTGCTCAACCAGATTCTTTAAAGTGAGGAGAATTTGCATATTCCTCATAAAACTGGAATTTCTGAGATGAATCAGGAAGGTTCTTCGTGGTCCTGTGTCGAGTGTGGGAAAAGTAAAGACCACAGGAAAGTTACAGATGAAATGTTGCTCTTGACATGAGACATTGTTAAGCACTTAAAAGTTTAGGCTGTTTGCATGAAGTGTTAAATGATAAATGTATTTACAGGTGGTATTATATAATTTGTTTTTTACGAATATTAAATATTTTTCTGAAAGAAAAATATTAGCATTAAAATAATTTATTAACTATGTAGTCAACTGAATTGCTTACAATTAAGCCTTGCTTACACCAATGAAAGGAATATAATTCAACGTTCCACTAAAATAGCAAACATCGCGCAGCCATTATGTGCCAGGAATGGTGCCGGGTCCTGTACCCTCAGGGTGCTCATGGCTGAAAGGGTAGACAGGCAAACAGATCAGCACAGCCTGCTCGGATACGTGTCTCAGTGGCAGGCTGGGCAAAGTGTGGTGACCACCTTCTGCTAAGCTGCCTGGGGGAGCCAGTGAAGCTTCACAAAAGAGGTAGTGTTTGATGTGAGGCTTAAACAATAAGTAGGAACTTGCAAGGAAGATGGTAAGGGTAGGTATTCTGGACAGAGGGAACAGCATTGCAAAGTCAAGGTCCGGAAACTCTCATGACAGTAGATGAGTTTTACTAGGGAATTCCAGGGAAGGAATAGCAAGAAATGAGTCTGGAAAGGTAAATGGAGGCTGAATTATGAAGGCTCCCATAGACCACGCACAAGAATGTAGATTTTGTTCTCTAGGCTAGGATTTGCACAAGTGTGTTTTGCAGAACACAGTTCTTCGTAGTGTTAATAGATGTAATGTGTAAAAATGACTCCAAGGTCAAATCAGTTGGAAAATGCTTGTCTAAACAGATAGTTTTTTAAGCTAGAGAAGTTACCAGAACGTTGGTTATGCTGACATGCATTGTGAATTTGGTTCCAACACAGCATTTCCCGTAGGGCCCCTTCTGCAGGGTCCATCTCATGGGCTTCGTAGTGTCTCACAGGCCTGGTTTTGGGCAATGCTGTCGTGGGCGAAGTGAAGCCATGAAAGGATTTTGAACAAGGAAGTGACATGGCCAGCTTTAAATGTCCATCTTGTCCCTTTGGCAGATGTGCACAGGATAGAATTGGCCTGTGGATTATCAGGATTAAGCCAAGATTAACAAGAAGACAATTGTCATAGTCCTGATGATGATCAGGGACTGAACTGGGCAGAGGCAGAAGAGATAGAGAAGAGGATGATAAATGTGAGAGTTGGAAAATAAAATTGCTGCCGCTTGGTGATTGGTTTTATGTGAGGATATGAGGGATGAGAGAGAAGGAGGGATCTAGGCTGCCGCCCAGGTTTCCAGCAAGGGCAGTGGGGCAGGTAGTATTAGTAACCAAGACTGGAATATGGAAAGTGAAACAGGTCTGGGGAAATTGATAAATTTTACTTTGAGTATATTGTGTCTAAAGTTCCTGTGGCTCATCCAGGTGATGTCAAGTGGGCAGCTGGGTTGGTGAGTCTGAAGCTCAGGAACTGGGTGGAAAACAGCTTCGCTAATCAGCAGCGTATAGGTGTAGTTGATGCCAGGGCCACAAATGAAATTGCGAGAGAAAGTGTGCCTATGGGTAGCAACATTAGCAGACCAAAGACAAAGCCCTGGGTCGGGCAGAGACACAGGAGCGGCAGAGAAGACAGAGAAGGAATCAGGAGTGGGAGGAGAGAGCGATGTTCCAGAGCCTAGGAGACGAGAGAGTTTCCAAAAGCTGTTTGTGTTTTCAATGCTTTGTTTCCTTTTAGCAGCACATTTTATGTTTGGCTCAGGCTAATATTAAAATTAGCTCTCATTCCAGAGCATACAGTGACAGACTGCTAGGGAAAGTGTCCCAGAAACAAAACCTAGCCCAGGATTTCAAAAAATTGTTGTAAAATATTCATAAGTTGGATAGTTTACACCCAGGCAAATCAAAGCTAACTTTGCTTTTGTTACTGGTAAAGAAAAGGAGAGAGACTCACTCTACCTGATTCCTGCTGTCAAATCCTTCTAGCTGGGTGCAGTGGCTCACACCTGTAATCCCAGCACTTTGGGAGGCCAAGGTGGGAGGATTGCTTGAGACCAGGAGTTTGAGACCAGCCTGGGCAACATAATGAGACTCCATCTCTATGAAAAATAAAAAAATTAGCCAGGCATGGTGGCATGCACCTGTGTCCCAGCTACTTGGGAGGCTGAGGTGAGCAGATAGCTTGAGCCTGGAGTTTGAGGCTGCAGTGAGCTATGATCACACCACTGCGCTTCAGCCTGGGTGACAGAGTAAGATCCTGTCTCTATTTAAGAAAAAAATCCTCCTCGTAGGCCCAGAGACAGCTGCCTTACCTGAGGTACTGTGAAGAGCAGGGTGGAAGGGGCGGTTGACAAAACTCTGTCTGTCCCTGGTTACCCCTCGCCTTGCTCCGTTCTCTGCAATTCCACCCAGTCTGTTCTGTTCTCTTTCTTCCTCATCCTCTCCTCTTCTCTCCTCCATTGCTCATTCCTAGAATAGGCACTGAGCCCTGATTTTGTACTAGGCACTGTATGAGGTGCTGGTTTCCGAGAAATTTTTAATCCTAGGGGTAACTCAGAAATGTAAACCAATAACTAACTAGATCTGAAAATGCTAAGTGCTCTAATAGCCTAAAATTCTGAGTATAGGATGAGAGATGGACATTCTCCGCCTACAGAGGAGGATCAGGGATGGCCTCCCAGAGAAGGTGACTTGGGGCTGACCACTAGAAACCCTCTGTCCAAATGCAGCAGCTGCTCTAGGAGGGAGTGACCATCAGGCCACCATCTCCTTGGCACGGATGACTCAATGGAACTAGTTGACTGGCACCTATCGTAGAGAAGGTGGAGGTCCTGAGGAATTCAAGAGATGTGTGACTTTTGAATATAGAGCAGGGAGAAGAAAATTACTAGGATGTGGGATGCTGCCCGAAGAGGGAGCAGGTGTAGGGTTGTGGGCAGACCGTGGAGAGGGGGAGACCTGCCGGATTCCTGGTTCCCTTGAGGCCAGGCCTCCTCTCTGCTCATCTAATCACGTGCTGCATTCCCCCGCCTCCCCTTCTCATGTCTGGTAAAGATGAGGCTTAGCCAGGTTTTGGGTAATATTGTCACCAATTTTTACTTTGCGTCTAATTGAAGTCTAACCCCCAAGTTCTTGATCTGTTTAAAGATTGTTTCTTTGTATCTCTTGAATGTTGTTTTTATGCCCTTGTTCTTGTTCCTTACTTTGTCCCTACCCACCCTTGTTCTCTTTTCTGTAGATCTACCCCCTCATTTTCTGCTGCAGCACCTACTTGCAAAACAGTACTACTTAGGACTACCAACTAGCTTTCTTTTACCGCGCCTGCCTTGCTAAAACATGGTTGTTTTTATCTTTCTCTGGCCTCTTGGTTTTTCCCCTGCTGTGGTCCTTCTATATCAGGGTTTTTATGTTGTTGTTGTTGTTGTTGTTTTAATTTGTATGACTCCTTTGCTTTTTTTCTGGAAATATTGAGCAGTGCCAGCTCTTACAAAGCCACTCCTATTTTTTTTTATCTCTTCCTTATAAAGTTGCCCCAGAGTGTATGGGGGAGGTAGGAAAGACTGGAGGGAGATGCTAAGGGGAGTCTCTATGAATTCTGGGCTCTGCTTGCCAGCTCCGCAGAGTACCTGCTCTGGAAGCTGTTCCCTCTTTTAAATTTTCTGCAGACTTTTTTCAGCTACCTTTAACGCCATTGAACCCTGCATTCTAGGGGTGGAGAGGACATGGCCACTTGATCCTCCTCACATTTTTAGGGGTTGAGGGCCCATTCATTTCTTGTCTTCTCTGTGTCTTGTTTAACCACATCCCTGGTCTACAAATAAATAAATAAGTAAATAAATAATTCTAGCTTGAGCAGGTGTGTGGTTTTGAGCCCGACTTCAAGAGATTTCTACTTTCGTTTGCTGCTTCTGCCCAGATTTAAGTTTCAGCAAAAGCTCCTCTGGTCCAGGGGAGGGAAGTGTGGGAGAGAGCTTGCACTTGTGTCTGCACCTGACCCTGCTTCCGTGCCCTACAGGAGTGCTATTTAGCATCGAGGTCACCTCTACCTACTTTGCCGTCCGGAACTACTGGCGAGGATTCTTTGCAGCCACGTTCAGTGCCTTTGTGTTCCGCGTGCTGGCGGTGTGGAACAAGGACGCTGGTAACAGGGGAGGCCCACGGTGCGGGTTGTGTGAAATAGAGATGCTGGTGACGGGATGTGGAGGGCAACTCTGTAGGGCAGTTCAGAGAAGGAACGGTTGGCATTATTCAGGGAGTGAGACCAAGGCCCCTGGGTATAGGACAAGAATATATGTCACGGAGTAGGGGAGTACAGCCAAGGAGTGGTTGTGCATGGAAAAAAGGAAATGAAATAGAAGAGGAGGAATTGAGATTGGAAGAAAGGAGAAATTAATCCTTAACACCGATGACCTCTGCTTCCCTATCTGGGGGTTTTGGTGAAGCTGCCAGCGTAATCCTTGTCTTTTCATCCTGTAGTCACCATCACTGCTCTGTTCAGAACCAATTTCCGAATGGATTTCCCCTTTGACCTGCAGGAACTCCCAGCCTTTGCTGTCATCGGGTCAGTGGGGTCACCAGCTCTGGGTGTTGTGGGCAGGGATTGGGGTGAGGCTGTGGATTGGAAGGGAGCCAAGCTGGGAAGAAGGTGGGGTGGGCATGGATAGAGGAAATTGTTGAGAGGGGGCAGGTAGAAAGGGAAGGCGGGAGCCTGACATCTGCTTCCCTGCAGTGGCTAGGTCCAAGGGATGAGTTCTCATGTCTGTAACTTACACCCTCAGGATTTGCTGCGGGTTCCTGGGAGCTGTATTTGTGTATCTGCATCGCCAAGTCATGCTTGGCGTCCGAAAGCACAAGGCCCTCAGCCAGTTTCTTGCTAAGCAGTGAGTCACTGCCCTTCTTTTGCCCTACACATTTGCTTTCTGGTTTCTCCAAGAGTTCCTCCCGTTTTATCTTTGTAGAAGGCATTAGATGCCTTTAGGTGGCTTGTGTTAAAATATGAGGAAGCCCTGATACTGTGGTGAGGAGGTGAATCGTGTGTTCTCCCCTTTAAAGACTGTGTTTTTGGCGAAGAGAATGCTCTTTGTTTAAAGAACTGAGACTACAGGACTACAGGGAACTAACGCTTGCCAAAGTTGAGTGTGGCATTCACTGTGGGGTGGCTAAGTTAGGGGTAGGGTTAACTCTGTTTCTTTTCCAGCCGCCTGCTGTATCCTGGAATTGTTACCTTTGTCATCGCCTCATTCACCTTTCCACCAGGAATGGGTCAATTCATGGCTGGAGAGGTCAGCTCTAGGGGAGTCTAAGGGTATGGGTCAGGTCACTTAGCCAAGACTGGGGACACATGGAAAAGAGGAAGCACAGATGCCTCTCAGGCTTCGGAACATATGTAGTTTTGCCCAAAAGTAGAATCGGTAGCTTCTCCCTGAGAAAAGTGCCAAAGGGACCCTTGAGTAACGAGGCTGGGGGATCAGCGCTCTAAGAAGAGGAAGCACAGCATACCTGGGACACACGCCCCTCTGCTGCTTCCCCTCCCAGCTCATGCCCCGGGAGGCCATCAGCACTCTGTTTGACAACAACACGTGGGTGAAACACACGGGAGACCCTGAGAGCCTGGGCCTGTCGGCTGTTTGGATTCACCCCCAGGTCAATGTCGTCGTGGTCATCTCTCTCTTCTTTGTCATGAAGGTACTGTTCCCCACACTGCTGACCCCCAACCCCCTATCTGCCTTCAGTCTGGGAACCCAGGGTTTGCATAGTGTAGGAAGGGGTAGAACTTCATCTGGTCTTCGTCTAAGCTAAAGAGAAATCATTTGGAAACCACAGCCTAAGTTGCTTGTCTAAGTGAACCAATATCTGAGTTAATTGCTCCATTCACGTCATAGTTGATGGTGTTTGGCATAGTTATTCAACCCTTCTAATGCGTCTACTTGTTACATTATTAAGCCATCCCAACAGCCGAGTAAACAAGGACATAATAGAGTTTAGCCTAATAGATAACTGTGTAAAAACTTCAGATTAACCAAATCTCCCTCCACATATTAGATAATTAAGTACTTCATTCTCCATGTATCTGATGATTCATTTTTAGCTGATTTGCACATCCATTTTTTTCCTTAGTCTTGTGGGTAATCTCTTTTCTAGAATTTCAAAAGAGATAAAATATTTAAATCAATTTTTTTAGTGACTATAAATAATTTTTATAAATGTTATTATTCTCTATTTAGGTAGTGAGGCTGTGGGGATTGTGCCGTTCCCAAACCATTTTCTCCTAGCTTCAATTAAGAAACAAAAGCTGATTTCTTTTACATCAGTTTTTTTTTTCATATCTACCCATCATCAAGGATCATGTATTTATAGACTTCTCAATTACTGCCTTACACAAGGTATTTTTATTTCTACCCCTGGTTGTGACATCTATTACAATGCTGATTGCTTTTTATTTTCTTTTTTGATGATTGCCTTTTTACTAATGGTATGTCTTACCTGAATAATCCAACATTTTCCTCTGTATATTAGTGTTCTTTCTTATTTATACCTCTATCCACACTGAACTTCCAGGCTTTTGCATACCTTGCTGTTAATTTATATGTGATACCTTTTATGAATCTACATTTTCCCAGGATATGAGTCACTAAATCATATTTATACTGTAATGGTTACAATGGGTTCATTTATTCAATAAATGTTATTAAGCATTTCCTGTGTGCCAAGTACACACTACTTGACTGTTCATCTTTTGTTAATCTTATGCTTGCAATTTTAAAAATTATTTAAAAATTTCCTGCTGTTTTTTGCTTCTCTTTTAGTGTACTTGTCAATGATCTTATGCCTAGAGATACCAGGTGCTTGACACACCAGATTTCAACTCTCTGTAACTTATATTCTCAGGATTTTCTGTGGGTTTCTGGAAGCTGTATTTGTGTATGATCTTCCCCATTCCACTCTAGGTGGGTTAATTGGGTCTATAGCATCCATATTTTGCAGACTCACTTTATTAATTTAATCCTTTTTTATTTCTTTTCTCAAAAGATTTGACATTTTTGTCACAAAGTGTCAGCGTCTTGTTAGGGATTTGACTTTTGGACTTTCATCACAGAGTTCATCTTCTCTAATTTATAAATCCCAACCTCCCATAATTAACTGTTGAGTTGTCAAACCCATCAGCAGTAACCAAGTCCAAGTTTTTATGGATCTTAGAGTTTATTGTCCAATGACAATAACTGTGTTTTTCTGGTATTATTCTAGACTGAGCTATGTGGTAACTTTGGGATCACATGTACTTTGAAAATGCCAAGATTTTGAAAAGTTTTGTAGAAACAAAATACTATATACTATTCAACATTTCCCCCACACCTCATCCCCTCTCTTCAGAGTCTCAACTACATGCTGGGATTCCACTTCACACATTCAAGCTTATTTTGAGAAACCCACTTGGATGATATAGAAGGACTCAACTACATGTCGCTATTATTAATTTTTCACTGGATTGCATCCTTGATAATGTTTACATCGTGAGTGTATCAGGGAAAGAAACACATACTTCCTGGGCTGTATTCAAGCTCAACAGTTGGCAGCAGGCCTATAATATCCTATAATATTTATAAACATAAAACTATTCATTGTTACAAATCCATGATATTCCTTAACCATCACTCCTTCCCAGCATTTTCACTGTCTAATCATTGGACACATAACTATACCCTTATTTTTTTTTTGAAAAGTGGGAAATAAGATACATAGCCAAATTAAAATATAAAAATGACTAAAACTATTTTCCACAGTCTGATTTAAATTTAGTCTATGTGGTCTTCTGCCAGTACAGGCAGGCAAGATTCCCAATTCAACTCTTTTATGATATTGATGAAGGGAATTTGTGTCTTTCTTAATCTCAAGACATGGAAAATATCACCATATTCTAAGTAAAGAGCTTTTACAATGAGCATGAATGTAATTCCAATTTCTCAGTTCCCGTTGAGTAAGTCTAACATTGCTACCTTGTATCATCAAGTTCTAGGCACAGCCGGAGACTATGTAGAATTCTTTTTGCCTGATGTTCCTATTACTCCTCCTTATGAAGAGTCTAAATATAGCGGAATCTGTGATCCTGCATGTCTAGTGTCCCATTTCTCTAGACTTGGGTGTTTGAAATCTTGGGAGTTGTTTCCACACCACTTCTGGATCTTTTCTTTCATGTGCCAATAGCTAAAGAAGTTTGTTAATCTCACATGTCATTCTTCGTGCTGTAGGAGCTGACAGCTTCAGTGCCCTCTGATCCTGTTACTGTTCTTACACATATCTTGGAGGGTAATCTAAAGTTTATCCTCTGAAATCAGACCTATCGGTCTCCTATTTTTTGAATTACTTGAGCACTCAGATTAACCCGAGCCTGCAAAATCCCTGTGGCTCTTATGTACTTACTCCAAAGAGATGGTACAAGACAGCTCAGGGGTTTCAACCTGTTAAATGTTAGATTCACTTAAGAAGCTTAAACTATTAATACAAGTGCCTAGAACCCTGTCTCCAGACAATTTGATTTGGTAGATTCTAGTGGGGTCTGGTCATAAGCATTTTAAACAAGTTCCCCTGGGTGAACATGACTGTTATATGTTTTAGCAAATATTATCGTTGAGGAGCTTTTTCTGCTTTGCATGGATGCTATTAATATTTGACCAGCCTATCTTCCTTCCTTCTTTCTTACCTACCTACATTTACTGAGCACTCTGCCAGTACAGAGGAAAGGCAGAAATAACACGATACACTCTCTGCCCTCAAGGAATTCTCAGTCTGTAGTCTCTTCATTTTGCACATTTATCTTGGAAATTCTCAACTGTCTTAAATAGTCATATTCTGGCATGAAGAAGTCTATGTTTGCCTCATGTCAGAACTTCTGGGATGAATCTTTGTCAGAGTCTTTGTCACTGCCTCTTGAGGTCAGCCCTGGCTAAGGGGAATTCTTTCTAAGGTGTATAAAATTCAGAAATTTAGGCCAGGCACGGTGGCTCACGCCTGTAATCCTTAGCACTTTGGGAGGCCGAGGCGGGTGGATTATTTGAGCTCGGGTGTTCGAGATCAGCCTGAGCAAGTGCTAAATCCCATCATTACTATAAATAGACAGAAATTGGCCAAACAACTAAAAATAGAAAAAAATTAACCGGGCACGGTGGCACGTGCCTGTAGTCCCAGCTACCCGGGAGGCTGAGGCAAAAGGATCGATTGAGCCCAGGAGTTTGAGGTTGCTGTGAGCTAGGCTGACGCCACGGCAGTCTACCCTGGGAAACGGAGTGAGACTCTGTCTCAAAAAGAAAAGAAAAAGAAAGAAATTTATTTCTCACTAGTTTACAATACAATTGGTGCAATTTCAAAGTTGTGAATACTTTGATCCTGGCAATTTGTCCTGACTTTTAGCTGCTACCATCTTGAACCTAATTAGTTTCAGATCCTTTCCTAAGATCAGCTTACTTATTTTAGAAGAAAATATATACACCTATTGTTTACTTTTTATATTATTTCTCATATTTTTATTTACTTCACAGATGTTTCAAACCACTATTCCTTTTCCCATTGTATTTCTCAATTCCTTTGTACTCTTTGCCTCATAATGTACATGATGCTTTTGCTGAAATTGTCCCAATTTCTATTGGAATACTACCTTACAAAGTTGTCCTTTGAGATCTTTTCTATTATATGGGCTGACTTATCAGGCTTTCTCAATTTGCCCTTCCAGTGTGGCCAGGAGAGATCTAATTTTTGATCCTTGTTTAGGGTGATTTGGTGTCAAAGCAAATGGCTCGGGCAGGACAGTCTTCCCTTCGGGTTCCCCTGTGAGGTGCACCATGTAGGCAGCTCTGTAAATGACCATTTTGAAGCTAAATTAATCACATAGGAAGTCACTGAGACTTTATGGTTTCTGCCACTTATAACTGGGGCTCCTTTTCAGAAACATAACCTGACTAGGAAAAGGTATCCTCCAGCTTCAAGAGTTTCAGGCTACTCTGCTGAGACGAACTTTCTGGACTCAATGGGTATAGTAGGCAAGGGTCCTTTGGGGGCAGTGAAAGAGGAGTTCTCTGGGGCTCTACTCCCTGTTATAGACTGCTGAAAGGCAAATACAGTCACTCAAAGTAGGAGGGATTTGGATTAGCCATCAGAGGAACTTTCTTGTAATGTTGTCTTTGGTGATCTCTTAGCCTGAGAGCACTATGGATTTTGGATCTGGAGGAAAGGTGACAGACAAGGTGGCTTCCAGGAGGATTAGTTATCCCAGGATTTCTGCAGCAAGGAGGAGGATAGCGGGAAGGGAGTTGAGTATATGCATGTATGTGGGTAGAGTTGAGAGGGTGTTATGATCTGACGCTTCTTTTCACCCCAGTTCTGGATGTCAATCGTGGCCACCACCATGCCCATACCCTGTGGAGGCTTCATGCCTGTGTTTGTGATAGGTAAGTTCTGCTGGAAGCCTGAGATCTTACTGAGAGCTAGAGTCTAAGGTACCAGAAAAATAAGGAAAGGCTTGGGGTGTGGGGGGTCTGTATTTGGTCTTAGCATCCAAAGACAGATTGGCTCTGAAAACATAGAGGATAAGAAACTTGCATCTCATAACACTTTCCCACCTTTTATCTTCCCTCTAGGAGCTGCATTTGGAAGGCTGGTAGGAGAGATCATGGCCATGCTATTCCCTGATGGAATCTTATTTGATGGTATCATCTACAAGATCCTACCTGGGGGCTACGCAGTAATTGGTGAGACACATTCCCACCCCCCTGTAACCAAACACTGAGTACCCCAAATCCACACACTCCAAAACTCCTATTACATCTTCATTCCAGGCTACACAATATGGTTTTAATTTAATGCTATTTAATTCAACTTTTATTCAGATAATCAGTCCATGGCGCTAACTCTCATTAGCTCTTATTGAACTTCTGTGAGCCCTAGTTTCCTCATAAGGAAAAGGGATTATGGGGATTAAAGGGGATCAATCACAAAGACGAAAACACCTAGAATTGTGTCTGGTTGTTAGGTAAGGGTTTTTTCTTTCCTTCCTAAGAATCATGGAACTAACAATGCAGATGATTTGCTCAGATACTCAATCTCAGATGTGCTAATATTAATGGGGACTAAGAACACAGGACTCAGGGCTAAGAAACATAGCTCTAGACTTACCCCTGCCACTTGTGACCTAGATAACTACAGAGCAAGTTAGCTGCCTTGCTGAGCCTTAATTTCTTTATTCTAAAATTGCCTCTGAGGTAGAGCCATGCCTAACACCAATATAATCCCCAGGATTATTATGCTTCCTCCCTGCTCCCCTTTTTCACCAAAATCTCATAACATCTAAGGCCATGCCTCCCTTAGATGGAGAAGTGCTGACCAGCTTAGTGCCTGTGGCACCCTCCTCCCCCGTCATTGTCCCCGTACAGAAGCCTCTTCCATCAATAAGAGTCACCTACTCATATTCCCCATCTTCGTGCCCACCAGGTGTCTCTCCCCATCCTTCCTGGTGTACGTTTCATAGTATTCAAGTCCTCGATAGCTTATGTTCTGAAGTATATTGTGTGCAACATCCAGTAGTGTCTTTCCTCCCCATATTTCCCTTTTGTGACTTTTTCTTGTTACATTTTTCCCAGAGTATGTCTCCCCCATATTTAAATAAGAAATATAGTTAATGCACAAGGGACTATTTTGGCAGATGGGAAAACAACCAAAAATAACCAAGAGAGATTCTATCTTCAGAGAGCTTATAAAATCATGAAGTTTTAGATCTGCAAGGGCCTTAGAAATCATTTAGCAACCTCTTTCACTTTACAGATGGGAACATAGGATTCCAGAGGAATTAAGCTCTACTCATACAGTTGAGAAATAGTGGGATCAGGATCTGACACAGATCTTATTGCTCCAAGTCTACACACGATTCTTGGATTTTCACTCGATTTGTTCATTAATTATTGGCAGCAGCACCCGAAGCCCAAGGCAAACTGTCATAACTGAGTTTTAAAATGCTCAGTTAAGAACAATCCAAACCTTTTATAGCAAGGAATGGATAGGACATCACTGTCAGCATGTTATAAATGAAAATTTGGGCATGCATAAAGATTTTGTGACTTGCTGAAGGTCATGGAATAAGATCAAATTGGTGATTTTCTAAGAGTTCAGCATTGTAACTCCTCCTCTTGACAAATCGTTCTCTCAGGAATGTTGTCATGACCAGGGAGGGTCATGTCTCCCATTCTGTGTCATCCCATCTCATCCCCTTGTGCTTTCCATGCCAGGAACAGCAGCTCTAACCCCCAGGTATATTTCTGTTTCCTTCTAGGAGCAGCAGCACTGACTGGTGCTGTGTCTCACACCGTCTCCACAGCTGTGATTTGCTTCGAATTAACGGGCCAGATTGCTCACATCCTACCCATGATGGTGGCTGTTATCTTGGCCAACATGGTGGCTCAGAGCCTGCAGCCCTCCCTCTATGACAGCATCATCCAGGTCAAGAAGCTACCCTACTTGCCTGACCTTGGTTGGAACCAGCTCAGGTCAGGGGCACTAGCTGGAATTAATTCAGATTTGATGGTGGGGTGGGAGGTTCTAAGTAAGGTTGAGACTGAGCTTAGGGTCAATGTTTGGAAGCACTGTTTTTAATTATTTTTATGTTCCCATGCACTTAATAAATACTGTGAGTGAATGCATGATAAATCTCATGGGAAGCACAGAAGGGATGGCAAAGCGAAGGCATGTGGTGGGGCTGACCCGCCGTGCTTTCTCCCTCCATAGCAAATATACAATCTTTGTTGAGGACATCATGGTACGTGATGTGAAGTTTGTTTCAGCTTCTTGCACATATGGGGAGTTGCGAACCCTGCTCCAGACCACCACAGTCAAGACTTTACCACTGGTTGACTCAAAAGGTCAGTGGGAAGGAAGAAAGCAGACTCCTGAGCTGGTGACCTGAACAAAGGTCACAGAGAGGTAGAGGAGGCTCTGTGCTGTGGGCTTGTCTTTAGGGCCATCCATTCTGCTATAGGAGGCCCAGCCTGTGCTCTTTAGGAAACATGCTCATCCTCGAGGAAGGAAAAATAAAGCCATAACACATACATAAAAAGCTAAAAATCCAATTTAAAATACAGTCCATTCTCATTATTCATAGTAGTTATGTTCTATTAATATAAAGTCACCATGAACACTGAATTAGTGAGTACCATACTGAACAATTTGCTCCTAGAGGAAATACAGGACTAGGTTCCTGTGTGCCTCTGGTCACATCATTTTTGTCTAATCAATACATAATCTTGTTTTATGTGTGTTTCTTTGAAAGACACTTTATTTAATCAATATTGTTGATCATTAACATTGTACTCACAGCCAGCAGCACTGTAATTCATTCCTGAATTAAGCTCACCTAACATACATATTTTCTCATAAGGCATATCACTGCCTTCTCACACTTAAGAACGCTAGACAGTGCTTAAGCATTAGGCTTGGGGGTCATTTTCAACAGCAAAATCACCAACAAAGCATAAAAATGCAAAAAAAAAGGTGTCATTAAATAGACTGCAAAAAGAACACTTGTTTACATTGTGAAAGCTTAAACTAGAGGGCAGAACACTGCTTTCTTCAATCTCAGCTGGGAATATGGGCATTGGGCAACTCACATTTTTTGTCTATCTGCGCATGTCTGTGAATTACAGTGAAAGCACCTATTCTATTGATTTTGGGTTACAAGTGTATTTCAGTGAGGTGAGTAGGTGAATTCACAAATAGGGACTCCACGAATAATGAGGATCAACTGTGAATCTCACAGCTCCTTATATGGTCCCCTTGCTACTTAACTAAATCATACCTGTTCTTGAATGCCCGACTTAAGGGAGAGATGAAACTGTATCATATGGAGGAGTGAATCATTTTAGTAAATAGTGATTTCACATTTCTCTGCCTTCACCATCCTTTCTGCCCACCTTTGGCACTTCCTGCTTCGTATTATTTCTTATTATGGTTTGTATATCTATGTCTTGTCTTCCTCACTAAATTGAGTATTCCCTCAGGGTAGAGACTATGCATTCTATATCCACAGCATACCTTCTTACAGATATTTACTTCATATTAAATTAATACTTGTCTGGTGTTTGAATTAGTGTATATAATGTAGGGCCATTTGGAGCTATTAAGATCATTAATTCTGATTTTAGATAATCAGAGTATCCAAATTTCTCAAATTGAATGAGTTCAAATGTTTCCCCAAATCTCAGATACCATCTAAGTACCTTCTACAGGAGTGGCTGTTTATTGGAGCTGGGCACAGCCAATGAGGTGCAAGGTTTTCATAGAAGTGACTGAGACCTAACAGTAAAACTGATCTCAGTAACACTGCCACAATTGCAGGGCCTTAAAACTTAATGAAAACGTTAATTATAGTAGCAGCATTTTTATAAACATATAAAAGACCTTCTCAGGAAAAGCAGGCATGTTGTTTATATCCTAGAAGAACCCGGGTTCTTTAGTGATTAAACGTCAGATACAAAAGGAAGAGTCCCCTTGTTTCCCCTTCATCCAGGGTAGAGATACAATGTTTGTATTGCTTGGAGACTTCCTTTAAAGTGTGTTCACATCTCAGCCTGTTTGAATGGCTTTTCATGTTTCTTTTCATTTGGACAGCGTTGATTAGCCTATTTTAATACTGACTCACCTATGTGCTAACGGTCTATGTGTGCGCTGCATCAAAATAAGTGCAAATTAGCACCAATTAGTGGTCTATCAAACGGGTCTGTACCTGCTAAATGGGAGAAATAAAAGGGACTGAGGGGGGCTGATCCGGCGACTCTTCGAAATGGGTTGTTAGGAAGAGAGGGAGAAAGCGGGGAAACCACGCGGCCGGGCTGCCGGGACGCGGGGCCTCAGGCTGGGCGCGGTTCCCCGCAGATTCCATGGTCCTGCTGGGCTCGGTGGAGCGGTCGGAGCTGCAGTCGCTCCTGCAGCGCCACCTGTGTCCCGAGCGGAGGCTGCGGGCGGCGCAGGACATGGCGCGGAAGCTGTCGGAGCTGCCGTACGACGGGAGGGCGCTCCCGGGCGCGCCTCGCGGCCGGACCGAGTCCTTCGCCTTCGTGGATGAGGATGACGACGAGGACTTCTCCGGGAGGACCGAGGTGGGCTCGCTGGGAAGGGCCGGGATCGAGATGGATGGGGGCTAAGGGAAAGGCGTCAGCAGGGGTCGCCAGCCCGCCGCGTCCCACCGTCGCGTGGTTCTGAGCCGGGCTGGGCCAGGACAGGTGCAGGGAAAGTAAGAAGAGGACGGAGATGCTGATCCTTGAGAAAGCTAGAAATTCTGGCCCAGTGCCTAAAAGACCAGTGCCCCTGGGTCCCTGGACCGAAGGAGACAGGTTGTGGATGATGGCACGGATGAGAACTCAAAGGGATATAGGATTTCTGAACTGGGGACACGGCAAGAATAAAGTTAGGTAGATTCCCCTGGACACGCAGCCACCAGTGAGGGCAGGGAAGCCCCAGGCAGCCTCTGCCTCTGAGACTGAAAATTCTTGCTCTTTCTTACAGCTGCCTCCTTCACCTCCTCCTCCTCACCCCTTTCCTACCGCTCTCCTGTCCCCAGAAGAGCCCAACGGGCCCCTGCCTGACCACAAACAGCAGCCAGAGGCGCCAGAGCCTGCAGGTAGGTGACGCTCTCCTGTCATGCACCCCAACTCATGTCCCCGAGTTATGTCTGGGCCCACCTCCACCCAAGGGCTACTCCCCTGAGAGGCATGAGGCTAGGGGATGGCGGGGCATTGGGAGGGGTCCTTATTCATCCACTGATTCTCCATGCTACTCCCCCAAGCAGTGGGGGCAGAGGGTGATTTAGTAGAGTAGCAGAGAGGGTGTCTGTGGAGGTGAGGCCACTGGGAAGGGCAGTTCTTTGGAGGCAAAGTGTCAGGGACCACTCGGGAGCCCCTGGCCATTTCCTCCGGGGTGGACATTGCTTGGTTTCCATTTGCATCTGCTCGCCACTCCTCTCAGGTCAAAGACTCTCCATCTTCCAGTCCCTGCTGCGCTGCTTGCTGGGCAGGGCTCGCCCCACAAAGAAGAAAACAGTCCAGGTGAGAGGAGACGTGGTGCGGGAGGTTCAGGGGAAAGGGAGTCTTTGAGGAGGGAGAAACTCATGGTTCTTAAATCAGAGGGGCAGAGGACCCACCACAGAGGAGACGTTTGATCAGGTGCAAGGGATGATGACTTGGCAAGGAGACATCTGTGGCTCTGGCCAGGGGGAGATGGCTATTGTTTCAGTGGGAGCCACAGGTCCCAGGGGAAGTAAAGATAAAGAACTAGGATCTTTGTCTTTCTTCTCTAGGAGTCCGTGGATTTAGTGGATACCATGTCACCTGAAGAAGTAAGTAAGGGAAACAGCAACCTGGGGTGGATTGTTCTGGCAAATGATGATATTGCTAATTTTTTTCTACCTTCTATATTGTGTTGTCGTAAGAATAAAATGCGAATCTAGATTGGAAAGTATTTTGAAGGTTGGAAATAAGGTCAGTTAAGGAGAGAGTAATGAGCATGTGGCAGGACTTGGCAGTGTTCTCAGAGGGACACGGTTGTTTCAGAAGAGGAAGTTTTGAGCCTCCACGTGTAAGTGGGACCATGGTGCTAATATGAGCCTTGGATCTTTTAGAGAATAGGGACATCCTAGACCAGGCAGGGCTCTACTGAAGTAAGATGGTGCCAGGGGGCCAGCACTAAAACAGAGCAGTGTGGAAGAATAGCATCAAAGGGAGGTGTAAGCCTGGCAGGGCTTACAGTGCTGCGTTGATCAGGGCCCTGAGAACAAGGACAACTAGAAAATGTCAGGCAGTGAGACTGGGAGGAACTACAAACACAAGGCAAATAATGACCACAGTGCCTTGTCGGGACAAATGCCTATTTCCTGAAAGAGGTAGTTATCAAATCCAGGAGAGAGAAAAATCTAGCATAGGGACTGCGCTTGGTTGTGAGGAGGGAGCAGAATGTGGAGCAGCCACTGGGGACAGGCAGCTAACCAGTCCTGATCAGAAAACACCCTGGGGGTGTAGAGGAACAACAACAGAAAATCAATTAGCAGCTATTCCATATGGTAAAAGAGAATGAGTCTCACGGCAAAGGCTGCAAAGGTAGAGCTTTTAAAGTATAAAGCTGGCCAAAAAACCCTAGTGGATATTATATTAAAATAAACATCTTATGTGACTTCCAGAATAAATATGCATTGAAGATTAAAAGCACTACAAGGTTGGAGGAGGGGGCTGTGAGTGACAAGAGAGAAAGGAAACCTTCTTTTCTCCCCCTGCCACTCCTCAAATCACACACACTTCTGATAAATGACTTATGACAAAGTCAAATAGATGATCACAGAGGAAAAAGAAAAACCATTCCTCTGCCCACAAGCAGGAATCAGAAGGGTCATAATTGCAATTAAGGAGTACTTTGTTAGATTGCTAAAACAATAATAATGAGGGTTTTGTAGTGCATTAAAGAGAGAAAACCAGCTATTTGATCAGTGTGGCTATTTAACGACCACTGGAAATAATGTGCAGCCATGGCTACGAAGAAGATAGATCACATATTTCTAGCTTATATCTTTTCCAAAGAAGACTTTAAGAAGGTACTAACTCTCCTGCAATTCTTGGAGATATTTTGGAGGGATAAGATGCAATAGAAGTCAAAATTCAGGATATTTTGAACATGGTTTTCAGACCAGATAAAATGACACCCTTGACAATATCAAGATGCTGATATTGACAAAAAACAGTATGGGAGCAGTATGGTAATGTTGAAAGAATTCAATTATATGTCATCAGAAGTCCCTGCTTTGATTTGTTTAATTCTGCATACTCTGTTTGGGGTATGCACAGAGCTCTGGTTTCTAACTTGTGCTGAGCTTTCTACGTAGGGGAACACCTCAGACTCCACAGCGACATCCTCCTGCCCTTGGACAAAAGCTAGGGGTGTACCTGGAACACAATCAGCAGGCTAGGTTACAAGCCCAGCTCCACCAATTACTGTGTCATCTCGGGCAAACTATTCAAACAATCTATGCCTCTGTTTCCTCATCTGTGCAATGAAGATGATAAGATTGTTGAAGAGGATTAAATGAGCCAAGACATATAAAGCAATTACAATAATGCTTGGCACAGAGGAAGTCCTTGATAAATGTTCCCTGAAAATGTTGCTGCTGGTGTTGTTATGGAAAGGTAAAAATGGAACCTGAGAAGTCCTCAAATGATCATAGAAGGGACCAAGAGGACAGGATCTACCACACTAGGATTGGCAAGGTCTAGTCCCCATCCCATACATAAAGCTTCTCTACAAAATACCTTCTAAGTAGTTGTCCATCCTGTGCTATGAGAGCTGGTTAAACCTTGTGTGATCCGTTAGGAAGGTGAGAGTGTAGCACAGGTGTGACTGTAGTCCAGAAATACCAGGACAGGACTGGTGGAGGGAGTGTCACTGTGGACACTAGACCCTAGAACTAGGTAATAGCCTTTGGTGATATTCTCTGAAGCCCACACGATGTAGATTTGGATAAATAGGAAAACAGAGTACTAGATCATTAGAGGGTACTGGCTGAAAAGCTATTTTAGAAAATTTTAGATAAATTTATGAAAGCCAGAGAGAGATATAATGGATTATTTGAAATCTTGGGGATTCCGGTGTGCATATCTAAAGTCATGAGGATAGTTTGCCTTTGCGCCTTAATGCTTCTGTCATAGACAAAAAAACAAAAACAAACAAAAACTGGCTTTGCTTGAGTCAACTAAGTGCCATGAGGTCCAGTACAGCTCTTCAAATTTAACAAATATTTGCTGTGATCTCCTGCGGGAGAGGTGAATGTGCTGGTTTCTTCACAATATACACCAGTCGATACCACATAGCACTCTCGAGGAGTTCGCATGCAGTAGGCAGAGATAAGACAGATGCCCACACAAGATTGAGCATGACCGATGCCATTTCTGAAAAGAAGAGACGGGCAAAGTACTACAGAATGAAAAAAGAGGAGAAGCACGTGTTATCAGGAGAGCTGGGAATACACACAGGCTGGGCAGGGTGGGGCTGCTACCGGAACCCCAGGTGGCAAGAACAGCCAGACAAAGGGGAAGGCTTGTTTGAAGAGCAGAAAGCAGTCTGGTTTGCCTGGAGCCCCGGATCTTTTAGAAGTAGTGG
This sequence comes from Cheirogaleus medius, assembly GCA_008086735.1. NCBI lineage: Eukaryota > Metazoa > Chordata > Mammalia > Primates > Cheirogaleidae > Cheirogaleus > Cheirogaleus medius. The sequence continues at coordinate 4,949,079 of VBSM01003176.1, read as the reverse complement.
AGAATAAACCGGGAGAGATAGGCTGGAAATTACAAATGTTTAGGGCACCAGGGCTTGGGAGGGATGGGGGACTAGAAGAGGGATCCTTATTCTGGGTGCCTGGGGGGAGTGCAGGCTGGGTTGGGGGCCTAATGAGAGAGGACAGGGCAGGAACTGTCACCAGGGAAGAAGGGGAGAGCCACTGACCTGGAGGGTCTAGGATGGGTCATTGCATGTTTCAGGATCCTGTGTAGGTCCAGGAGGGCCGTTTGGGGTCACACTCAGGTATCTGGGGCTGATGGAAGCTCTGTGATTTGGGTGACTGTCCTCCTCTGCCTGGCAGATCGAGGCCTGGGAGCAGGAGCAGCTGAGCCAGCCTGTCTGCTTTGATTGCTGCTGTATCGACCAGTCTCCCTTCCAGCTGGTGGAGCAGACGACCCTGCACAAGGCAAGTCCTTGCTGACAGCTCAGTGCTGCAGGGAGGGCAGGGGAGGTGTGGGGCAAGGAACGTGCGCTGACCTGTGCTCTCCCTCCAGACTCACACGCTGTTCTCGCTCCTCGGCCTCCACCTTGCTTACGTGACCAGCATGGGGAAGCTCAGGGGCGTCCTGGCCCTGGAGGAGGTAATCGGACGTGTCCCGCTGGAGCAGCAGGAGGGAGGGTGGGCACAGGATGGGGGGTGTGGGTGGGGAAGGGGTGCTGTTAGCATCTTGGAAGTCCCTCCAGATTTCCCTCTCCATTCCTCATGCAGAGATGGGGGGCTGGGGTGAGCAGCCAGTGGGAGTAGAGGGGGCTGCCAAGCCTGTTGCAGCCACAGCCCTGAAGGAGACAGAGTTCTTCACCCCAGATGGGACCCACGTGACCTTCATGTCTGGTGTGGGTTTGGACGGGGGGGGGGTTCAGGCCATGAGTCACAGTTCTGGTGGTGAGCTATGGGGAAGGCAGGAAGGGGTCGCCAGAGGTCTGAGGCAGGGGCTTGGGATTTGCCGCTGTGCAGACAGGTCTCTTTGTCTTGCTCCTTCTCCTGTCCTTTTCTGTCTTCTTCCTTTGATTGTTCTGTGTCACCTCTGTCCTGCCCCTCGGTAGCTTCCCCATCCCTTTGTGCTTTTGCAGGATCTGTTATTTCCTGTCCACTTTTCTCCCACTGCCCCCATCTTCTCTTTCCAATTTTGTACCCTCTTTCCTTTCCTGCTGCTCCCCAGCTACAGAAGGCCATCGAGGGGCACACCAAGTCTGGGGTGCAGCTCCGTCCTCCCCTGGCCAGCTTTCGGAACACGACTTCAACTCGAAAGAGTCCTGGGGGACCACCCCTTCCTGCAGAGGGCTGGAGCCTGCCCGAGGACGGACCTGGGGCCACGGGAGCAGGGGATGTGGCCCCTGCCTCCCCAGAGAGCCCTGTGCCATCCCCATCCCCAGAGCCCACTCTCTCCCGGGCCCCAGCCAAGGCAGAGGGCGAGCTGGAGGAGCTGGAGCTGGTGGAGGGTCCGGGGCCAGAAGAGGAGCTGGCCGACATCTTGCAGGGCCCCAGCCTGCGGTCCACAGATGAGGAGGATGAGGATGAACTGATCCTTTGACAGCCTCCTGGGACCTCCTTATAAAGACTGTCGGTGACTGAGGGTGGACTTGTGTGGGACAGGGTGTGACCTGAGGTTGGAGAGCTCACCCAAAGTCTTGGCCCCTCCCAGGGATTTTTAAATGTGATAGTGATAGTCTTAAAGGAGGAGTCAGAACTTGGGCAGGGAGGAGCCATGGTCAATTCCCAGACAAGCAGGTGGTTCTAACCCTGGTGGCAGGCCCCTGTTATTCCACCGGGCTTCCTGAGTTTTCCTGGTGTGTGGGTAGGGAATGCCCTGCCTCTCTGCCTCCCCTTGTCCCCCCACAACTCCTGAGGGCTCCTGTCCCAGCGCCTGGCTGGCCTTCCCGTGTCTGCAGGAGGCGGGTGAAGGAAGGCCTAGAATGACTGTGGTCCGGTAAGCGCCACATTGGAGGAGCAGATGGGACCAGCTCATGGCCTCAGGGACTGACCACCTCAGAATGTGCCTCTGAACAGGCCACAGCTGTTTCTTTCTGGGCCACATGCACACAGCAGTCTGCCTCCGGCCCTCCCTGGCCCCCGCCGCCTGTCTTCAGGCCCGGGCTGGGCATAAGGGCAGCGAGTGACCAACCACGTCCCCCTCCTCCGCTTAGGGCAGTGAAATGCAACTAGGAAATGCATCCTCCCTCTCCCTGCTGTAGTCACTGGCTTGTCCTGCCAAGGGTCAGCTCTGCCCCAGGGCTGCTGTGGCTGATGCCTCTCCTGCCAAGAACTAAGGCTTAGAGCAGCTGGGTCACTGGGTCACTCAGACAGCAGCCTCCTCACAGTCTAGCTCCTCAGGTGCCTGTCCCAGGGGTGGGAAGTTGGAAGCGCAGCCTCAAGATGGCAAGCCTCTTTGGTGCTGCCCACACACGGGACAATCACATCCTCGCCCTCCCCAGATCAGCAGCGGGAGCTGGCGGTTGTGCTGTGAGCACCCCAAAACCCTTGCTCCACACCCAAGGCTTTCCTCCCCCGACCCCCAAGGCCGCCTCTCCGACATTCCCCTCCTTCTCCTCCCCTGTGCCCCACCTCCTCCATCCCCCAAATAAGACACGCGTAGTCAGAGGATGCCACCACATTCTGTTTAGTGCCATTGAACACAGCCTCTAGCCCTCTCCACGGTACATCCTTCCCCGCCGCAGGCCAAGAGAGACGCTGAAGCCTGGGTGGGGGCTGGCGGGGGGCATCCGAGCCCGTGCCCGTGTGTACATAATCTATAATATTTATATATATTGATATAGAATTCTCTCTGTAATATATGTCATAGAATCTCTCTTGGGCCTGGGGTGGGAATGTCACATTAAGAAAACATGCTAAGACTGGCCATAAAAATGGATATTTCCCAGACCTGGAAGACGAAGTGTAGGGTATACAGATGGGGACAGGGAGAAGACAATAAACTCATTCCCCAGATCCCCTCCTCAACACAAGGACGAGAAGGAAGGTGTCGGGGGGAGGGGGCAATGGAAGGGGAGGAATGGAAGATTTGGATTTTCATTTAATAAAGTCAATTGAAAATTAAAGTGCACCCCTCCCCCCCAGAAAATGATTTAGCAAGAGCAGTTTCATTCACAAGAATATAAAAACAGCCCTGTTCCAGGACTGCTGTAAAACGTGCTACACAGCCTTTAACCCCAAAGGAAAAGCGACCCTTTCCCACCCCACCCCCGATAGCCCCTTCCTGCACATGCCCCCCCTCCCCCAAATGGGCTAGAAGCAAACCCCCATGCACCCTGTGCCCAGCACCAGAGAGGCAGTCCCTCCCTCCAGAAGAGTCCCAAGATGGTCCCAGGCCAGCTCTTTGGGTCTCTTCCCTCTTCAGAGTGGAGTGGGAGGTCCTTGCAAAAGGCAGGGCCCCCCCACCTCTGGTCTGCAGTGACTGCCCGCTCCCTGAGGACTCCAAGCCTCTGCTTATCTATCAACTCTGCCAGATTCCTTCAGACCTTTAGTCATCGTTTGTCAGGGACCATTTGGCTTCCTTGGGAAAGGGAAGGAGGGAAGAAAGCTGCTGTCGTCTACCCTTCCTACTCCCAGGGCCCTGGGCAAAAAGGAACTGTAACGAATGAACCCGCTCAATGGATCAGACATCCACCGTGGTCTGGGGGAGAATATGGGCACTGAGGGGATGAGATGAGAGGAGGAGATGACGCCGTGATAGAGCACATTGGAGAAGGCGAGAAACCAGGGACCTCGTGGGAGGAAGGTCACGTGAGCATGCAAAACCCCAGGGCCTGCAGCAGATGGGCAGGGGACAGCTGCCAGGGTGAGCATGCCAGACCACTTCCTAGAGCTCCTAGCGATGTGGTCCTGGGATGTTGAGTCAGGACATGTTATCAAGCACGTGTGCAAGCTGCATGAGATTAGGTGATCACACCTACCTTGGCTCACACCTACTCCTGTGTTTTCTCCAAGAACCAACCTCGGGATGACCATTCTCCCCTCCACTGGAAGACACGGGACCCCCTGCCCTGGCTGCATTTCAGGAGCATGTGTGTGAACTTCATGAGTATGACTTGGTGGCAGGGTGGGGTCATAGATGGACAGAAACACCTCCAACTCTCAACCTCCTCATTCCAAAGCAATAGAAGTCTGGGGTCCAGGGGTCGGGGGACGTTTGTGCCCAGGGTCTGGGAGAAGATGTCAGTGCTCCCTTCCCTGCAGAAGATGCAAGTAATAGGACCCCTGACTGAGAACAGGTAGGACACCAGGGCTGGGAGCTGGAGCCTGTGACGGGGAAAGAGGGAACTAGGGCAATGAACCTCTTAGGCCTCTCTCTCCTCCCCAAACTCTGCCTACGCCAAAGGCCAGGGATCCCCACCGCACCGCTGTGTCCTCTGCCCGTCCCCTACCGGCATGCGCTCTTACGGTAGTGCTGGGGCTCACATGCTGCTCAGAGCCCCCGCCAGGGTGCAAGAGGGTGTGGGAGGGCAAGCTTGTGCCTCACGGTAAACTGTCCTGGAAGGAAGAATCCGCTGCTGTGTCTCTCTTCCTGGGCAGGAGGCCTGGGCAGGGGGTGAGGACAGCCGCCGTGAGGAGCTGACCAAGGGGCAGGAGCCGAGCGCCCACCCCGGCCCTCGGCCAGCAGCCCCTCCCGGCCTGGGGAGTGACAGCACCGACTCCTCCCTCCACCCCACTCAACCCTGAGTCCCCAAGAAGTTATAAAAATGTAGAAAAGGCAAAGAGAAAAGTGTAAACAGCTCCAGAGAATTAGGGGCGGGTAGGGGCAGACACAGCCCTCACGGGCTCCCGGAGCAGGGACGGAAGAAGGCAGGAAGGGAAGCAAGAGCTGGAGCGGCCAGCCCCCTGCAGGCTCTTTTCCCAGATCCTTTAGGATCCTCCTTTCAGCCACGGGATATTCAAGATCCCAGAACAAGTGGCCATGTGGGTTCTTGGTCTCATCGGTGACTCGTCTCTGGGCAGGCCTTGACATAAAGAACCACATCTGCGCGCCCTGTAAATCCAGCTGCCGCGTCCACCTCCTTGACTCCCGAGCTCAGCAGCCAGGTGACCCGCTGAGGGCAGACTGGGCCTCCACGCAGCGCTGCCGCCCCGGGACCCGTGCAGCCGCGTCCCACGGCCCCTGAGGTCTGTTCCTCACAGTAGGGATGAGCTGGGGCCACAGCCAGAGAAAACAGTCGGGAAAAGCGAGAGTGAAATGGAGAAAGGAGGTATTCAGACAGCACAGTCAAGACTCCTGGAAGACGGAATCAGGGAGCGAAGAACTGAGGTCCATTCTCGGCTCGGCTGCCGCGCTCCTGTCCTCAGGCTGCACGACTGGCGACTTCCCGGGCACAGACCCAGAAGCCCACCGGCCCTTGTCCCACAGCCACGCCAAGTTCACAGCCATTCAGTTGCCTGGGTGTCAGTTCCTGGGCTTGTGGTTTCTAGAGTGTAAGCCTGGGCAAAACCTCTCCTGCTCCTCCACTTCCCGGCCGTCCTCGCCCTGTGTCAGCTGTACCGCTGGGGGAAGGGAGGGTGCACGGCCCTCAGGTTGGGGTGGAAGCCAGGGTGCGGGGGGGAGGAGACTAGTTGTTGGCCTCACCCTCCTCCTCGTCAAAGGACTGCACGCCTGAGGATGTGACGTCAGACACCTTCCGGCTGAGAGCAGTGGACATCTCGGGGTCCTCTCGTGGGGAAAGTGACTCCAGGTCCCGGCATCCTGCATCCTCTTCCTCCTCAGGAGCCAATGGCCTCTTCTCCTCCTCAGCAGGGCCCCGTGCCAGGTCCACCCCGCCCACCCCTGGAGCCCAGTCACTGTCTCCCCCCAGCAAAGGCGGAGGTTCCTGAGCAGAGTATCCGGAAGCAGGTTGGGAAGGCCCCATTTCATGCAAGCTGGGCTGTGAGTCATCAAATGCGGGGCCGAGATAGGATCCTGTGGCCGGGGAGGCAATGAGGGACTGGTCGCTTGCTTCCCAGGCATCCGATGACCCCAGACAGTACATGCCCTGGGACACATAGGAGTGAGGCCATCCGTCCATGGGCGCTTGAGCCAGGGCATCTGTAAAGGGAATCACAGAGGTCGGTGGGGTCACAGAATACCAAAGGCAATAATGACAGCACAGAGACTTGAGGGCCAGATAGAGAGGACATGGAGAATAAAAGGGACAAAGGAAAAGCTGAGGGATGGACAGGGAAGTCTCAAAAGAACAGAGATGAGTAGAGGCAGCCCAGATAGCTGGGGAGGCCTTGTGGGCCCCAGGGGCTGGATTCTGGAGCCATCTCTCACCCTGACTCTCCATCAGCTCCTGGTAGTTGTCGCTGTAGTTGCAGCCTAATGGCTCCTGGGTGGAGTTGACACTCATGTCCTCACCATCCATGGAAGACCAGGCCATGAGTGTGGCCTCAGAGATAGCAAACTGCTCCATGACGCCTGTGAGAAGAAACACAGTGACCACAAAATGCCTCAGGGAACCCACAGACGCATGCATGGGGCAGGGAGAATGCTTAGTGCAGCGCTGTTCAATAGAAATATAATGCGAGCCACTGATATAACTTAAAATTTTCTAGTAGCCACATTTAAGAAAATTAAAAAGAAACAGGTAAAATTAATTGGAATTATATATCTTATTGAATCAAATATATAAAAAGATTATCACCTCAACATATAAACAGTATAAAAATGACTAATGAGATATTTTACATTCTTTTATTTGTGCGAAGTCTTGGAAATCTTGCCTGCATTTTACACTTACAGCACAACTCATTCAGGCGAGCTGCCCTGCAAGTTCTTGACAGCTACATGTGGCCAGTGGCTGTGGTATTGGACAGCACAGCCTTCGTATGTGCCCCGAAACAAGGCAGAATCGTAGGGGGCTTCCCCAAAGGTCAGATTTAGGATTCCTGAGGGGAAAGAGTTGGGGAGTCTTCTGATGTGATATCTTAGGGGACTAAAATTAGGGATTTCCAGAAATTTATTTTTGGAGGTTTTTAGGAATTATAACGTAGAGGGTAGGTTTCAACACGAACACAGAACTCCCAAGAGAGCATCGTGGGATTGTGGGTCCACAGTGACATAAAGTTGGAAATTCAAGGAATTGGAAGAAGGGAAGGCACATGGCGGGGATGGGTAGACTTGGAGGGGGGGTCCCGATTCTGGTCAAAGCCATGAGTGAGTTGAAGCTTAGCACTGCCACTGCCCTGCCCTGTAAGTGTGTCACCCTCCTCACCCATACTCCTACCACCCATGTCCCTAACACAAAGACACTTCCCTTCTCTTCCAGACCTGCCACTCTTCCTAGGCGTCTTACTGAGACCTGACACTAGGGCTCGGCCACCCTTGCAGGCACACTGTGTGCCTGTCATCGGACGTATACTGCTTTCCTGGAACTGAACCTTTTCTGCAGACACCTGTTCCCGCACCCAATTCTCTTGATCGTCTAGTTGTTGTCACTGTAATGGGTCCAGCAAGTGAATTCATGACACCAAAAGCTGGTGGGCAAAGGCTCGAAGAGACCCCCAAGGCCTTTCTGCCTTTTACTTCTAGAAATGTGAGTAGAAGCAGAGCCTGTCAAAGACCAAGGCCCCTGCATTTTTCTCCTGTATTAAGGGAGTCTAGGGGTTGGACAGTCCCAACAATGAAAAGAAACAGCATCTGGGACAGGAGGATCACACATTCCATCTAATTCCCTTCATTTTATGAAATGATCATAAAAATATGGTTGAGGGCACTTAGCAGAATTAACAAGTCAGAATTCTTGAAATTAAAGCTGTTTGGGAAATGTAAGCCTATGGTCAACATATGGCTAGAGACAATCCTGCCACAGGGAGCCGGGCTGGAATGTCAGTCCCTGGCCAACCTGAAAATGTGTCTCTTGAGGATCTGAGATACCTGAAGTATCTGAAGTACCTGCTAAGAAACGTGCTTCCTTCTCGCCGTCGCTGAGGTCGGAGTAGGCGTCTGTGTCCCTGCGCACGGCTTCGTGGCTGTGTTGTGGCTGAATGGCGGGCGTCTTCCCCCAGCCCTGCCACTCGATCATGTGGGCCACCCGGCCTTGCCCCATGGCTGTGGGCTTTGTCACATGGTCCTTCATGCTTCGAGAGATCCCTAGAGGGCCAGACATTTCCCACACCCTCCAGAATATCACACAATACCCATACCAGACCCTCCCCACTACCCCACCTTAGTCCCATGGACTCTATCCAGTGGGACAGGTAGCCCCTAGGACTTCACAGATGGGGGTAGCCTGGAGTTTGGGAGAGGCTTGAAGGAAAGGGCAGACAGGTCAGGGGTGTGAGGATAAAGGTCTTCGTTGGGCTTGAAGGAGCAAGGAGACTAAGACCAGGAGCCTGAAGGTATTCTCCCACTAGTTGCGTCCCTAGGTTGGGAGTCTCACCTGAGAATGATGACTTGGCCAGGGCCCCAATGCCATAGGCGTTGGAGTTTCGCTTAAGCTTCGGAAGAATGGAAGTGGTGTCCTCCATGGAGAGCTAGGATAGGGAACACGGCAGGAAAGGCAGAGGAATAAAAAGGTATGGACGTGCTTTATATATGGAGGAGAGTTCATGATTTCCAAGAAGAAGGATCGGAGCTAGGGCAGGGGGTAAGGAAAACTGCTATACCCAAGAGTCCCAAGGAGGTGTATGCCCCAACCACCTGGGAACTGGGGACAGGTGGAGAATGTGAGGGCTCACAGAG